>CM044006.1:73709799-74109202 GCA_024085815.1 Flaveria linearis | reverse complement strand
ACACAACAACAACAACAACAACAATAGCAACAACCACCAGAACAACAACACAACAACAGCAACAACCACCAGAACAACAACAACAACAACAACAACAACAACAACATAATAATAATTAATTGCTTGACCTATCTCGACGATAAAATATTAACAATAATACATTGTCGACTCTTTTTTTATTTATTATAATTATATTTATAAAAATAATACTTATAAAATAAAAATTAATTGCTTGACCTATCGCGACGATAAAAAATTAACAATAATACATGTGGACTTTTTTTATATTTATTAATTATATTTTCAAAAATAATACTTATAAAATAAAATTAATTTCTTGACCTATTGCGACGACATGTCGTCGCTATAGGGTCTTATTACCTATTGCGACGACATGTCATCGCCACAGGTTGCGCAGATATATCTTCTGCACCCCCCCGCAGCTTTACTTTTACCCATAAAACTCACCAAACTTCGCGATTTGGAGACTGATCGGCCACCACCACCACAAAACTCACCAAAATCGCACCAAATCGCACCACCACCACCACCTCTTCACCCACGCGAACTTCAACCCCCATACCTCCATCACCCAATCGTGGTCTTCAACCCCAAATCGGGCACCACCACCGCGATCGGGCACCATCTTCACCCGATCGGTTCAGTACTTTGCTGCTTCAAGGTTCGGTGTTAATTTTGATTTTGTTTTGGGGTTTGATTATGATAGTTTTGTTTGTTGTTGGAAGTGTAGCTACTTTGCTGCTTCAAGGTTGTATTCTTGGTATTACATGCTTTGGAGTTTGTATCTCAACAGAGGTAAGTTAATTTTGCATCAATACATCTTTTCATTAGTAGGCCCCCTTATATGATTTTAATGGAGGCACCTTGTATGAGCAGTGAATTGTATTATGTTATTTACAATGTAGTTGTATGTTAGTTTTAGGCTTGATTGAATGTAGTTGTATGTTAGTTTTTAGGCTTGATTGAATGTAGTTGTATGTTAGTTTAATATAGTTGTAGATTGTGGTTGAATGTAGTTGTAGGTTTGGGTTGAATGTAGTTGTATTTTGGTTTGAATGTAGTTGTAGTTTTGTTGAATGTAGTTGTATATTGAGATTGTTTTGTTAGAATGATATGTTATATGTTAAGATATAAAGTTTATTTGAGATTGTTTTGTTAGAATGATAATGTTTAGTTAAGATATAAAGTTTATTTGTATTGTTTGGTTAAATGATAATTTTATAGGTTCATATATGAATTTTATTTGTTTTGATAGAATGATAATGTAGTTGTTTTTGGTTGAATGTAGTTGAAGTTTTGTTGAATGTAGTTGTATATTGAGATTGTTTTGTTAAGATATAAAGTTTATTTGAGATTGTTTTGTTAGAATGATAATGTTATAGGTTAAGATATAATTTATTTGGATTGTTTGTTTAAATGATAATTTTATAGGTTCATATATGAAGTTTATTGTTTTGATAGAATGATAATATATGTGTATGAAACATTATGACAATCGATAAAAGCTGGATTAAAATAAAAAATCGAACATCTCCGGTTTTTTTAGAAGGTCTTATAAACTTTATGGAGAATGTTAAGAACTTTGTCGACAGTGATGGCAAAACAAATGCCCGTGTAAAGATTGTGTGAATGCTTTCATCATGGTTTAAATACTATTAATGCTCACATACATGATCGTGGCTTTGCTCAACATTATACGAAATGGGTTCATCATGGTGAGGTCTCTAGTTCTTCTAATACTGCAAAACAATTTGCTACAATAACCCGTACTCCTCCAGCAAGTAATATATCAAATAATGGGATGTTTGATGTAATCGAAGATGTTATCGCAGAGAATGCAGAAAATATAGATGAGGATGGATATACTTTAGACTTGGAATTTGATGAACTCTATAATGAGGTCACACTGAGTTATACCCAGGTTGTAATTGGATGTCTTCTTTAAACTTTCTAGCCAACTGATGCATATTAAGTAATCAACAAATGGACAAATAGTTCGTTTGATCAACTTTTAGAGTTTTTAAAGGTTGCATTCCCAAAAGAAAATCACATTCCATCTTCACACTATGAGGCGAAGAAGAAGCTGAAAAAGATTGGGTTAGGATATGAATCCATCCATGCTTGCATCAATGATTGTGCTTTGTTTGGAAAGAGAATGAAGAATTGCAAAACTGTCCGGTTTGTAATGAGAGCAGATGGGTTGATAAAAACACAAAAGGAAAAAAAGTAGCACAAAAAGTATTGTGGTATTTTCCATTAACTCCTCGGCTTAAACAAAGGTATAGTTCTAGACTCACAGCAAAGGATATGATTTGGCATCACACTGGACGCTCAACGGATGGTATTATGCGTCATCCAGTAGATGGGAAGGCATGGCAATTGGATAAGAGACATCCTGAATTTGCCAAGAGCCTAGGAACGTCCGTTTGGGTCTAGCTGCAGATGGCTTTAATCCATTGGGTAACATGAGTCAAGCTTACAGTATGTGGCCAGTTGTGTTAACAATGTATACCACACCATCGTGGTTATGTATGAAAGAGTCTTCTTTCATGTTAACTTTGCTTATTCCTGGTCCTAAATCACCTGGAAAAGACATTGATATTTTTCTAATGCCTCTGGTGGATGAGTTGAAGCAATTGTGGAAGGATGGAGTACAAATAAGAGATGCCTCGACAGAAACTATATTCACGATGCGTGCGGCGTTGTTATGGACCATTAATGATTATCCTGCTCGTAGCAGCTTTCTGGATGGAGTGGGCAAGTTATCTTGCATGTGCGACTGTAACATGGACACAGCCTTGTGCCGTGTAACTAATAAAATATCATTTACCGGTCATAGAAGATTCTTGCCTAAAAGTAACAAATGGAGAGAAAGCTTGTGTGTTTATGGACAGAACGAGTTAAAAAAGCATCCAAAAGCATTAACTAATTCAAAAATATTAGAACAACTTAACCGTCTTCCCGATCGTGTTCCGGTAAACATCCCAATCATGGTGGCGTGAAAAGAAACGTGACGAGTCAGAGTTGAATTGGACAAAAAAGAGTATATTCTTTGAGTTGGATTATTGGTCATCACTTGATTAAAAACACAATCTTGATGTTATGCATATCGAGAAAAATGTGTGTGAGAGCTTGTTAGGTACATTGTTGATGAATGAAAATCAAAAGACACACACAAAGCAAGAGAAGACTTAAAAATTTGGGAATACGATCAGATTATGGTTAAGTGTGAAAAACAACAAGGTCATACAGCCACAAGCTTCTTCTTACTCTTTCAAACCTAGTGATCGATCTAATTTTGTCAGTTCCTTAAAAGAGTGAGACTACCTGATGGTTTTGGATCAAATTTTAAAAATAAGGTGATTCTTAATAACTGATCAAAATCATCGGGTTAAAGTCTCATGATTGTACATTCTTATGCAACATTTGCTACCAATCGGGTCCGTGCAGGTTTACCTGAAAATGTTTCAACAACAATTATTAACCTTTGCACATTATTTAAAGAGATTTTGCATGATCACTAGATGTGGATGACATGTTTAAAGCACAGAAAGAAGTGGTTAATATTTTATGCAATTTGGAAATAATATATCCTCCAGCATTTTTTGATATTATGGTTCATCTAATCTACACTTACCTGAAGAGCTATTCTTGGAGGGCCTGTATATATGAGATGGATGTTCCTTTTGAAAGATACATGAAAAAGCTGAAAGCTTATGTTCAAACAAAGCTAAGCCTGAAGGATCAATAGCAGAGGTTATGTTGCAGATGAAACATTGACATTCTGCTCTATGTATTTGGAGGTATTCAAACCAAATTTAACTGTCCTGATAGAAATGAAGATCCTGACATTCCAAAGAGAAAGTTCTCTGTTTTTTCGTCACAATGTTGACCAATTTCAAAGAAGAAAATCATTTCCCTTAGTGAAAATTCTAAAAAGTTATTTCAATGGTTTGTGCTGAACAATTGTGAAGAAGTTAAAGTCTACATGTCGTAAGTTTTTTTTTGTTTAATTATTCTTATTAGTTTCACTTTAGCTAATGATAAAAATATAAATATTATATTTGTCACACAGTGAATTTGAACTTGAATTCCCTGGAAGCGATGTAAAAAATGAATTTTCTTCATGGCTTAATAATAAGTTCAATAGTCTCCTGACAAAGAACTGAAGGCATTGGCACATGGCCCCGTGTGCACATATTCTTACACAGCTTGTATTGTCAATGGTGTTAGATTTGTGGTAAATAGCCGTGATATTAGACGCACTACACAAAACAGCGGTGTTGTTACAATAGGAGAAGATGGTACATGATTTTATGGTCAGCTATAAGACATCTACGAGTTGAACTATATAAATGGTTACAGTGTTGTACTATTTCGTTGTAAATGGTTCGACACATCACGAAGGGATCTGTAATTAAAAGATAACTTGTTGTTATCGATATCAGCCGTGAATGGTTTCGTGATCAGCCTTCACTTTGTAACACCCGTAGATTTTATTGAAAAGAAATAAAAGAATAAAAGAAGAAGGGAAAAGGTGAGGAATAAATGTCAACCCAAAGATGAGGGGTTAAAAGTGTAAAATGCAAAGTTGGTAAAAAGTTGGTGAAAGGTGGCATGGCCACCCATTTTCACTCTGCACAACACTTTCATTCGGACATTTAGAGAGAGAAGCAGCAAGAGCAGAAATTCTCGGGATTTTGAAGAAGAACCAGAAAATCGAGTTTTTGGTAAGAAATCTTGAGTTTTGATGTTTAGGATGATTCTAGAACCATTTATGTGCTTAAAATATGATTTGTTGTTCGGGTGGCATTGTGTGTGTGTGTTTTAGGTGTTAGGAACGACTGGGAAGTTCAAGAAGGGGTATCAAAACCCAAGACAACAAAGGTGAGTCTCTAGACCCCTTTTTACTCGTTTTTTTTAAATAATTTGGGGCTGGAAAATACATGTATGTATGTTTTTATAAATTTGGGTATGATACCCGTATGATATGTACATGTGATGTGTATAGTATGTTTTGGGATGAACATATGTTATGTTATGTTAAGTTTATGTCTGGAATCATGTATCATGTTTAGAATTAGATATTATGATGTTTGGGGACTGGAATATGAATTAGACACATGACAGGCTGCTAATACGACTAATAAGGCCAAATAGTGGTCATATGTCTGAACTTTTGACTTAGAAAACCAAGTACAAGGTAATATGTCTAAATAGTGCTTATACGCCCATGAAATTTGCCTTAGAAATATTTTAAGGTTTATATGTCCCAACAGTACTCATATGTCCCAACAGTATTCATAAGTCTGTAAAGTTTCCTAAGTATGGGGGATGAACGACCGAACAGTGGTCGTATGACTAGTAAAAATTTCCTAAGTACGGGGGATGAAACGACTGAACAGTGGTCGTATGACTAGTAAAAATTTCCTAAGTACGGGGATGAAACGACAACATGATCGTATGACTAGGAAAAATTTCTAAGTATAAGGTGAAACACTGAGCAGGCTCATACGCCAACAGTGCTCATACGACCAGGGTTGAAAATTTTCTAAGTGTAAGCTGGTATGTCCGACAGTGGTAAAACGACTGAACAGGGCTCTTACGCCCAGCACTTAGAATTTTTAACGGATTTTCTTGGAGTCTGTGCAGTAGGGTTTTCGCATGAATGTTGACTGGGACTTTATTATACGCGTATGATTATGTTTGAATGTAACAATACCCCTTTTCTTAATATTTTAATTAATATTATGATTAGGGCTATTATTAAGCTTAGTATTGATATTATTAGTATTATTATTATTAATAAGCTTATTAATAATAATATTGTATGACTTTACGTGGAATGATCATGATCAAGACAGGAATTATTATCATTAATAAAGTGAAAGATTAATGATAAAGAAGAATGGAATGTAAATGAACGTAAAAAGCTTGCAAGCAAATGTATGGAGGTGCACACCCTGGCAGGTGTTAGCTCAACTGTGATGCGGGTTCACTACCCGAAGGATGCACACAGGTCAATCCTTGAGATTGATATGGGTGAGCAACTTTGTGTTGCAAAAGACCGCAGAAGACTTACAACCCGTGAGGTTGGTAATGGGTGAGTGACTCAGTGTCGCAACAGACCAAAAGTCTTGCAGTCCTTGAGATTGCTAATAGTGAGCAACTTTGTGTTGCAAAACCACAGAAGACTTACAACCCGTGAGGTTGGTAATGGGTGAGTGACTCAGTGTCGCAACAGACCAAAGTCTTGCAATCCTTGAGATTGCTAATGGTGAGCAACTATGTGTTGCAAAAGACCGGAAGAAGAATAATAAAAGTACGAATTGAACGATGATGAAGATAATAAAAATATTACCTAAGTGTACGTACGATGTATGATCACCTACAAGAATGAGGAATGGTTTTGAATGAAAATAAAGTATTATAATTACAAAACTAGAACTCACTCAGCAACGCTGACTTTTTGTATTTTCCAGTTGGCAGGTAACAGGTTGCTGAGGATGGCACACGGGGATGGCTACACGGCGGGCAAGACTGACATCCATTATGTTTTGACGATACTGTTGTTTTGTAATTCATTCGACTAATTATTTGTGACTTATGAACTAGAATGTATTGCTTACAACAGTGTTTAAAATGAATGAAGGGTTTTTGCCAACTTAATTCCGCTGCTTAATTTAACAATATGTATGTTTTATGCTGTGAATGACCAACTGTGAGGTGCCCGGGAACGGGGCCTTACAAGTTGGTATCAGAGCTAAGTTTAAGTGAAACGGGTAAATTTTCAAAATAAACCTTAACTTAACTGAAATGGACGGAAAGAGGGATGTCAGCCCGAGTAGCCATGTGCCATCAGGTATTGTTTTTCTTAAAAGTTAATCAGTTATGTGCGTGTGCTATGTGATTTATGTGTTCTTAGTAGATTTAGATGCTGATGTAGTCAGGATAGGAGTGCTTGGGGTTTAAGAGTAAAGTAAGTGGCTAATCACAACTGGCCACTGTAATTGACTTACATACTTAACATAAACTGAGCTGTTCCTTGAATGACTGTTTTAGTGTTTGAATCTTATAGTGCATAGGAAAATGGCTGGGAAGAAACCTTCTAAGGCTGCTAGAGGTAGAGGTCGTCCGCGTACGACTAGGAGCAGTGCTAAAGCTCCTAAGACGACTCCTGTGAACCCCAGGTTCCTGACCGAATGAAGAAACTGAATGAATGCTAGCCTGAATGCCTCAGCTAGGGAGGCGATTGCTGATGAGGTACACCAGGTCCTACAGGCAGTTATGCCATCTGTGTGACTGATGTTATTCGTGCTGTGAGAATGAGGAGAGAAAGGAGAAGGAAGACAGGAGAGGTCAACTGGAAGGAAGCAAGGGAGAGAGAACGACCGGATCCTGAGATAGTAGTATCTGATGAAGAGGAAGATGATGTGGTAGGGGTGACGACCAAGGGATGCAGTTACGGGGCATTTCAGAGGTGCAAGCCCCCGACTTTTGATGGCAATGGCACTGCTGCAACCGCTCACCGATGGGTAAGGGAGATGGAAGCGGTACTCGAGATCAGTGAGTGCCGGGAAGATCAGAAGGTGAATTTGCCACCCACTCCTTTACTGACTCAGCACTATGTTGGTGGGACAATATCGTCCAAGCTGAGGGCAGCAGAGCCATAGGAAAGATGAATGGTCCGAGTTGAGGAAGCTGGTAATTGAGGAGTTTTGTCCTCACAGGGAACTCGATAAGATCGAGAGGGAGTTCCTTACAATTTGAAGCGGGAACCATGACCCACCAGCAATACACTACCAAATTCAATGAGATGGCTAGGCTGGTGCCAGATCAAGTAACACCGGTGTCACGGAAGATTAACCGGTACGTTCAGGGGCTGCCAGCCGACATTCGTAGGCATTTGATTGCTGCACGACCAAGCACTTTAGGTCGGCAGTGGATTTGGCTGGGAGGCTCTATGATGAGGGAGGTAGCGGTGCAGAGGTGAAGAAGGCTGGTGGGGGTGACCGAAACTGGAATGGGAAGCGGTTCGGGCGTGGTGGCATTACCCCGAACAACAAAAGGATGAGAGTGGATGACCGTAGGGTGGGGCCATCAAGCTCAGGGCCCAAAAGGTGTGGCAAGTGCGGGAAGGAGCATACGGGTGAGTGCAGAATGGGGCTCAAGGTGTGTTACAGGTGCGGGAAGCTGGCCACATCTCGAGGATTGTAAGAACTGAGGTGTTTTACCTGCGGTGAGGCGGGCCATATGAGTAAGCTGCAGAAGGCCGAGGGTGGAGAGTTCCGGGGCAAAGAAGACCGGGACTGAAGGGCAGAAGGAAGTGCCAGAGCTTTCACCATGACCAGAGAGGAGGCTAGGACGGACCCCGATGTTGTGTCAGGTACGTTTCTAGTAAATCAAACTCTTCTGCTGTGTTATTTGATTCTGGTGCTAGTAGAGTTTCATTTCTGCTACTTTCGGTGCTAAATTGCCTGTTAGTAGTAAATGCATTAGTGAGCCCTTTGAAGTAGAAACCGCTATTGGTAAGTCCACTAGAGTTACCGATGTGATAGAGAACTGTACCATAGAATTAGAAGGTCATAGGTTTGCTGCTAGATTACATGTGATGCCCCTAGGTGGATTTGATGTAGTACTAGGGATGGATTGGTTGGCAACCTATGAAGCGAATATCGTATGTCGAAAGAAGATGATTAGATTGACGGCATCTGACGGAAGTCTGGTGACAATATACGGTGATCGGGTAACGATGATTCCGAAGGTTTTCGATGGCGGTGGCGGGGAAGTGCATGAGGCGTGGTGCAACGCCTACCTATGTTATGTGAAGGATGTGGAAACGCCAACACCACAACTATCCGACGTTCGGTTGTGTGGAGTTTCCAGATGTTCCCGGAAGACTTATCGGGATTGCCGCCTGACCGCGAAATTGAATTTCAAATTGACTTAATACCCGGTGCCCAACCTGTCGCCAAGGCACCGTATCGATTAGCTCCTACGGAGATGAAGGAGTTGATGGAGCAACTGCAGGAGTTGCTTGACAAGGGCTTCATTAGACCGAGTATCTCTCCTTGGGGTGCCCCGGTCTTATTGTGAAAAAGAAGGACGGTAGCATGAGAATGTGTATCGACTACCGTGAATTGAACAAGTTGACAATAAAGAATCGGTATCCGTTACCGAGAATCGATGACTTGTTCGACAGCTCCAGGGTGCCAGTTGGTTCTCGAGGATAGATCTTCGATCTGGCTACCACCAGTTGAAGGTGAAGGAGCAGGACATTCCTAAACAGCTTTTCGTACGCGTTATGGACACTATGAGTTTCTCGTTATGTCATTTGGTCTAACTAACGCGCCAGCTGCTTTTATGGATTTGATGAACCGAGTGTGTCGGCCAATGTTAGATAAATCAGTGATTGTGTTCATCGATGATATCCTGATTTATTCAGGAGCGAGGAAGAGCATGCCGGCCATATTCGGGAAGTGTTGGAGACCTTGAGAAGGGAGAAGCTGTATGCTAAGTTCTCCAAATGTGCTTTTTGGCTACGCGAGGTGCAATTTCTGGGTCACGTGGTAAATGCAGAGGGAATCATGGTGGACCCAGCAAAGGTTGAGGCTGTGATGCAATGGAAATCACCAAAGACGCCATCCGAGATTCGTAGCTTCTTGGGATTGGCGGGCTACTACAGGAGATTCATTCAAGACTTCTCCAAGATAGCCTCACCTTTGACAAAATTGACCCGCAAGGATGTGAAATTCGTGTGGGGTCGAGAGCAGGAGACGCCTTTGAGGAGTTGAAGACGAGACTAACACAAGCTCCTGTCTTGACATTGCCCGAGGGAAATGAAGACTTAGTGGTCTATTCGGATGCATCTTATTCTGGGCTAGGTTGCGTATTGATGCAACGTGGAAGGGTGATAGCCTATGCATCTCGACAACTGAAGACCCACGAAGTCAACTATCCCACACACGATCTAGAATTAGCCGCGGTGGTTTTTGCGTTGAAGATTTGGCGACACTATCTATACGGGACGAAGTGCACCATCTTCACCGACCACAAAAGCTTGAAGTACTTCTTCGAGCAGAAAGATCTGAACATGAGGCAGAGGCGATGGTTGGAACTAATAAAGGATTATGATTGCGAAATCCATTACCATCCGGGCAAGCCAACGTGGTGGCCGATGCCCTTAGCCGAAAAGAAAGGCCTGAGCCGATTCGGGTGAAGGCTTATCAGTTAATCATGACCTCAGATGTGATGACACAGGTTAAGGAGTTCCAAGATGAGGCCTTGAAAGAAGATCGTCTTAACTCCGAAAGGATGAGAGGTCTATTACGGAATTGGGTGAGAACACTCTTGGTGTTAAGACCCGATTTGGGCGGATGTGGATTCCTCGATACGGGGATCTACGTGGAAAGATAATGGACGAAGCCCATAAGACTCGATACTCCATTCACCCCGGTGCTACCAAAATGTACCACGATATGAAGAAGGATACTGGTGGCCGGGTATGAAACGTGACGTAGTGGAGTACGTGAGTAAATGCCTAACTTGCTTACAAGTAAAGGCAGAACACCAGAAGCCTTACGGGAAGATCCAACCGTTGGATATACCTGAATGGAAGTGGGAGCACATCACCATGGACTTCATCACGAAGTTACCACGTACCCCTAAAGGGTATGATGCTATATGGGTGATAGTTGACCGCCTGACGAAGAGTGCCTACTTCCTACCGATCCGTGAAACGTACTCATCTGAAAGATTGGCGGATCTGTTCATCAAGGAAATTGTAGCTCGTCATGGTGTGCCGGTGTCTATTGTGTCTGATCGCGACACCCGGTTTACCTCCAAGTTTTGAAGAGGTTTCATGATGCAATGGGGACGAGGCTACACATTAGTACAGCATATCACCCTCGACAGACGGTCAGTCTGAGAGGACGATCCAAACACTCGAAGACATGCTTCGGGCGTGCGTGATCGATTTTGGAGGAAGTTGGGACGACCACCTGCCGTTAGCAGAATTCTCGTACAACAACAGTTATCATGCCAGCATTGGCATGCCACCTACGAGATGCTATACGGTAGGAGATGTAGGACGCCCGTATGTTAGGGAGACATTGGGCAGAAGGAACTGGGAGGTGTCGAGGTAGTTGAAGCAACGACCGAGAAGTTAGAAAAGATTAAAGCCTTCATGAAGGCGGCGAAAGATAGGCAAAAGTCGTATGCTGACAAGAGGCGAAGACCGATAGAGTTCAAGGTTGGTGACCGAGTCATGTTGAAGGTCTCACCTTGGAAAAGGATTATCAGATTCAGGAAAAGAGGCAAGCTAAGCCCGAGATACATAGGACCTTTCCGAATCATCGCACGAGTAGGGAGGTAGCCTATCGACTTGAATTGCCAGATGAGTTAAGTGGAATTCATCCCACATTCCATGTATCTCATCTGAGAAAGTGCTTAGCTAATGAAGACATGGTTGTACCACTGGAGGACATCGAGGTGGATGAGAGGCTCAACTACGTGGAGCAACCAGTGGCAATCACTGATCGTAAAGAAAAGAGGTTGAGGAATAAAGTGGTTCCTCTTGTGCGTGTACAGTGGAAGCACAGGAAGAGATCCGAGTCTACGTGGGAGACTGAAGAGGAAATGAGACAACATTACCCACAACTGTTTGAGGAGTAACAGGTTTGGGGACGAAACCTATATAAGGGGGGTGGACTTGTAACACCCGTAGATTTTATTGAAAAGAAATAAAAGAATAAAGAAGAAGGGAAAGGTGAGGAATAAATGTCAACCCAAGATGAGGGGTTAAAAGTGTAAAATGGCAAAGTTGGTAAAAAGTTGGTGAAAAGGTGGCATGGCCGCCCATTTTCACTCTGCACAACACTTTCATTCGGACATTTAGAGAGAGAAAGCAGCAAGAGCAGAAATTCTCGGGATTTTTGAAGAAGAACCAGAAAAATCGAAGTTTTTGGTAAGAAATCTTGAGTTTTGATGTTTAGGATGATTCTAGAACCATTTATGTGCTTAAAAATATGATTTGTTTGTTCGGGTGGCATTGTGTGTGTGTTTTAAGTGTTAGGAACGACTGGGAAGTTCAAGAAGGGGTATCAAAACCCGAAGACAACAAAGGTGAGTCTCTAGACCACTTTTTACTCGTTTTTTTTAAATAATTTGGGGCTGGAAAATACATGTATGTATGTTTTTATAAATTTGGATATGATACCCGTATGATATGTACATGTGAATGTGGATAGAGTATGTTTTGGGATGAACATATGTTATGTTATGCTAAGTTTATGTCTGGAATCGTGTATACATGTTTAGAATTAGATATTATGATGTTTGGGGACTGGAATATGAATTAGACACATGAACAGGCTGCTAATACGACTAATAAGGCCAAATAGTGGTCATATGTCTGAACTTTTGACTTAGAAAACCAAGTACAAGGTAATATGTCTAAATAGTGCTTATACGCTCATGAAATTTGCCTTAGAAATATTTAAGGGTTATATGTCCCAACAGTACTCATATGTCCCAACAGTATTCATAAGTCTGTAAAAGTTTCCTAAGTATGGGGGATGAAACGATCGAACAGTGGTCGTATGACTAGTAAAATTTCTTAAGTATGGGGGATGAAACGACTGAACAGTGGTCGTATGACTAGTAAAAATTTCCTAAGTACGGGGGATGAAACGACTGAACAGTGGTCGTATGACTAGGAAAAATTTTCTAAGTATAAGGTGAAACGACTGAGCAGGGCTCATACGCCCAACAGTGCTCATACGACCAGGGTTGAAAATTTTCTAAGTGTAAGCTGATATGTCCGACAGTGGTGAAACGACTGAACAGGGCTCTTACGCCCAGCACTTAGAATTTTTAACGGAATTTTCTTGGAGTCTGTGCAGTAGGGTTTTCGCATGAATGTTGACTGGGACTTTATTATACGCGTATGATTATGTTTGAATGTACTAATACCCCTTTTCTTAATATTTTAATTAATATTATGATTAGGCTATTATTAAGCTTATTATTGATATTATTAGTATTATTATTATTAATAGGCTTATTAATAATAATATTGTATGACTTTACGTGGAATGATCATGATCAAGACAGGAATTATTATCATTAATAAAGTGAAAGATTAATGATAAAGAAGAATGGAATGTAAATGAACGTAAGAAAGGCTTGCAAGCAAATGTATGGAGGTGCGTACCCCTGGCAGTTGTTAGCTCAACTGTGATGCGGGTTCGCTACCCCGAAGGATGCACACAGGGTCAATCCTTGAGATTGATAATGGGTGAGCAACTTTGTGTTGCAAAAGACCGTAGAAGACTTACAACCCGTGAGGTTGGTAATGGGTGAGTGACTCAGTGTCGCAACAGACCAAAAGTCTTGCAGTCCTTGAGATTGCTAATGGGTGAGCAACTTTGTGTTGCAAAAGACCGCAGAAGACTTACAACCCGTGAGGTTGGTAATGGGTGAGTGACTCAGTTTCGCAACAGACCAAAAGTCTTGCAATCCTTGAGATTGCTAATAGGTGAGCAACTATGTGTTGCAAAAGACCGGAAGAAGAATAATAAAAGTACGAATTGAATGATGATAAAGATAATAAAAATATTACCTAAGTGTACGTACGATTTATGATCACCTACAAGAATGAGGAATGGTTTTGAATGAAAAATAAAATATTATAATTACAAAACTAGAACTCACTCAACAACGCTGACTTTTATGTATTTTCCAGTTGGCAGGTAACAGGTTGCTGAGGATGGCACACGGGGATGGCTACACGGCGGGCAAGATTGACATCCATTATGTTTTGACGATACTGTTGTTTTGTAATTCATTCGACTAATTATTTTGTGACTTATGAACTAGAATGTATTGCTTAACAATAGTGTTTAAAATGAATGAAGGGTTTTTGCCAACTTAATTCCGTTGCTTAATTTAACAATATGTATGTTTTATGCTGTGAATGACCAACTGTGAGGTGCCCGGGAACGGGGCCTTACATCATTTTAGCAACACAAGCTCAACAAGTGTATTATCTTGAAGATCCTTCTAAAGCCACTAACAATTGGAGGGTTGTGGAGGATGTTCATCATCGAAAGCTTTGGGATCATCCTAGTATTAGTATTCCTAATGATATAGATGTATTGTACGACAATGAGTCGTCTGATTATAACTTAGTAGTCGATAACAATTTGAAATTGGTGAATCAAGTGCACGAGTTATTAACGATGAGAGAGATGCACATGATAATTGTGATTTAGTCGTAGACTTAAGTTGGTTGCCTGTTGCTCCACTTGTTCATGATGAAGAATTTATTAATGATGAAGAAGAAGATGAAGATGCATATCTCTCAGATGAGGAAGAAGATGAAGATGTATAGATATTAATGATAGTATGGACGAGAGCGATGATAATCTTGTAAACGAAGATGAAAATCTTTATAGTGATAACTCAGATTGATTGTATGTATTAAGAACACTTTATTTTATTTCTTATGAAAATGTTACATTTTATTTTATTTCTTATTAAAGTGACACATGATTTTATTGCAGGTTATGTCTTCATCCATAGCAGGAGCACATGGTGGTGACGGCGAGGATAGGGATCCCCACGGGCATGGATATACTCTTCCTTCCAGTTGCCAATCATGTAACTTAATGTTTTAAATTTTAAATATATTTTAAATGTTACTAACCTTTTGATTTTTTTATATTAATATAGCATCAGCTAAGGAAAGACGATCAAAAGGAAGGAACTTAAATTTATATGAGAAATGGGCTGCAAACAACAACCAACCACTGCCCGTGGAATTTGATCATACAGAAAACAATTTAAAGCTGTGGGAGAAAATAGTCAATTATTTGTTAGAACATTATCCAATCATGTTACCACTGCTCCTTTTCATTATCCCTCTTGGGAAAAAGTCCCTGATACGTTTAAGATATCATGTTTAATTTTCTGGAGGCGAGTATTATGTAGTCTTTTATTTGTAATTTATTAATCATAACTTTTATATATTTCTAACTATTCTGTTTGCAGGAATATTTTAATTTAGAAGCTTATCGTGGTTCAGAACATTGGCATGGAATCCAACTTGGTATCCATATGGATTGCCAGCGAGCATTTTGAGATAGAAAATATAATATGAAACAACATTTTTTAAATCATGGAGGCTATGATAATATTGAGCAAGTATTAAATAATCTACCTGAAGGTCAAAGTCGGGAGTTATGGGAGCGGGTGGTTGAGTTTTTCTCAACTGAAGAACATAAACACCTTTCTGAAAAAGGCGTAGGGAATAGGGCAAAACAATTGTATCCAAGTCTGCATGGTAGTCGATCATATGCTCAAAGACGATATCTTCAGGTAAAAAAACATATATTATTTAATTATGTATTATTAATTCTTTTCTGTTGTTATGAATATTGTTTTTAATAGGAGCAACAAACCGGGACCCCAAGTTACATCGAGACGTGGAGGAGGTCGCATTACAGAGAAGGGTCAGGATGGGTCAACCAAAGGGCAGAAGAAGATTGGGTAAGTTTAATATGTTAAGAATGTTATTATCATAAGTTCATATGTATTTAATATATTATGTTTAGTGATCTTGAAAGTTGGGAATTTTATGTTATATTTAGTTATGTTTATATCTTGAAAGTTGGGAATTTTATGTTGCGAATTTTATGTTATATTTAGTTATGATTTTGGATGGTTTTTTTTCATTTGTTACAGTTATGCTGTCGAAATTTCATAAAAATCTTAATACCTTTTCATTTTGATTCTTTAAAATTGCAGGCAAAAATTGAAAATCAATACGCCCAAATGCAAATGGAGGCGGGAGAGTCGCCCGTTAATGAGATGCAATGTTTAGAGCTTGCATTAGGAGAAAAGCGTGGTCATACGAGAGGTGTTGGACGAAAAGTAAAAAGTCTCTCACGTTATGAACAATCAAGTGGATCATCACATCCGAATGAAGAAATGGAAGCATTAAGGCAACAAATGCGAGAAATGCAAGAAAAGATGGCTGAATTTGAAAGAAGAAAATATAATCCTTACAACAACGAAGATGATCAAGATGACGACAATTAGGAAGTTAATTTGTTAGGTTTCTAAAAACTTAAGACATGTTTAGTTTGGTACTTTTGTCTTGTTTGGTATGTACTTAATTAGAATTGTTTGATCTATGTTTAAGTATTGATAATGTTTAGGTTTTATTTCTGCGTATCTGATTTGGGTAATTATTCAGGTAAAAAACTGGAAAAAATCAAAATTTAAATAATAAACTTTTTAAACAGATACCCTATGGCGACGACTTGTCGTCGCCATAGATAAAATTAAAATTAATTTAATATTTTATTATTTAATAAATCAAAATACCTATAGCGACGACATGTCGTCGCCATAGGGTCAATTTAAAATTTATATTTTAATTTTAAAAATTGAGGGAAAATTTATCACGACCATACTATCGCGACGACATGTCGTCGTTATAGGTGGCAATGGCGACAAGGTCTACGCCGACGACAGTTTTTGACCTATGGCGACGGAACTACGGCTACTACATCTATCACTACAAGAAAATTGAATTTTTGCGTCAACGTTTTTTGCGGCGATAAATATATCGTCGCAAAAAAGACAGAAAACGACAAAAAAATTAACTTTTTTGACTTTTAAAAGTTAAAGGTATTATTTGCGGCGACATTTCGTTGCAATAAATAACAATTAATTATTTTTCAATTTATTAATATCACAAAATATTTTCTGATGGCGCCAAAAATCCCGCCATCTCTTTTGCGGCGATTTGTCGTCGCAATAAATGGAAATTAATTATTAAATATTTTAATATTTAAGTAAATAAAAGCATATCGTCGCAATATGTTTATTGCGGCGATATATCGCCGCAAAAAAGTTCCCAGTTTTTAGTCGGGACTTCTTTAATCTGAACATCTAAACAGAACACCAAATCCCCAATTGAGCACCCTACCCCTTCTCCCCACTGCGCAGCGCGACCACCACCCCCACTCCCCCACCGCCGGCCATAACCGCCCACCGTCGGCCGGTCCACAGTCGGCCGGGTCCACCGTCGCAAGCTCCCTTCTCCGTTGCAAGCTCCTTCTCCGTCGGCCGGGCCCCTTCTTCGTCACTACCGCTGCTGCTCCACGTGCACCGCCGCTGTTCCTCCTCCTTCACCGCCTCTTTTGCATCATAGTCACCACCACCACTTCCGATTTCAAGTAATAACCTCAATTGTTTCTAATTGGTGTTACTTTGTAGTTAATATTTTGAAATTAGGGATTTTGTGTTCATTTTGCCTAATTTGTAGTTTTTATGGTTATGAACATGGATGTTTAGCTTAGTTAAGATCAAGTAATATGTGTGTATGTATGTATTTAACAATGTATATTTAAGTGTGTTAATTTTGTGTTAATATGTGGTTCTTGTTTAAGAAAAAATATGTGTATGTTTATGTATGTGGTTATGAATTAGGGTTAGAAAGTTTATGAAATTGTTAATAAAGTTTAAGAAAAAATGTGTTTAAGAAAAAAGTCTAAGAAATTAGGGTTAGAAAGTTTATAAAATTGGTTTTGTTTAGAAAGTTGTATGTGTTTAATATGACAGTTTATGTATGTGTGTATGTTTATGTATGTGGTTATGTATGTGTTAATATGTATGTTTATGAAAAAATATGAAATAACATGTGTGTATATATTTTAATCATGGATGTTGAACTTAGTTGAGTTGAAATAATATTGTGTTAATTTGTAGTTATTTGCGGTTTTGAAGTTTATATTGTTTTGAAATCATGGATGTTGAACTTAGTTAAGTTGAAATCATGGATGTTGAACTTAGTTGAGTTGAAATAAGATGTATATGTGTATTTATGTATGGATGTATATGTGTATGTGTATATGTATGTTGAATTGTGATTAAAATGGATGTATATGCGTATTTGTGTATGGATATATATGTGTATGTGTGTATGTATGTTAAATTGTGATTAAATGGATGTATATGTGTATTTATGTATGGATGTATATGTGTATTTGTGTATGGATGTATATGTGTATTTGTGTATGGATGTATATGTGTATTTGTGTATGGATGTATATGTGTATGCGTATATATGTGTATTTATGTTTGTATTTCCCTAGTTTTAAATGTGTTAAGATAATTAATATTTGTTTGTAGACGCAGTTATGACGATTGATAAGACTTGGACTACTTTAGAAAATAAATTTTCTAAAAAATATCTGATTGGTCTTAAAGCATTCATGGAAAGGTGTAAGAATTATATGAATGGCCAAAATAAAGCTCGGTGTCCGTGTAATAATTGCAATAACAGTTATTGGTTTCCTCTTCCAACAATAGAGCGCCATATACATAATAATGGTTTTTGTCGATTTTACAAAACGTGGACGTATCATGGTGAATCATATGTTCCGTCACCGGTAGTTCCAGTCATACCTCAAACGACAGACCCAATACATGATTTTATTAACGATGTTCGTCAGGAGAATGTCCCACAAGAGGACAACACATACGACGACGACGAACCAATGAACACAACAGATACACCGATTGATACAAATGATGAACTTGCTGAATTACTGAAACTTGCCGACACCGAACTATACCCTGGTTGTGACGGGATGTCTTCATTGGATTTCTTGGCAAAACTGAGTCACATGAAGGCTATCAATAAATGGACCGATACAACGTTTGACCAATTGTTAGAATTTCTGAAAACTGCATTTCCGCTTGCTAAAATCCCACCGTCAAACTATGAAGCCAAGAAGATAATGAAGAAAGTTGGGTTAGGATATGAATCGATCCACGTTTGTAAGAACGACTGTTGTTTATTTTGGGGGAAGGATAACCAAGATTTGCAAAAATGTCCAATATGTGATGAAAGTAGATGGAAGGACGCAAACACTAAGGGGAAGAAAGTTGCCAACAAGTTTATGCGTTACTTTCCATTAATTCCTAGATTAAAGCGTATTTATAGCTCAAGACACACTGCAAAGCATATGACATGGCATGCTTCTGGACGTTGCACGGAAGATGGTAAGTTACGTCACCCGGTGGATGGTACATCATGGAAAGAATTCGATTCAATGTATCCTGATTTTGCCAAAGAACCTAGAAATGTTAGATTAGGGTTGGCTGCTGATGGCTTCAATCCATTTGGGAACATGAGTACGTCGTATAGCATGTGGCCGGTAATACTGACAACATACAATACGCCACCATGGTTATGTATGAAAGAGTCTTCATTCATGCTGACGTTATTAATCCCTGGCCCTAAATCACCTGGGAAGGACATTGATGTTTTTTTAAGACCATTGGTTGATGAATTGAAAAGTCTTTGGTCGGACGGAGTCGTGACAAAAGATGCAGTTACAAACACTTTCTTCACATTACGTGCAATGCTTTTATGGACTATCAATGATTTCCCTGCTCGTAGTAGCTTGTCTGGTTGGAGTGGGCAAGGTTACTTTGCATGCCCAACATGTAAGGAAGACACTCCATCTGTTCATGTATTGGGAAAAACTGCTTATGTTGGACATAGAAGATGGTTACCAACAAATCATAAATGGAGGAAGGACAAGTCATTCAATGGTCAGAACGAGACTAGACGTCCTCCTAACAGGAAAACTAATGATCAGATTTTGGAACAACTTAATAAATTGCCGCCCCGTATTTCTGGGAAACATGTTCAGTTTGGTGGTAAGAAGAGAAAACATGATTCCGATGTTGAATTGAATTGGACCAAGCGTTCTATTTTCTTCGAGCTTGAATATTGGTCTTCAATTCAACTAAAACATAATTTGGATGTCATGCATATCGAAAAGAATGTGTGCGAGAGTTTGTTGAATACGTTGATGATGAACAAGGAAAAATCCAAAGACACTAATAAGGCAAGAATGGTGTTAGAACAATGGAACATTCGACGTGACTTGTGGCTTGTAGATAACGGTCGCGGTAAGCTCTCAAAGCCTCATCCCAAGTTCTCTTTCTCAAACGCCGAAAGGAGTCTTTTTTGTCAATTCATTAAGGAAGTAAAACTACCTGATGGTTTTGGCTCTAACTTTAAACATAAGGTAACCGATAATGATACCCAAATAACGGGGATGAAATCACATGATCATCATATAATGATGCAACGGTTGCTTCCGATTGGTGCTCAAGCGTACTTGGATAAAAACATTTCAACACCAATAATTGAGATGTGCTTATTCTTTAAGCAACTTTGTGCTCGAAACTTGATGTCATCTGACATGCAAGATGCTGAGGAGAAGTTGATTAAAATTTTGTGTTCTTTCGAGCAAATATTTCCTCCGTCATTTTTTGACATAATGATTCATTTGGTTATGCATTTACCTGAGGAGGCCATTCAAGGTGGGCCAGTTTATATGAGGTGGATGTATCCATTTGAAAGATACATGAAAAAGCTGAAAAATTATGTTAGAAATAAGGCTAGGCCCGAAGGTTCCATTGGGAGGGGTATGTCGCAGATGAAGCCTTAACTTTCTGTTCAAGGTATCTTGACGGTGTACCGACGAGATTTAATCGGCTGGACAGAAACGAAGATGCCCCAGTTCCCACACGAGTTTTATGTCTTCCAATCGCTATGCACACCTATCAGCAAGGGGGTTGATAAAAAAATGGATGGTGTGCTTTGGGCAAATCTAAATTGGTTTGTCCTTAACAACAGCTCTGAGATCGAAGAATACAAAGAGTAAGTATTTTCTATTTCGGGTTGTGTTTTCGTAAGTTATCTTTATAGTGATTATTATTAACGCAAGTAACATTATTTATAGTGAATTTATTACTCAAATGCCGCATGGAACTGACTTGGAAGCAAATTTTCCTAACTGGTTTAAACAGAAGGTAAACTCATTTGTGTATAAAACCGATTATACAAACCGATCATACAAATTTTCCTAATTTTCTCTTATTTCAAATAGATCAACCGTCGGCGAGTAAATGATGAATCTAGTGTTAGTCCTCAGTTATTTGCTTTAGCAAATGGACCACGACATGCAAACTCTTACACCGCTTGTATAGTTAACGGTGTGAGATTTGTAGTTCATAGCCGAGACGTACGCCGTACAACTCAAAATAGCGGCATCTCAACAACTGGTCAAGATGGAACAAAGTATTACGGTTTGTTGGAAGAGATTCTGGAGCTAGGCTATCTAGACCGTTGTAAGGTTGTGTTGTTTCGATGTAAATGGTTTAAAACTAATAACAACAAACTTTGTGTCATTAAGAATAACATAACCAGTATTTCTACTCAAACTGAATGGTTTACAAATGATCAATACATTCTTGCAACACAAGCAGAGCAAGTTTTTTATCTTGACGAACCGTCTAAAGCCAGTCAAAGAGTTCAATCAATCAGACATTGGAAGGTCGTCCAAGAGGTGAATCATCGGAAGATTTGGGACCGAGATATTATAATGGAAAATAATGAAGCAGATTTAATTCATGGCAGCACTTCATCTGAGCTTTTGTTATCTGCTGACTTAGATAATTTAACTTATGATGGTATGAGTAGAGATGAAGCTACAGAAGTCGATGTTTCCCTTGAGCATGTCAATGTAGAGGACGAGACATATGAAGATACGGATGAGGGTGAAGACGACGATGCAGACCAAGTTGTTGACGTTTCTGATAATTCAGATGATGAATCAGACGAATTTAATAATGATTGTGGAGAAGATTCTTATCACACCGATGAATCCGATTGATTGTAATTTTTAATTTTAACCGAATCATTTATTATGTTTGATCTATTATGTTTATTGAATTGTTTTTTTCAATTATGTGTTTAGCTAATGATTCAATTACGGTATATTTGTATACTTATATAATCTTTTTTTACAGATGGCAGACGTGGCCCGAGGTCATGGTGGGGATACCTATGGCCGTGGTCCACCTGGTGGTGGTCCTCCCGATGATGATCGATCGTGGCAGCCGCCACGACAGTGCGAGGTCAGTGATGACTCCGGCAGCGGCAGCGGACGAGGTATGACGAATTTTTTATACTATTATCTTTTAAAATGAAAATATAATTTACATAGAATTTTTATACTATTATCAATTTGCAGGACAAGGCAAGCGTGGAAAGACCACACTTCAAGGTATGCGAAAGAGAAATCCACAAGGAAATTTGCTCACAATTGAATTTGAGCAAGGTACGCATGACACCTACAAACCTGTGGGTGTCAATCAGGCGACCTTTGCTTCACTGGTTGGCATAATCGTTGACAGATTTCTCAAAACTACAAGAGCTGGAGAAAGATACCTGCGGATTTGAAGGCGACTATCTGGCCTGACTTACAGGTTAAGTTTTTGATAATTAAATTCAGTGATTAAATATATATACACTAAGCTATTTGTTTTCATAATTTGCAGATGTATTTTGATATGACTCCCCACGAAGGCCTGAGGGCAGGCATTGAGAAATATGCTGTAAACCGGTATAAAGATCACAAATACCGGTTCAAGCAAAAGCATTTTAGCAAAATAGGCGGGGAGGACAGGGTTGATATTTCTGATGTTGTGCCACCTGATATGCAAGAATCTGAATGGAAAGGCTATGTGGATTACTACACTTCTCCTGAAGTCAAGGCTCGGTCTGCAACCAACAAGTCCAACAAAGTGAAGCAGACGATCAAGGGACATGGCGGTCGGACATCTTTAGCCCAATGTCGTTATATGTTTGTAAGTTATTTTAATCTAATGTGTTTATAACTTGTTTATGTGTTTGTAAGTTACTTTTATATTATTATATAACTATAAAATGTGTTTACAGCGGGAAGATGGTTCTGATGAATCTGGGAGTGCCATATTAGCATATCGTCGCTTCTATACCGATTCAAGCGGTAATTTCTATAAACCTGAACCCGCTGCATACTATGTAAGTAATGTACACATCTTACAATTTTATAAAAATAAAGTAATATATAAAATCACCATATATATAACATTGTTTATTTTTTTTGTAAACTATAAAGGAGCAAATGGTCGCGCTTCAACAACAACATCCAGAAATGTCAGAGAAACAGATCATGCGCCAGGTGTGTATGGATGTATCTGTTCCAATTCTTATTTGTTATACAAATATATTTCTGGATATATAAAATGGATTAATATGTATATTTGTGCATATGTATATGGGTATTTGTGTATGAATATGTATGTGTATATATTAGAATGTATGTATATGTGTGTATGAATGTATATGGGTATTGAGATTAAAATGAATATATATTTGTGTATGAATGTATATGGGTATTGAGATTAAAATGGATTATATGTATATTTGTGTATGAATGTATATGGGTATTTGTGTATGAATGTGTATGTGTATATATTAGAATGTATGTATATGTGTGTATGGATGTATATGTATTTATGTATGGATATATATGTGCATGTGTATGGATGTATATATGTATTTATGTATGGATGTATATGTATATGTGTATGGATGTATATGTGTATTTATGTATGGATGTATATGTGTATGTGTATATGTATGTTGAATTGTGATTAAAATAGATGTATATGCGTATTTGTGTATGGATGTATATGTGTATTTGTGTATGGATGTATATGTGTATTTGTGTATGGATGTATATGTGTATTTGTGTATGGATGTATGGATGTAAAATAGATGTATATGCGTATTTGTGTACAGGTGTTGGGGGAGCGGCCCGGGTGGGAACGTGGCATCGGTCCAATACCGAGCGTGCCTTCACAACCCCCACCGCCACCTCATAGAACAGATCAGCGGATGTTCTCACAATCTGAGGTTGAGGAGATAGTAGCAGCGAGACTGGCCAGAGAGCAAGAACAATGGCAGTCACAGATGATGGCTAATATGATGGCACAAATGCAAAGTCAAATCCAAAGCCAAGTCCAGAGCGCGTTGAGGAGAAGTGGTCATTCTCAAGAAGATGAAGAAGATGAAGATGATGAAGGTGGGTCGTCATAGGATGGTTTGATGGTTTGATGGTTTTAGTGATTGTTATGACTATTTTAAAACATTTGTTTATGTAACTTTTAACTTATTAAATTTGGACAATTTTTTTTATATGCTATGTTTTGCGATTGGTTTGATGGTTTTGATAGTGTGTACTGACTTGGAACAGCAGGTTTGGTCTGTTACCCAGAAAAATCTGGGTGGATTGCTGCATATCATCGCAAAAAAAAATTTCGTTTTTGCGGCGATATATCATCGCAAAAAAGAGTAAAATATATTGAAAATTATCGCCGCAAAAAAGATTTTGGTCAAAATAATTGCGGCGATATATCGCCGCAAAAATTAGGATTTCGTCGCAAAAAATATCGTCGCAAAAGATTTATCTCAGAATTTTATTTTTTTTAAAATACGTGGAGCCCACAAAAAAAATCGTCACAAATTTCGTCGCAAATAACATTTTGCGACCACTTTTTTACGGCGACTATTTTGCGACGAAATTTTCGTCGCAAATAATATATTGTGACGAAAAGTTAGTTTTTTGCGACGATATTTTGCGACTATTTTGCGACGATATTTTCGTCGCAAGTTAGTTTTTACGGCGACTTGTAGTGTATCGCGACGACATGTCGTCGCCATAAGATATGGCGACGACAACAGGCACCCATGACGACGACTTTTGTCGTCGCGATAGGGTAAAAATCTTGTAGTGTTATAGTAATTGATTATTTGTCTTCTCTTTTCTATTACTTACGGTATTGTAATCAAATAAAAGGCTTTTATTATTATTAAATTCGAACACTTTCTACAAATAAATGCAAATATTGTGTCAATGTGTCGAGTCATTATTGATCAGCTCGAGATCATTTTGTTGATAAAAATTGAATCGAGAAGAGCTTCAAGTTGAAGCTCGAGTTTAAACTGAAGTTTGTTTAATAAATACGGGTGAGCCTGAATTTCATGAGTCGAGCTTGACCATAGGTATATAGATAAAATAATATATATAATCAGCGAGGGAAGTTCGATCTTGGAGATTTCTCATTAACCAAGCTCAAGTTTTGGATATATAGCTCAAGAGAAGTCGAGTTTGAGATTTGTTAAGTTAATTAAAATCAATCTTGAGCTAGACTCGTTCATGTTGTTATTTATATGGTATAACACACACACATATGATGATGATGATCGTTACATAATATTAAATTATTTCTAGGACAAAAAGAAACAAATCTAAATCATTTAGTTTTTCTTATAAGTTGTTTGTGTTTAAATGTTTTGTTATGTTACACATTTGTAATGTTGTATACATAAAGAATCCAGAAACTAGACATAAAAAAGTATAAGTTTTCAATGACTAAGATTTTTAAGGAGATATAAGTTTCAAATAATTAAGGTTTCTACCTTAATTGTTAGAGCATCAAACTAAATATTAAGGAGATAAATTAACAACCTTTAAAATGAACATAGCAAACTAACGTAAACGAACGTAAATAAACAAGCATATTGATGAGCAATCACAAACATAGCTGAATGAACACAACCTCCGCTTGTATTTGTTTATTTGTCTAATTGAACAATATTCATTGTTCATGCTCGTGATTTACATAACGAGCGGCCGTAAAGGAGCTTCTATCATCGGCATCAGACACGTGTTTTATTGCTCCTCGAATTTTAAGTTTTGTTTGATGTGTTTACCCAACATCCTATTATGAGTGTGCATATAAGGATGATAATGTCACAATTATCAGTAATCTCAATTTATACCTAATTATAAAACAACATCTCAGGCTCAAGCTAATACTTGTTGGGTAGTTATCCATCGAGTAACGAGCATATCCTTAGGTATCGAATAGTTTTCTAAAAATATATATGTTTTGATAATTGTCTTAAACAGAATCAAACGGAATCAAAATGAGAGAGAATCAAAGATAAATGCGAGAAATTAAACAAAATACAGGAGTGCAAGAACAATAGATATTAATAAAGACAAAGTGAAGACATGGTGTCAAACTAAATTTAAAAATAATTATATTGAACTAGCTAGAGAGCTTAATTTATACTAATAAAAATTTATCACTTGTCATCTTTTAATACTCTCCTTAGTACCTTTATTTTTTCACACACTCATTATGACGTATCATTTATATAAAGGTTAATTATTTAATGATCATAATAAATGCTAAACATTTTTTCCCACTTATAAAATATACTTTTATCTAAGAAATGTAATTAAAAAAAAAATATGTCTTTTTTTAATACAGAGAACTTTTTTTTTAAATAACATTTAAAAAAATTTCAAAAAAAATTGAAATGTTTAAAAAGCATTTTTAAATAAAAAAATTTTAAAGACAAAAGTTTAAAAAATATTGTTATTACTTTATTACTTAAGATAGTTGACTATATATAATTCAAATCATATCTTATCAAAAAAATTATTTTAAAATTTTTAAATCTTAATTACTAACTTTTAGTTTAATATTTTAATTCAACCCGTGTAAAACAATGGTTTTTAAACAAGTATTGAAAAAAGTTATATTAAATTATATTTCAAATCTTCTTGGTAATCTTGAATGACCACCGCTTTTAAAAATAATAATAATAAGAGGTAACTTTATAAAATAGTAACCAACTTTTAAAAGTGTTCCAATTAGGTAACTCAAGTTTTAAAAGTGTTCTAGTTAGGTCACTCAGTTTTTATATTTTATATAAATTAAAAGCCTTAACATGTTTTTTAGCATGTTATACTTTTGGTTTCAATTAGAAAATATTTTTTTCTATCTTTTGATACTGATATGGAACGTTGACGTAAATTTTTGGTACTTCTTTTTATTTTTTTCATAATTAACATGTTTTTTTTATTTTTTAATATAATTTTATATATTACAAATTCTGACCATCACGTCTTCTCCACCGTTACTTACTTGACATACGAAAATTTAATGATGACTCGATTTGATCATTTGATGGTCCACTTTGAGAAAAATATGCATGAGTGACTAAATTAGAACGCTTTTGAAACTAGGTTACTATTTTGTGCAAATAATAATAGTAAGTTTTCTAAACATGTATCAGGTTATGTATATTTTCAAATCAAGAAACTTTTAATAAAAAGATCAGAAATTAAAATCAATATATATTTGCATTAATTTTTATTTATATTTAACATTATGTTAAAAACTCATGTACTACATGTTGAATGAAGATATTAAATTAAATATTTAATAACTAAAACTAAACGAATCATGCAACTATGCGAGTACAACTTCTTCTGATTGCGAAATAAAAACATGAGCTTTCCCATGATTGCGAATCAAAAGGACCTATGATCCTCTTTCAAATTGCGAAGAAAATAAATAGTTTGGTTAAAAGTTTTCTAAAAATAATATATAAATTATGAAAAGATTATGAACTGAAAGAGACGACGATACTTTTTCTGATTGTGATAAAAACATATAATTTAGATCTATAATCACCATAAATAGCATGTAACTAGGAAAACATTTGTGAATTGAAAAGGACAATGTTAATCTAAAAGGATAAATCACGAGAATGAAGGTAAGATGATTGGCCATAAAGAGACGACAAATCAAAATTTGAGATCATAGGAAGAGGATATGGGTCCTATGGTTCCTTATTTATTATAATAATGGTAGTGTTATAGTAGAAAAAATGTTTAATCTTAACAGTCTAAAAATAATTGTGGACTTAAATGTGTCATTTTATTGTTTTAAAGAGGTCATTTTGATAGTTGTGTCTTATACGTTTATTGTGTCATATATTGCACATCATTTGTTATGTATATTAGTCATTGTGTTTTACGTTTTAAATCACTTTGTGTTATTTTATCATTGTTTTTATTGATTACAAATTTGTTATTTTTTATTGTATTTATAATTATAAGTACATAATGATAATTGCACCAATGTATTTTTAAAACTTATAGTGTTGAAGATAACACAATGTATTATTTTATCATTTTTTAATAGATTACATAAACTTATTGTTATCTATGATTGTGTTTTACCATTACAAGTATACAATGATGTTATTTTACCAATTTATTTTTCAAAACTCATAATATTCAAGATAACACAATAACGATTAAAAGACACAATGAGACATTGTGGTATTTTGTCCTTGTTTTTAATGTATTAGATTAATTAGTTGTCAGTTTATTATTATGTTTTACATATTAGAGATACATAACAATATTATTCAATCATTATATTTTTATAAAATTTATTATTTTAGAAAAACACAATAGTATATAAAAAACACAACAACTAACAAAAAGACACAAGGAACTGCACTAAAAACACAATCATGAGAGTTAGGCTTAAAAACGTAAAAGTTTTTTTTTATCTTTTTACATAACAATAATGTACTCATTTTAAAGATAAGAAAACGTTCGTTTTTATGGTGTGAATTTTATAAAAAAAAATAATATTTTACATTTAAGTTATGAACGTTTTAAAAATGAGAATTTACAAAAAATCAATAAAAGTGGCTATTCATAAATAACGTTCTAACAAACTTTTTACTACAATTTGATCTCGACCATTGATTAAAGAGATTGGTGGTTGAGACTATTTTTACACCTTTTAGCTTTAAAAAACTTTTTATTTGAACTTTTACCTTATAATAAACATATAAATGGTAGAGTAGGCCGTCTAAGGTGTGGTGAAATACCATTATATCACTTTTAACATTTAGCTTTATATACAGCTAAATATCACCATTAAAGCATTTGCAGGTTGTCGTTTTTAAAAATTCATGGACAGCGAGGTGAAAGGTTACCTCAAACGCTTACATAACATTAGTTTGTTCGTTGCACGTGGTTTTGGTGTTGCATTTGTGTGGACGGACGCAGCCGGACGAAATTGTGTGACCGCATTCAATTTTTGTTTATATTTTATTACTAACATTTTTCAGAAAATGAGTCATGTTTTTTACAGAATATCTAAAATATGCAATTTTTATAAAAATATAAAAAGTTGTAAAATTCAAGAATTTAATACAATTTAAAATTTTAATAAAATATAAGAATTTTTAAATTTGTAAATATCAAGACTTGTAAACATTTTATATATTTATTTTTATAATATTGCAAACAATATATTTTCTACCATAAATATTTTTATTATGAAGACTAAATGGTGGTGATTCTATGGAAAAAAGAAAATCGCAATGATGTTTGAAAATTTGTTTCGTGTTTTACTGTTTTGAAACATGCAATAATTAATTATATATAAAGTAAATTACATTTTTCGTCGTTTAAGTTTATAGCAAATTTCAGGTTTCTTACTTAAACTAAGAAAATTTAGTAAACGTCCTTTATGATTAAATTTTGTAACAATTTACGTCCTTTCCCTTAACTGTCGTTAATTTTGTCCGTTAAATACTGTCACATGCCTTACACATGAAAGTAATTTGGTCTTTTTGTTATTATTAATTAAAATATAATATAAGATATATATAGAATTCATTAAACCCCAACCCACCTCACGCTCCCCCAACACACAGTCACTCATACTCTCTCTATCTAAACATACGAATACCTCCATTAACCACTGCCACAGCCACCGCCGTTATCGGCCACTAGCACTTGTCACCATCGTCCTCCACCATTACCTACCACCACCACTCCGACATGGCGAAATCGAAGCCAGTATGGAGTTGTAGATCTACAAAAAGCACCACATTGCAGGAGTTGCAGATTTATGGTGGTTGAAGGGTGTTGCTTGTCGGGATGAAGAAGACATAGCTAGGTGGTTGAATTAGTGTATTTGTAGTAGTTTTATGGTGGCAGCGGTGGTGGTTTTATGATGGCAGACGTGGTTTTGGAGGTTTTTTTTTGTGGCAGAGGTGGTGGTGGTTTTATAGTAGTAAAGGTGGTTTCGATAGTGGTGGTTTTATGGTGACAGAAATGGGTTTTGTGATGGTTAGTGGCAATGGAGGTGGGATTCTATGGTAGCAGCAGTGGCGGCGGTTTTATGGTGGTGGGTGTTTTATGGTGGTAGAGGACAGAGGTGGTGGTGTTTTTGGTTTTGGGCGGTAGGGTTTTGTAGATAGAGAGAGGAGAGAGAGAGAGAGAGAGTTGAGAGTGGAAATGAAAAGGATAATTTAATTAATATTTTATTTTAATTAATAATGACAAAAACATTAAACTACCCTCATGTGCGAGGCATGTGACCGGTTTTAACGAACGAAATTAACGGGTCGTTAAGGGAAACGACGTAAATTGTTACAAAAGTTAAATGATAAAAGACGTTTACTGTAATATCTTTAATTTAAGGACGAAATCTGAAATTTAGTATAAAGCTAAAGGATGAAAATGTAATTATTCTTATATAGAGATATTACTGATTACTAATATATTTATGCATTAAGGTTTTTTCCTTAGCTTTGGTGGGTTTCATTCACTTTTGGTTTTTGGCTTTTTCTATTTTTAATTCTTTTCGAGTAAATTACCGTTTATATTTCTGAGATTTGGTGATTTTAACTACTTGCATCCCTACAGTTTAAAAATCCTCATATACCCCCTAACGTTTTATTTTTGTTCTCATTTGCATCCAAATGACTAACGACGTTAAATAATTCAGTTAACTTTTTATAAATGACAAAATTACCTCGACTTGAACAAGCCCTAGAAATCCTCAAATCATCATCTTCTTCAACCCCTCTTCACCTCATTTCAATCATCTTCACATCGTGATTCAAATCCCAAATCACAATTCCTCTGGTGGAATATTCCGTTAACCATGGATGTGCATTACGCGAAAATTCTCTCACGATCGGATTCCGTTAACCATGGATGTGCCTGCAAGCATTAGTTCATTAATCCGATCAGATCTTAACTACCAGAGCAATTTTTCGGTGGAGAAAATGAACAACGATTATGTGATGTATTGATGTACCTTGAGGTAAACGTTGACGGATCTGTAAAGTTCGTCATCGTAGAGTCTCGCCGGCTCCGGCAACGCGAAGGCGAGTTCTAGAAACTTCTCCGGCAACACGAAGGCGAGCATTAACATCATCGATCTGTTGCGATTAACATCCTCACCTCGGTTTCATGTTCGATTACACTCCCACTCGGGTTGTGACTCCATCCCCGGAGCCCCATGTGCATCTGAATCACCCCCTTGATGATGATCATCATCGAAATAGTGACTCTTTTCCCACAATTTGTCCTCCATTTTGCGCTCAATGTCAGCAAAAAGGGTCGAATGAGATGTGGTGGTCGGTGGGAGTTGCGGTGGTGGGATTGATGGAGAAATTTGACCGGAGTTTGAGACGACGGTGGCGGCGATGGTGGTTCCGGTAAGATGATTTGTTGGGGGAATGGGATATCAGAAGAAGGATGAGTAAGGCTACTGTGATGTAGATAATGACCGAGAGTTTGCCTATCTCGCCGGCGACGGCGGTGGCGGTGGTTTGAGGGGATTTCAACCGATTTCAGTGGGGTTAAAGATCTCAATTTCTGTAAATGGATTTGGGTTTTGAGAGTTGAGGAAAGTGGGTGATTTATTATGAATTCAATGTGGGTGAGGTATATGGGAAGATTGAAGATCAAGAATCAAGATTCAAGAATGCAAGATTTGAGAGTTAAAATGGGTGTTGGTTTATTAGAATCTAGAACAAATTGAACAGATCAAATCGAAGCAAAATAAGTATCTTGTTTGGGTGATGGTGGTTTGGTTTCCGGCCTTGAAAGCTTCAAATGATAATTTAAGTTTTAGTCTTTTAGTCTTTTAACAAAAAATGTGTAACACCCTGTATTATTATTATTATTATTATTATTATTATTATTATTTTATTATTATTATTATTATTATATTATTATTATTATTATTATTATTATTATTATTATTATTATTAAATAAATTATATATGAAAAAATTTTATACTGAATATTAGTAAGCGAGTAATTTATAAGCTTCGTATAAGCTTAGTCGAGCACTTATAATTTTAGACGTTTAACCCTAAACCCTAGTTGAGTAAATAATAATATTAAATTATGACATATTTAATTTTTGCTTCGTTTTTAACGAAACTTAGGTAGAAACGTTCAGAATCATTAGTAGATTCTAACGACATTTTTAGATTTTTGTAAACGTCATATTTTAAAAGTTATCAGATAAAAACATATTTATAATTATATGATGGCACTTTAGTAAATAAGTATATATATTATAATAATAGATATATGTGTATCTAAAGATATGTATGGCAAACGATATGGATGAAAAAGAAACGCACGTGGGGTGTGAATTCATCTAAATCACTCTCCTTACTTAACTTTCTAACTATAAATAGAAACATTCTGTTTCAGTTAGTTTACTTTGCTGCAACGACAACTTTTCAATTTCAAAATACACTCTCACCAAACTCTCAAACAAACACACACATACATACATCGCATATACCCACCCTTTTTATTTTCTTTTAACATCGAAGAACCCGACGAGTTAACCCAAAGTAATATCAAATTTACAACCCAACGGACTGCTAAACGCTAAGTTGTTACTCTGCTTCGTCAAGGTGAATACGTTGTAAATTGGATTTCTATTTATTTCATTCGTATTAGATAAAATATTTAAGCGTTAACCCAAGTAATATCAAATTTTCTTTAGCGAATTAGATATTTGGAACAAATATTTAAGCTTTAACCCAACTGAGAAAAAGATCCTTGTAAATTGGATTTCTATTTATTTCATTCGTATTAGATAAAATATTTAACATCTTGCAGGATGTCAGACCATAATAATATATACCCCATTATTAACGATGATCTGACGATCACGTATGTACCAGAACCTCTGACATACGGAACATCCCTAGACCTCGTAACCTTTTTAGACACCGCTTTCCAGTTTGGTATGCCCGAAGAACATATCGAAGATAATTGGATGACTGATCCACTGGCTAGTACATACGTGCAAGAAACCATGGAACCCATGACTAGTTTTGCGTATGAGGAACCAAACATCTGGAATTATAACACCCTCCAGTTCCTTTAGAAACTCTGAAAACTATTCCTTTTGGAGAAGGAACTAGTAGTTCACAAAAACCTAGGATGAGGGTACACAGCACATCGGAAGTATTTCGTTATAATTTCAAAGATGTAGAAGAAGCATATAAGGAGGCTGATAAAATGCTGACGATTGAAGAAAAAGAAGAAGACGATGACGAGGAGGACATTCCATGGTACCGGCTTTTCCAAGACGACGGTAGGGAATTTGCAAAAAATCACCTAGACGTCTGGCCTACAGATTCAGTGTACCATGAAGTTATCACTGGAAAGAGGCAGCCACCGCCGCGCTACAAACCGACAGAGGAACACGATGGGTCCATACTCTATTTGCTAGATAGGTCGTTTCACGAGAATGACGAGTTGAAGAAGTTACAAGCAATGGAGAGAGAGAAAAAGATAAAAGCAGGTGAAGGGTTGTGTCAAGTAGGAAGTTGGTTGGAACAGAAAGGATGTGAATGGAAGAAGGGTTGATCCGAGGAAAAGTCCATCTATACTAGAAGCATACATAATTATATATGTATTATATATGTACATATACACTAATATGTTCGATGTAGTATACGTGTGGTAGATGTATAATATATGTAGTACGATAGTAACGATGGTAGAATCAATATAACTGCAAAATCATTTTTGGTTATAAAATAGTTCGATTTTGCAATCCGTGTGTTAAATTCTTTCTATTAAATGGTTGTAGAATGTCGGGACCAATCAATCAATGTGAAACCCTCCACAATCAAATGGATCATGGAGATACGTCGGCTAAAGATCCAAATGCTAGTAAATCTGTCCTTAATGAAAACAAAGTTATGCAACTAATAGATCACGGAATTTTAATGCAATTCCAAGATTAGTCGCCGCTATTAAAATTACAAGTTTCAAAAGACATTACAAACATAAGTCTCAAATATGAAATAAGTTCAAGACATAACATAACGAAACATAGTTCCTTTATTTCATTAACCAGGTCCAAATTCTAGATTATTTCAAGCTTCAAAAGATCACTTTAAACTTGGTCTTGACCTGAAACATGATAAAAATAAAGGTCAACTAAAAATAGTTGGTGAGTTTTCAAGGTTTTCATACATAATACGATAAGATTACAAGTAGCAATTCATGTCATAGGTTATAAGCTAGTAAGGTTATAGAACACATATCATTATAACCAAACCTCGACTTGATTACAAGTATATAAGATTGGCTAAGTGTATTTGGTTCCCATGATGAACAAGCATACGTCATCAGGAGCCGGCAATACCTCGGCTTTAGCACCAAATAGGCTTGTCAGGCCCAAGGATCTAAGACGTCGCCAGACTAGCAATAGTTATGATTATAAACAAACTATGTATCTCATATAATCACTTACAACACACAAATAACCATGACAAAATAAAAAGATGAATTGCAAGTGCTTTACAAGTCTCAAACGTTTATAAGTGTATAATGTATAAGTATTATATTTCACCCCAAAATAGTGTGAAAAACATAAAAAAAGGGGCAAGGAAACTCACATGATCAATAAGATGATAACAAGAATTTAAACGTTGGCTTGTAGGACTGTGCTACTGGACTGGGTTGGCTACTCTCTGTGATCCCAGCTGCTATTATCAGATAGCTAGGACGGTGCTCCAACGATTCCTTTTAAAAGATACCTAACATATATATTAAAAGATTAAGTTTACTAATAAGATTAATGATTAAAGGTGAACTAGGGTTTCAAATAGAGATTTGGGTTTTTTAATATATATAAGTAAAATTTAGTAATAGAATCACTTATATTTTAATTCCATGAAAAATATTATTTCATTTAGATAATTAACGTAATTAAAGTATTTATAGGAACGGGTAAAATTAAATATATAAGTGTAAATAGTTTCTATAATTATTTTAAATAACAGGATTAAACTATAATTAAAAGTAACGTTTGGACCAATAATAATTCATTTGTTTAAACCATAATTTAATGTCCATTTTATAAGAAATAACTAAAAATAATCCTTGCTATATTGTATTATAATTATTTAAATTAAAGGAAAATTGCAGAAAATAATTTGTTGATTTAAAAATATATGAAGTTTACAAAAACGCTTTATAATTTTTTAGAAATTTTCTGTTATTTTTTTAAAGGCTGGAAAGCCCCAAAAAAAAGGTTTGAGGGTGCCCGAGTTCGAACCCGGGACCTCAAGGTGGGAGTGCATGTGTCTAACCAGTGAACCAAGGCTCTCAGCCGCGGTTTCTCTTGGTTTCTAAGCCTTTTAAACACAAACAAATAATTATCCCCAATTTCTAAAAACCCTAGAATGATATTGGATCAAATTGAACATCAAATCGATTCGGTTTATGATTATAATCATGGGGCTTTTGTTCCCCATGTTAAAACGAGTTTATGTATGTGTTTAATTACTCGTATGATGATGGATTGGAGATGAACCCAATGAAGAACAGGTCGCGGCCGAGTAGATGTGCAAACTAGATGTAAACGTGGATGATAATAAAATCCGTTGTACGGAAAGCTTCTAAGGGTCTCGGTGATCGAAAGCCCTATGTTAATTTCGAGTGTAATCGGGTAGAAGGTGGTGAACACTTGATACAGGTCGGCGATGAAGATGATAATTGGAATTCTATGATTAAGTTTGTTTCAGGTGCAATTGGGATTGGTAATAGCTTTGGACTGGTTAAACGTTCGATTATGGGTCCTTAATTTGATTATTATTAAGTTTAAATTGTCAAACGGCTACTAGATTAAAAGGTTTCAGTTATTCAATCAAATCGTGTTTGTAACCGTTGATTAAACGAAATTAAAATGCATTAAGAGTTCGAATCATGTTCCAGAATCGATTGGAAACGGTTTTGGATTAAAAATCGCATTGAAAACGCGGTTTCAACGGTGGCCGGAGCCGCGGCGGCGATGGCCGGCGGCTGGCCGGAAAAACAAGATAGGGGGGTGGTTTGGGTTAAACTTTTGCCACTTTACAACTTTGGTCCCTGCAGTTTACCTTTGTTCCATTTTGACCCGAAGTTTGGGTTTTAGTTTCAATATAAGTTACATGTTAGTCCCTGTGACTATTAATGTTAACATTTTATGTAAGAACTAAGAAATTTCAAGTTTTAACATGATAAAATTTATATTATTACAAGATTAAGAATATTATTTATTATTATTATCATTGATTGTATTATTATCATTATTATTATTTTTGTTCGATTAAACAATTGCATATGCATTAAAGATCTAAAAATAACATAACAAGTCTTCAAAGTTCTATTAAATGACAGATCGGTCCTTACAAGAATTAATCGAGGTTAACTTTATTTAACAAAAACACGAGATGTTACAGTCTCCCCAACTTAAAAGAATTTCGTCCCGAAATTAAGAATGAAACTATACAAATAAAAACGGGTATTTCTTCTTCATATGCTCCTCACGTTCCCAGGTAAATTCAGCGCCACGCTTATTTTCCCAGCGTACCTTGACGATTGTGGTAGCGGTGGTTCTAGTCTTCTTCATAATGCGATCCATAACTTCAACAGGTTTCTCGAAAAAGTGTAATGTCTCGTCGATCTGGATGTCATCCAATGGGACATGTAGACCTTCATCAGCCAGACACTTCCTCAAATTCGAGACATGGAACACAGGATGAACTCCACTAAGGTCGGAAGGTAATTCCAGTTTGTAAGCCACTTTCCCAATCCTTTTTAGAATCTTGAAAGGTCCTACAAATCTTGGAGCCAGTTTACCCTTCTTTCCAAAGCGAACAACACCCTTCCACGGTGAAACCTTAAGAAGAACCATCTCCCCAACTTGGAATTCTAATGGCTTACGTCGCTTATCGGCATAGCTCTTTTGTCGACTTCTTGCCACTTCAAGGTTCTTTCGGATGATAGAAACTTTATCGGTCGTCTCTTGTATAAGTTCAGGACCAGTGATGGAGTTTTCACCAATGTCAGTCCAACAGATCGGTGAACGACATTTACGACCATAAAGCGCTTCGAATGGTGTCATCTTGGTACTCGAGTGATAACTATTGTTATCCGAAAATTCCGCGAGCGGTTGATGCGTATCCCAATCACCACCAAAGTCAAGGAAACACAGACGTAACAAATCCTCCAAGGTTTGGATCGTTCGCTCGGTTTGACCATCTGTTTGGGGATGTTAAGCCGTGCTTAGATCCAATTGAGTACCCAAGAGTTCTTGCATCGACGACCAAAAGTTCAAAGTGAAACGAGCGTCTCGGTCGGATATGATATGCAGAGGTACCCCATGATGACTTACAATTTCATCAACATATATACGAGCCAACCTTGATGTCTTGTAAATGTCACGTATGGGTATAAAATGTGCCGACTTGGTCAATCGATCAACGATCACCCATATGCTATCATGTCCTCGAGAGGTTCGGGGTAGATTAGTTATGAAGTCCATAGATATATGTTCCCACTTCCACATAGGAATCTCAAGTTGTTCAAGTAATCCACTTGGACGTTGATGTTCGGCTTTAACCTTCTACACGTGAGGCACTTAGTTACATAAGTCGCTATGTCTTTCTTCATTCCAGGCCACCAATATTGACCACACAGGTCCATGTACATCTTATCGGAGCCATGATGAATAGAATAACGAGTTTGATAAGCTTCGTTCATGACAAGAGTACGAAGATTATCATGATTTGGATCCCAAATTCGGTTCGCGAAATACATCAACCCATTAGGTTTCGTCTCCAATTGAGTTAGAAGGTTATGCTCCAGTTCATCCTTCATTCTCCCTTCTCGTTAAACTATTTGTTGAGCCTCCAAGATACTAGACTCGATGTCACTATCTATTCTCAAGTTTTGTAGTAGTACAGTAGCCTCGGTGACATCTAGTCTAATTTCAGTATCGAATTCTCTCAAAGTATCAAACCATTGTCGTCGATCACGAATTTCTTGGAATGAGGTCATCTTGTTATGGACTTTTTGACTTAGTGCATCAGCCACAACGGTGGCTTTACCAGGATGATAACGAATATCACAATCGTAGTCACTAATCAACTCCATCCAACGACGTTGTCTCATATTGAGATCTTTTTAATTAAAACGTGTTGAAGGCTTTTGTGATTGGTGTATACTATGCATTGCGTACCATACAGGTAGTGTTTCCAAATCTTCAAAGTAAAAACAACAGCACCAAGCTCGAGATCGTGTGTTGTGTAATTCACCTCGTGAACCTTCAATTGTCTCGATGCATAAGCTATGACCTTTCCTCGTTGCATAAGAACACAACCAAGGCCTTGTTTTGATGCATCATAATATACGGTGAAATCATCGTTTCCATCGGGTAGGGTCAAGATAGGAGCATTTCACAGTTTGTGCTTTAACGCTTTAAAAGCTTCTTCTTGCTCGGGCCCCCACTCGAATGGTTTATTCTTTTGTGTCAAGGAAGTGAGCGGCTTCGTGATCCTTGAAAAGTTGGCGATGAATCACCGGTAATAACCAGCAATACCAAGGAAAGAACGAATCTCAGTCGGAGTCGTGAGAACACACCAATTCTTCACAGCTTCCACCTTTGCAGGGTCAACGTGAATTCCCTGGCTATTCACCACGTGTCCTAGAAATTGAACTTCCTCGAGCCAGAAGTCACACTTCGAGAACTTCGCGTACAATTGCTCTTTCTTCAACAACTCAAGAACTTGTCGCAGATGCAGTTCATGCTCGGTGTTGGTCTTGGAGTAGATAAGTATGTCATCAATGAAGACGATCACAAACTTATCTAGATAAGGCTTGCATACTCGGTTCATGAGATCCATAAAGACAGCAGGAGCATTAGTTAAGCCAAAAGGCATCACCATAAACTCATAGTGTCCATAACGAGTACGGAACGCGGTCTTTGGGATGTCATCATCATGGACTCGTAATTGATGATATCCAGAACATAGATCAATCTTCGATAATATAGCAACTCCTTGAAGTTGATCAAACAAGTCATTGATGCGAGGAAGAGTATAGCGGTTCTTGATGGTAAGCTTGTTAAGCTCACGATAGTCGATGCACATACGAAACGATCCATCTTTCTTCTTCACGAAGAGGACAGGTGCACCCCAAGGCGAAGAACTAGGACGAATGAAACCCTTCTCGGTTAGCTCTTAAAGTTGACTAGAGAGTTCTTGCATTTTCGATGGTGCAAGCTGATATGGTGACTTAGCCATGGGGTTTGCTCCCGGTATCAAGTCAATTTTAAACTCAACTTCACGCACGGGAGGTAAAGCACTAAGGTCATCGGGAAATACTTCAGGAAAGTCTCGTACGATAGGGACATCCTTAAGTTCTTTCCCTTTGACTTTCGTGTTGACCACGTAAGCCAAGAAGGCCATATACTTCTTGCTTAAGCACTTCGGGCTCGAGTGCAAGACATGAGTTTAAGTCCTTTGGAAGATTTTTCATCAAACACTTTCAAAGTATCCCCAGATGGTAACGGTATACGGATGCACTTCTCGAAACAAACGATCTCGGCATGGTGTTTGGCTAACCAATCCATACCAATGATGACGTCGAAGCTTTCAAGTTTCACAGGAATAAGATCAATAAGAAAATCGTGTGTGTCAAGACTTAAGATGCAATCATGGATAACGACATACACGGTGATCGGCTCTATATCGGCAACTTCAATGGTGAGAGGTCTTTCTAGTTTCGTATGTGGCTTAGCAAGTATAGGTTCAAGCTCTAATGAAACAAAACTCTTATCGGCTCCACAATCGAATAGAACATATGCATAATTTTTGTTAATAAGGAACATACCTGTTCAATTTTAATGGTATTTAACGATACAAGTAACACATGAAAAGAATTAGGTCGCAAAGTTAAAGGTAAGTTAACGTACCATTCACCACATCATTGTTTGCTTGTGCTTGGTTAGCGTTGATGTTAAAAGCACGTCCTCGGGCTTGTGGAACATTACCCACCAGGCGAGGGCATTGTGGGCGGAAATGACCAGGTTCCCCACAGTTGTAGCAAACACGGTTTGTGACCATGGCGACGTTGTTAGGTGTACGGTGACAAGTCGCCACCCAGTGACCATATTTACCACATAAGGTACAGATACGACATGGTTGATTCCACGGATGATGATAGCTACACGTGTTGCACATAGGTTGAGAACCAGCATAGGCCCTAGCCCCAGGCACTTGTGCCACAGGTGCAGCGACAGGTACAAGTTGTCTTTGGGGTTGTTTGGGTGCAGCCACGACATAGTTTCGTGCCGGTGTAAACTTGGGCTTCTTGTTGTTATTGTTGTTGTGAGACGGTTCAGCTTTAGTCTCCATAACGGCCTCGGTATCCGTCTTTTCTACCTTCTTTGCACCCTTCACAGACATGGTGCCCGCTCGTATATGGTTCTCGGTGAGTTGAGCGGTGATAGTAATGGCTTCTTCCAAGGTTGTGGGTCAGCTACCCACCACAACATCTTGAATTTAGGGTGGTACACCCTTAATGAACTTCTCGATGTTGCGGGGGACAGCGTCAACCATATGAGGCAGTAGTATACTTAACTCATGATGCCTAGATGAGTAGGCCAAATGATCACCACCATCTTGCTTCAAGTTCCAGAATTCTTCTTCCAACTTTTGCAATTCACTTCTCGGGCAGAACTTCGCGATAGCGATGTTCTTGAACTCATCCCAAGAGAGTGCCAAAATAGCATCAGCTCCTCGGTTTCTCTTCTCGCTATTCCACCAGGTAAGTGTCCTTTGTTAGAGCATACTAGTGGCATAACAGACTTTGAGTGCCTCGAGACACTCATAATTGACAAAAGTGTTCTCCATGCTTTCGAACCACTTAAGAAGATAAGTGGCTCCTTCCTTGCCACTTAAACTAGTGGGCTTGCAAGAGCTAAAGTGCTTGAATGTGCAAGTTTGGTTATTGCGCCCTTGGTTAGCACTATTCTCTCCATGACCATTTCCATTGTTGCTAGAGTTGGTCATCAAAGTGCTATTGAGTTCAGCAACCATGGTCGGGATGACAGCAGCCATTTGTCGAGCAATCATGGCGGCTAGCTTACGATCGAAACTTCCACGCTTTTCATGATGACGAGACATGCTGGAATATTCAAAATGAGTTAGACACGAGAAAAGAGAATAACAAGGGTTATAATTCAAACAAGGATAAGTCAAGAGTTATAAGGCATATGGAATGATTCCATTTGGTAACGTATTACCATTTAGAAACGTTGACACGTCAAGGTAAATAGACCCATTCGCCTTAGAACTTGTGTATGTTGACTATAGTTTATCACTCATCCCAGAAATCCCCAAGTAAGCGTAACTAGTCCCGTAGGATTTATGCGAAACGCTTACCTTAGCCCGAAGGCTTTTTGCCAGGAAAACTAGAATACAGGTGTCTATGTGTCACACAATATTTCTTAGGTTCATGAAATCAAAACCTTGATGAGATTTACATAGATTAGACATATCGTCTAAGGATCCAAGTCATAAGCATAGGCATAAGATTCTAAGCGTCGTCGAGAATAAGATTAAGAGGTTTCATGTTCGGGGAGAGTCAAAAAGTCAAAGTTAAGTTTTAGGGAGATAAGTAACAATATTTAGGCAATCCTATGCTAAGGCATCAAACTGCATATAAAAAGGCATAACATTATGTAGCATACAAACCATATAATTTTACAAGATATAATTCTATAAGGTTCATGCATATGCTATAGTCTAGGTCACCATTTCTAATAACCTAAATCCCTATAGTTATGGGCTCTGATACCAATCTGTCACACCCCAACCTTGACGGCGGAATCGTCGAGATGTGAGGGTTAAGATTGTTCACAGCCACATAACGCTATATTTAAATGTAAATATTAAAATTACAAGTTTCAAAAGACATTACAAACATAAGTCTCAAATATGAAATAAGTTCAAGACATAACATAACGAAACATAGTTCCTTTATTTCATTAACCAGGTCCAAATTCTAGATTATTGCAAGCTTCAAAAGATCACTTTAAACTTGGTCTTGACCTGAAACATGATAAAAATAAAAGGTCAACTAAAAATAGTTGGTGAGTTTCCAAGGTTTTCATACATAATACGATAAGATTACAAGTAGCAATTCATGTCATAGGTTATAAGCTAGTAAGTTTATAGAACACATATCGTTACAACCAAACCTTGACTTGATTACAAGTATATAAGATTGGCTAAGTGTATTTGGTTCCCATGATGAACAAGCATACGTCATCAGGAGCCGGCAATACCTCGGCTTTAGCACCAAATAGGCTTGTCAGGCCCAAAGATCTAAGACGTCGCCAGGCTAGCAATAGTTAATAATTGTAAACAAACTATGTATCTCATATAATCACTTACAACACACAAATAACCATGACAAAATAAAAAGATGAATTGCAAGTGCTTTACAAGTCTCAACGTTTATAAGTGTATAATGTATAAGTATTATATTTCACCTCAAAATAGTGTGAAAAACATAAAAAAAGGGGCAAGAAAACTCACATGATCAATATAAGATGATAACAAGAATTTAAACGGTGCTCCAACGATTCCTTTTAAAAGATACCTAACATATATATTAAAAGATTTAAGTTTAATAATAAGATTAATGATTAAAGGTGAACTAGGGTTTCAAATAGAGATTTGGGTTTTTTTTAATATATATAAGTAAAATTTAGTAATAGAATCACTTATATTTTAATTCCATGAAAAATATTATTTCATTTAGATAATTTAACGTAATTAAAGTATTTATAGGAACGGGTAAAATTAAATATATAAGTGTAAATAGTTTCTATAATTATTTTAAATAACAGGATTAAACTATAATTAAAAGTAACGTTTGGACCAATAATAATTCATTTGTTTAAACCATAATTTAATGTCCATTTTATAAGAAATAACTAAAAATAATCCTTGCTATATTGTATTATAATTATTTAAATTTAAAGGAAAATTGCAGAAAATAATTTGTTGATTTTAAAATATACGAAGTTTACAAAAACGCTTTATAATTTTTTAGAAATTTTCTGTTATTTTTTTAAAGGCTGGAAAGCCCCAAAAAAAAGGTTTGAGGGTGCCCGGGTTCGAACCCGGGACCTCAAGGTGGGAGTGCATGTGTCTAACCAGTGAACCAAGGCTCTCAGCCGCGGTTTCTCTTGGTTTCTAAGCCTTTTAAACACAAACAAATAATTATCCCCAATTTCTAAAAACCCTAGAATGATATTGGATCAAATTGAACATCAGATCGATTCGGTTTATGATTATAATCATGGGGCTTTTGTTCCCCATGTTAAAACGAGTTTATGTATGTGTTTAATTACTCGTATGATGATGGATTGGACATGAACCCAATGAAGAACAGGTCGCGGCCGAGTAGATGTGCAAACTAGATGTAAACGTGGATGATAATTAAATCCGTTGTACGGAAAGCTTCTAAGGGTCTCGGTGATCAAAAGCCCTATGTTAATTTCGAGTGTAATCGGGTAGAAGGTGGTGAACACTTGATACAGGTCGGCGATGAAGATGATAATTGGAATTCTATGATTAAGTTTGTTTCAGGTGCAATTGGGATTGGTAATAGCTTTGGACTGGTTAAACGTTCGATTATGGGTCCTTTAATTTGATTATTATTAAGTTTAAATTGTCAAACGGCTACTAGATTAAAAGGTTTCAGTTATTCAATCAAATCGTGTTTGTAACCGTTGATTAAACGAAATTAAATGCATTAAGAGTTCGAATCATGTTCCAGAATCGATTGGAAACGGTTTTGGATTAAAAATCGCATTGAAAACGCGGTTTCAATGGTGGCCGGAGCCGCGGCCGGCGATGGCCGGCGGCTGGCCGGAAAAACGGGATAGGGGGTAGTTTGGGTTAAACTTTTGCCACTTTACAACTTTGGTCCCTGCAGTTTACCTTTGTTCCATTTTGACCCAAAGTTTGGGTTTTAGTTTCAATATAAGTTACATTTTAGTCCCTGTGATTATTAATGTTAACATTTTATGTAAGAACTAAGAAATTTCAAGTTTTAACATGATAAAATTTATATTATTACAAGATTAAGAATATTATTTATTATTATTATTATCATTGATTGCATTATTATCATTATTATTATTTTATGTTCGATTAAACAATTGCATATGCATTAAAGATCTAAAAATAACATAACAAGTCCTCAAAGTTCTATTAAATGACAGATCGGTCCTTACAAGAATTAATCAAGGTTAACTTTATTTAATGAAAACACGAGATGTTACACCGTACAACTCCGTGGCCCTTCCTCCGGCAACGGTGTCGGAGAGTGTATTCGGCTTCCCGGCGTTTGACGCCTCTTTCTCCGGCGACGATCTGTTCGATTTTTCAGATATCGTACCTGATATTTTCAACCCAATAAAAATCTCCGTGGCTCAATTTCTACTTGATTTGGGGCAACCGATCTAATTTCGTAAGGAAATCGTGAAGATGAAGACGAAGGTGATGGTATGGTGACTTCGCAGGAGAATATGGTGGTGGTGGTGGCTGTGATGACTTCACCGAAGTAGATGGTCGTGGTGGTGGTGCCTAGATTAGTTTGGTTGTAGATAAAGTTTGCTAGAGAAGAGAGATAAGGAGTGTAAGGAGAGAGAAAGAGGTGTAGAGTGGGATATATATATATATATATATATATATATATATATATATATATTTGTATTATAGTAACAGTTTTAGTCCAAGGGTATTTTGGTCTTTTTAAAAAATTAATGATGTAATTGGATGGAGTTAACGATTTGGACTTAATTGTTACAAATTTAAAACCTTAGTGCTTAAATTGAATATTTTTAAACTATTGGATGAAAAGCATTATAATCACCAAACCACAGGGACGAAAAACGTAATTTACTATATATATGTATGTATGTATATATATATATATATATATATATATATTAGAAAGATATATATATATATATATATATATATATTAGAAAGATCATATATGTAATTTGGTTTAAAAAATATATTTTACATCATTTGTCATATGTATTTATCATTATGTTTTACGTCTATATCATTTTATGTTATTTTGTCATTGTTTCTATAGATTATATAAACTTATTATCTATCATTGCAGTTTATAATTAAAAGTATATAATGATACATTTTTACCAATGTATAATTCATAACTGATAACACACAATTTGTTAAATTTGTCATTGTTTGTTATAGGTTATAAAAATTATTGTTATCTATCATTTTATTTTATAATTAAAAACAATGATGTTATTTCAACAACGTATTATTCAAAACTCATATTGTTCAAGATAACACAATAACAATCTAAACACACAATGAGATATTGTGTTTTTTTTATTGTTTTTAATATATTACATTAATTAGTTGTTAATTTATTATTATGTTTTGCATACTAGAAATACATAACAATGTTAAGTCACCATTATATTTTTCTAAAATTCATCTTTAAACATGACAATATTCAGAAAAAACAATATTAAACAAAAAGACACAATAAACTGCATTAAATACACCAAAAAGCAGAAATCATATGAGCTTAAAAACGTAAAAAAATTATTATCTTTTATATAACAATATTTTACTCGTTTCAAAGATAAATTTATTTTATTTTTATGGTCTAGATTTTAAAATAAAAAACCGTATATAAAGTTATGAATGTTAAAATAAATGGAGAAATAACAAAAGTCAACAAAAATGAGTATGTCTAAAATACTCCTCTAACAAATTTCTTTTCCAATTTAATCTCAATCGTTAAATAAAAATATTAATGGTTAAATAAATTTCTTACACTTTTTAGTTTCAAGTTTCATTTTTAATAACTAGAAGAGTTGTTCATAAAAGAACGTATACCATAGAAACTATCCCATTTAGTTATATCATTTAGATTTCTTATTGAATGTAAAGGTAAAGGAATGGTCGGATAGCTTGACAACCAAGTTGTGATCGTTTAGATTTTAGTGGAATCAGAAAATTATATAAAATATTAATTACTAAGAATAGTATTGGAACTTAATTTTCTTAGATGTGCCATTCTTGACTGAATTGAAGGTAGAACTACAATCTTGACCCAGGCATTTAAATTGCCATTAGAAAGTATTAAAAATTCAACTTCCATATTTATAGTTTCACCGAAAGCTACTATACTAACCATCATTATTATGTTTTTATTTTGTAATTTTAGTTAAATAATTATTATTTTGTGAAAGAATAAATGTTAATTCATGGTTTTAACTTGGTAACATGTAATATAGAGGTTTGGGCGAGAATCGCTAGATGGTGTAACAGTACTTTAATATACGCGTTTGATGTTGAAAATCTGTTGGAGCTATACAAAACGACATCTGGAAGAAAGAAACGGAAAAAAAAAAAAATTCTTCATGGGATTATCGTTGTAGATATTTGGGTCAAGTGGGTCACTCGAAACGACAAGGGTCTTAATAGGAAGCCGACTAAAGCTCCGGAACTAGTCGAGACAATCAAAGCAAAGACGTTCTGGTGAATCAAGTATAGAAAAATGTAAAAATATAATGTGGAATGAGTGGGGGAAAAATCCTACGTATCTATTGTAATGGTTTGGCCATAAGTCCTCGTTTTAAGATCTTTTTGTGTTTTAATGAAGTTGAATGTTCAAAAATAAAACATGCAAATATTAATTTAGAGTTGTAAAAGTGCGAAGTCAGGAATCCTTTACAAACCGAGATGACTTGTTTATCTTAACCAACTGAAATGATGGACTCATGTACTAATAAGTTGGCTCTAGCTTTTCAATTTTTTTAAAATAATTTTTAGTCTTGTTATTTTTTACACACTCGTATATTTAAAAATAAATAAAATACTTTTATTTATGTGTATTTTAATTCGTTAAAGTAAGATATAAGAAAGTCATTTCATTGATTGTGATCATCTTCTATATTTTTATATTTATTTATTTATTCATTAGAAAATGTTAATCATATGGCTACAATCTTTTTAAAGAAATTTCACTGATGGTGAAATTTAAATTTACATAATATATTATAATTTTGACTTTTAGTTTGTATAAGTTATATTATATGCTTTAATTCAATCGTGTCAAAAGAACAAGCCAATACGCCAATTAACTTGTAAGGTTTGTGCTCGGCTCGTTTAGAAAATAAGGCAATCTCAAGCAAGTATCATAGAACAGTCCGCTTTTTGAATAGTTTTGTGCATGACTAAGGGACCTTTTAATTTTGTTAAAAATCATCTTAATTATAAGACAAGTAGTTAGTGCCAAAAATATAGCATCAAACGTAGGTTTCTAGTGATTGTAAGTTGTGGCCTTTTTATATTTGCTTATAAAAAATAAAAAGAAATAAAAGAAGAGCACTGATAAGAAAACATAAATGTTTAAAAATATCTTAAAAATTGATATCATACGAAAAACATCTAATTGTATTAAAAAACTAGGTTAGTACCCGTGTATTACACGGTTGATTAAAACAATTATGTATTTTTAATTATTTTTTAAAAGTAATCAAATTTTGTAAATAAATTTTTACATGACAAGTAGTAGAATTACAATTACATTGACAAAAATAAATTATTCTTATAAACCTTTAAATATTTGTTTATACACATCATTTGTTGTTTGATTAGTATTAGTAAGTTGACTTTATCTTTAGTTATAAATTAAATAATAAAACATATATAAACCAAATTAAAATTCTATGTATTCATATGATTAAGAATATATTTAGATTTAGTTGTAAAGATTAAAAATATTAAGAGATAAATCAGTTACCCTATGAGGTTGGATAAAAATAACTATCTTGCTTCAAAACATAAAAAACATTTATTACCTTTGAAAATTTCTAACGAATGTTATTTTAGTTTAAAGGTTTGATAAGTTGTTTCTATATTATTGTAAATATATAAAACTTATAGTCAAAGATTGATACAAAATATAAAACTTTTAATTAAAATTGATGGTTTTATACTTTTAAAGGAAAACTATTGTTTTTATCAAACCTCATAGAGCAACACCAAGTTTAACTGTATAATTTAGTAATTAAATTGTTATGATTAATTATTAGCCAAGTGAAAATTTGACAAATCATATATTTAATGACCAAATCAAATAAATAAAAAATCTATATTGTGTAATTGTTTTGGGTAGAGAAAAAAAGAAAATGTGGATGCAAGCGAAAATAATTTGCAGCAGTGATAACAATATTAAGCACATCATAAGGAACAAATTGCATACAGGATGAAACAAATAAAATGTGAATGTTACTCTATATTTAAAAAAAATATACAAGTTACTAAACATTTCCAACATAGTATAAACAAATTATACACAACCTTCACATAATTTATAGACATGTGGCAATGAAGATTTTCGGTAGGAACCTTTTGAAGGAAGCATTTGATACAAAAGATGTACAAGTGATGTAGTAAAATAAACATTAAAATCACACTATCTTTAAATAAACTGCATATAATAGCAAATAACTAACAAAACTAAACATAAAAGCCTACTTTTTGCACAAATACTCGAGTGGAAATGAGATTAGAATAACAGTATAACACCTTGTTGTTTACTGTTTTATTCCTGCTGCAAACAGAAACATGAAACGAAATGTTAATCCAATATAGAAATTTCTGTTCAGGATACTAATAAGAAAAGAAACTGCAAAGAAATTTGCATACTACATTAAACGATGTTTCAAACAATTCATATCTGACTTTTAAAGTCAAATATATCTCTTCAACCTTTGCTTTATCTAAAAATTACAACTTTAGTATAATTTGATAAAAGAAAGTTAGATCTAATGATATCACTTGTACATTAATCACATGCATAGAACAGCTAGCCTTTCGTACCTTGTTTTTTGAATTAAACGAAGCTTCTCTATTAATGTGGTAAGTTTCTTGTGTTGAAGGAATCTCCAAGTAAGTTGATCATCTGTCTTACCTGAAAAAATAAAAACACATAAATAAAACACAATGATTACTTATAAAAACAAAAAAATGCTAAAGTAATCTATTTAAATTTCAGTTACTAACAATTACCCGAAGAAACCAAACCTATATGCATAAGTAGATTAAACACAGGTATAAAAGTATTTGATATGTTTATAAAACTGCTTAATATAAGATCTGCATCTACCAATAAGCACAATTGTAATTGTTGAATGATTAGACAAAAGCTAAAACTTAATGTTGTTAATTTATAGAAATATATGAAAAGTTATAACAGATGGTCTAAACCTTGTACTCTAATGAACGATTGAATGCATTAAGGTTTATACACCTTGGTTACATGTTTAATCAGAATTAAAATCCATGTAGATAAGGCTACAAATAGCTCCAGTGAAATAGATCAGCAAAACCATAGAACCTCAAACTGATTTAATAAAAAAAGTCCACAAAAAATTCTTACAAAACCTATCCCTGTACAAGAGATATACAAATTCCAAAACTTTGATAACAATTAATAAGGTACTGTACATTGTTCCTTGTTGTGGTTTCATGTTCTTTTAATTTAATTTCAAGCTGAAACAGAGAAAGTAAGTTAGAGAGTAAAGACTTGTTCTGCACCTAATCAAATAAGGTAGTTTCATAGAATTAGCATCTGGAATGGATACTTGCAAGCTTGTAAGTCACCTAATTATATATTTAGAATACACATAATACATAAGAGTTTTTAAGCTTTTATGGCAATGCTTGTTATCATGTGAACTAATAAACATTAACAAATTTATACATATTATGCAAGTTCTAGCATTTGATACAAAGAATAGAGTGAAGTATGATCTCGGATGTTGAAAATAAAACTTTCATGCCTCTAAATAGTAGACCGGATCATGAAAAGGATATCACATAAAATTACTAATAATCGATAAAATTATCTCAGACATGTATACAACAACTAAAATTCATCTTACGCTTAGCTATCTCCAAATCCACGCACACAAATAGAAATTAGACTCTAGTAAATTATGAGCAATAAATGTTAAAAAAAAAAGAAAAATTCTCAATCATGTTTTTTACTCATTCCATTGATTTTGAATCTGCAAATCAGTTTTGGATTACCAAATAAAACCAGATTAAAAGTTACCTTTGATGGAGTCCTAAAAGCAGATGCTGCCTGCCGAGATGGCGAATTATGAGATCAACTGAAACCGGAGAAACGAATAGGAGAATCAACTATTCCAAATCGATTTGCTTCTGATAGGGCCTTGAATGCCACTTTACAGTTCTTGAAAAAACATGGGGATGAGTGTCACACCCTCGCTTATAGCGGAAACACAAGGATGCGACGGACGGGATCGTTATAACACTTGGTATAATACAGAGACATAATACGTGCAAAATCCTCGTGTCATGACGTCGCCCGACACAATGGTGACTTGTGTCGTGGTTAGTCAGTTCCACGACTATCATAGTCTTATTGATTCTAAATCCAAAATACACATAGTTCACAAATGAATACAAGTGATATACATTACAGATGCAAAACTAATAAAATCCTGAGGGTCTCTGCTAAGGCATCAGCACTAGCTATCATCTTTGATTATGTTCACCTGAAAAGATATGCTCAAAAATATCAACACATAATGTTGGTGAGTTCCGCAGGTTTAAATTTAAAACATTTGATGCTGTATAGAATTTGATATGGAATCATACTGCAAGCACAAACCACATAACATGTGTTTAAAGACAACCAAACCTAATGACGTTATGCATATAAATATGACGGAATATATTCACCCTTGGCCGGATTGCTGGCAGCTGTGTTGGTAACTCGCAAGTTAACCAATCGTCGAAGGGTGGGGGTGTCAACCCAGTAGTACTACCAATACCTAACCGTTGGTTCCCAAACCCGGGAATTAATGGTTGTATGAGTGTTCCATAGAATAACACCATGTATGCATGCAAAACAGTATCACATTGATTCCAAGTATGAACATAGAATATACGATGTACAGCATTGAAAACGGGTGAGCATACTTTTCCCCATTGATTGAAAACATTGAAAACTTATATAAACATAAAACGGGGCCACGAAACTCACCTTGAATTGATGAAATGCACAAAGACTTCACAGAATAGCAATGCACGATCAAACACGATCAATACCTATGTAATAATTGTATTTAAGTCTTTAATACGTATTCGATGCGAATAGATATATTGATTGGATTTGGGTTGACGTACACGATTATATATATTTGATTTTGATTTTATACCTAATGATATTAGGATTTAAATTGAATTGTGGGATTGTGGATAACAATATATTTTCTTGTATTTGATTTATTCAAAAGATTTATACCATTTAAATATATTATGTATGTATTCTTTGTAATCGTTTAATAATAATTTATTAGTTAACGTATAAAAATATATCCTATCATTACATTTGTAAATAATTATGGAATTATATTATGTGTAATTTTCTATAATTTTTGTGAATTTTTTCGTAATTAAACACGATTTAGAGGTCATTTTTATAAAATGATTATTTATAATATTTATAATAATTACATAAGAAAAATAATTAAATAAGGTTTTCAAAGAAATAAATTTCCAGAAAATAATTAGATGATTTTAAAAATATTAGGATTTTATAAAAGGAGTTTTATATTTAATCTAATTTTCTTACCATTTATTTAAAAGAATTCATTTTATATACATTGTTTTATTATTTTATAAAGGTTTAAATTTAAAGAAACATTACAGAAAATAAGGTTGATGATTTAAAAATAAGCGGAGTTTATAAAAATGATTTTTATAATTTTTAAGAATTTTTTTATAATTTTTAGAAGCTTAAAAAGGCTTTAGAAAAATAATTGGGGGTGCCGGGTCTCGAACCCGAGACCTTCAGTTTGGGATGCAAGCACAGAACCAGTGATCCAAGGGCCGTGGCCGCGAGATAACTGGGTTGGATTTTCTTTTAAACACACTTAACCAATATCCCCCAAATTACTATGAACCCTAATTCGGTTTACCCAAAATTGAACCCCAATTCGAAGATAATAATCAAATTAATGTTGGAGCTTTTAATCCCCATGTAAAAACGAGTGTAATGATATGTTTAATTACCCCGATTGATGATGAATTGGAGGTGAATGGATTATGAACAAGCCGCGACCGAGGTTGAGTTCAAACAGTAAGCAATTGATGATGATAATCAAATTAAATTTGCAGGATTGTTCTAGAGTGTTAACAAGAAAAAGCCCTCTGTTAATTTGGGTTTAGAATGCTCAAAAGATGGGTTTCGACTACGTTGCGGGTTGCGAAGAGGATGAAGATTGATTCCTATAATTTTGTTCGTTTTATAGCAATTTGAACTCAGTGGATGTTCAGAAACGATAAAATGATCAAGAATATGCGTTTTCTTTTGTTTATTTTAGTGTTTAGTGCTCGTTGTAGTGCCGCACTTCGGCCGAAAGTGAAAGGGATCAATTAGTGGTTCTAGAAGCTGTAATTTGAATGATTAAACGTGTTGATTAATTCGAATCTTGTTCACGAATGAATTGGAACCGGTTTCGGGGTTAAAAATGGATGTTTGCTGTTGTTTCGGGGGTCGCCGGATTGTTGGCCGGAATAGTGGCCGGCGACGGGGACGATGGGAGGGGGTTTGGGTTTAAAATGTTACACTTTAGCCCCCTGTGGTTTATATGGTTTGTTATTTTATGTTAAAGCTTTTTAAAACAAGTTTTAAAATTGACATTTTTCACCCTAAACTTTATATAATAAATCTATTTATTTTTACAATATATTTTAATCTTTATAAATCTTTGAGATTTAGTTATTAAATATAATATATATAAAACTTTCAAGTTAACAATAATATTTATGAATCATAACTTTTTAAATTCAAGTTTACTAAACTTTTATAAATTGTAACAATATTATTATTATCATTATTGTTATTATTATTATTATTATTATTATTCATCATTATTATTATAATTATTATTATTATTATTATTATTATTATTATTATTAGGGTTAGCACGTAACACATATATAATGAGATTCAATTCTAAACGAATTAATTACGCAGAGAGTTAACAATTTTATTATTAACTGACGGACCTGTCGGTGACAGATGTCACAATGAGGGTTTTTGTAGAAAGGTTGAATGGTTTTAAAATTTTATTTGCCCCAAATCCTTGCGATAAGAATCACGTTCAGGTCAATGAAACCTCAAATCAAGTGCATAAGAAACCGTAGAAAAGGAATGAGATCAAAATAAATCTAATTGCTATTCATGAACCGATATAGGGTTTTAAGAATTATAGAGTAAAAGTTGCATACTTTACTGATTTTATGAGTTTGAGAGGTTGATTGGAAGGTCTGGGTTTGGAGGAGAACTCTCGCTCAGAAGAGAAAGAAGAAGATTTTAGTGAAGGAGAAGAAAAGTCGCATGTTGAAAATGAAATCGACCAACAATGTTGAGAAACAATAATTGAAAAGGAACGAAGATATGCAAGAAGATCATATTGAGAGGCGATGGACATTTTAGGGTTTTTTTGGTGAGTAATGGAGAAGAAGGAAAGGGAAAAGTAGGTAGGCATCTCCGATTATCCGGTGGGTCAAAGCAGGATCAAAAGATCCGCGTGTTGTACCATCCGGGCTAAGTTTCTAGGCGGGAAGATGAGACAAGAAGTGGTGTAGAATGAGTACGCGTGGCCTAAGAAATTTTTGGTTTATTAGAGTTAATAGATATGATTTAAGTATAAAATATTAGTATAACAAGCTTTTCAACTGTTTAAAATCAACATTTATCTTTTTTTGTTTTCATTGAAGTTAAAAACGTATTTTTTTATCGTGAGAGTTTGTGGATCAATAAGAATTTATGGTATGATATGCACACCGTCACACCATCTAAAAGCACCTCCGATGATCAAGAAATAACGCCACCACCTTATCCTCTCTCTTCTATCCTCTTGCCCCTCACATTCATCATCCTTGTGATCTAAATTCCTAACGCCCCACCCTCTTCTCACTACAAGAATTTAGGCTTTTTGCGGCGACAGTTCTCGTCGCAAAAAGTCTCATTTTTGTCGCATATGTTATTTGCGACGAAAATGTCATCGTTATATCTTCACCGTAATTAACTGATCACAAAAGGTTTATAACGACGAATTTTTTTGTGTTGTCCACCTGTTTTAGAAAAAGGGAAATTCGAGGGAAAAGGTTTTTTATGATGATTTTTTCGTCACAAATGGTTTTTAAATTTCTTTTAATATTATAAATATTATAATTAAATATTTCAAAAATATTTTTTATGATGACATATCGCCGCATATTTTTTGTCCAAAATATTTTTTGCGGTGAAATATTGCCGCAAAAAACCTTCTGTCTTTTTTAATATTTTGCTGCATCTGAAGCAATCCACTCCAGGATTCCTGGGTACTAAACATGATGTTCAAAGTCACTGTCACACCCCCGCTTATAGCGGAAACACGAGGATGTAACGGACGGGATCGTCATAACACATTGTTAAGTTATTAGAGATTGCACTAAATAATAAAGACTAACGTGTCATGACGTCACCGGACACAAATGAAGACTTGTGTCATGGTTAGTCAGTTCCACGACAAACATAGTCATACAAAACAACTAAGTATAAGTCCCACAACCCGGGACGGTGTAATCAAATGTATAACACAGTCAAATGTCAATTGCAATAAAAGAAAACATCCAGCTCGAAAGATAAAGCTTAAGGTCTTTACTAAGGCAGCATCCCTAGCAATCCTCAATGATTATTACCTGAAAAGATATGCTCAAAAGGTCAACATATTGTTGGTGAGTTCGCAGGTTTAAATAATAACAAAAACTTGATGCTGTGTAATAGTGTAGTAGGACATGCGTGCATACAGTTATAAGCAAGTAATATCACATGAGCATCATAACTAAACCTATGACGTACACAAAGAATTTGTCGGAACATATTCATCCTAGACCCGTACCTGGCCATAGTTGGTAATTAACTAGTATACCAACCCTAGGATGGGGGTGTCAGCCAAATAGTACTATCAATACCTGTCCGTCGGCTCCAACACCGGAGTTAAATAGTTGTAAAACAGAACCACAAAGACAACTCATGCATGTACCAGATATCTACTTACAAACATGTAAACACGACAGTCCTTAAATAATTGAATATGTTCACAGCATAAAAAGGGTGATCATACTTTTCCCCCTTAATTTGTAAATGGTTTATGAAAACGGGACTGCGAAACTCACCTTGAGTGTGATAAAATAAATAGAACAAACACTTCAAATAACGCGAGCAACGAACGTTCAAGCACCTATAATAATTATGATTAGAACTTAAACACGTTCTATGAGGAAAGGAGTACGTTCGGTCGGTTTCGGGTCGGTTCAGGTTTAACGCGCGACACGCACACAATTTGATATACAATCAACACACCATGTAATAATAATGCTAATTATATTGTTAGTAATAATAATAAGGTTATTTTTATAATAATAAGATAAGAAAGATTAATAATGATATTGATAATAATAATAATAATAATAAATAATAATAATAATAATAATAATAATAATAATAATATAATAATAATATAATATAATAATAATAGTTATAATAATAATGATGATGCCGTTAATAATATAGTGGTAATAACAACTAGATACGACCCAACCGGCACTCAAAATAATGACATGTATGTACGTTCTTTCAACGTACACACGGTTACGTATACATACCAATTAACACGCACACGACCAAGCACACACGTATATTTATGTATGTATATATATACACGCCCACACTCACACCTACCGATTATATATATCTATACATGACAATATATATACATAACACACACATAACAAATATATATACATAACACACACTTAATATATATATATATATATATATATATATATATATATATATACCCAACACACACATAATAAATATATATAAAAACACTCTTAACATATATATATATATACCCAACACACACATAACATATATATACATAACACGGGCAGCACCCGATCGCAGCACCACTAGAAAATATGGGGTTTCGCTACGCAAAATTTGCTACGCAACTCTTTGTGTCGCAAATTGCTACGCATTTACAACAAGATTGCAAAGCAAATGAAATTCCTTAAATTTCTTACAAATTTTGCTACGAAATTACGACACAACAAAAAATCGTAACGATTTTGTCACAAAAGTGTAGCAAAACTTAATTTCCTTAAATATATCAATATATAAACAATATTAACTAAAATAAAAATATGTATTAATAAAAAATATTTATATATTATGACACATTTGCTACGCATAGTAAAAAGTATAAGTTTTGTTGCTAATGGGTCACATGCATCAGAAATTGAATTAGTTTTGTATAACTTGCGACGCATTTACAATGAAAAATATAATTAAATCACACAATAGTAGATAAATCAGAAATGTAAATATTTAAATGTTGTTGCTATGCATTTGCTACAGAATATTTATTTTAATTTATATTAACTAAATTATACATGGCAAATTAAGTGGTTTAGTTTATTTACACTTTTATCTAACATGAGTTTATTTATATAAGAAAATCAATAATATAATTAATAATATATAATTATAATAGTAATAAAATATAAATAAATACAACTAATTTTTTCCGGTTGCGCATTTCGGCGGCATCACACATGGCGTGATAAAGTACAGGCTAACAATCGCCCAGACTTGTCTGTGGACTAAATTCACGTCGAACCATAAAGTAACTCAAATTTATACCATTAAACGAAAACGTATCATACAGAACATAGACCAAGTAAAAAGCGGGAATAAAAAAGCACAAATTACAATCTTCCTGACTCGTTTTCCGAACTAAATTATGATGAAACATAAAGTAACTCGATTTATACCGACGAATAAAAACATTTTATGTTTGACCCGATTCATTTTTAAATAAAACTTACGTCAAAATATAGGTGAACGTCAAAATGTAGACGATTATCTCAAAGCATATATAAAAATATGCACGAAAATATTTTATATTTGACCTGACATGTACCTAAAAATAAGAACCTAAAAGAAATATAAAATTGTGTTAGAGTAAACATGAAACTTTAAAAACTTAAAGGGTTAAAGTGATGAGTCAAAGTTAACATGTTAGATTTGAATTCAATAAAAGGTAAATTCAATAAACAATTATTATTATTATTATTATTATTATTATTATTATTATTATTATTATTATTATTATTATTATTATTATTATTATTATTATTATTATTACACTCAATAAATAAATATTATAATTATTTAATTATTATTATAACTATTAAGTACAACTTCAATCACTGTAAGAGGGCGCACATAAATTATAATTTTCCCGACTCATTTTTGAAACTAAATTTATGTTGAAACATAAAGTAACTCGATTTATACCGACGAATGAAAACATTTTGTATTTGACCCGATTCATTTCTAAATAAAACTTACGTCAAAACATAGGTGAACGTCGAACTATAGACGATTATCTCAAAGCGTATATAAAAATATGCACGAAAATATTTTATATTTGACCTGATATGTACCTAAAAAATAAGAACCTAAAAGAAATATAAAATTATGTTGGAGTAAACTCGAAACTTTAAAACTTAAAGGGGTTAAGGTGACGTGTCAAAGTAGACCTATTGGATTGAATTCAATAAAAGATAAATTCAATAAACTATTATTATTATTGTTGGGTCATTATAAGACTGGTACAACCAAAACCACTTCACATAGTCATTTTGGTGCTACATTCAAAGGCTTCCGAAGCTAAGTATGAGATCTTCCGAAGTCTAAAGAAAACTGCTGAAGTCATCAGCTGAAGAAAGAGCTGAAGACTATCTTCCGAAGACAAAGTCTGAAGACTTCCGAAGACAAAGTCTGAAAAAAGAACGGAAGATAAAGTCTGAAGAAAGAACTGAAGACAAAGTCTGAAGATTTCCGAAGACAAAGTCTGAAGACTTCCGAAGACAAAGACTGAAGACTTCCGAAGACAAAGTCTGAAGACTTTCGAAGACAAAGTCTGAAGAAAGAGCTGAAGACAAAGTCTACTTCCGAAGACAGAAGAAGACTTCAAGCCTCGGAAGAAGCAGTCTTCCGAAGTATAAGTGGCTTCGGAAGAAGTTTTCTTCCGAAGAAATTTATCATTCGGAAGACATTGCTATGTCCAGTAGACATAAGTATGGTCTCTGACAGTCCGCTGTAGACCTCTGATACAGCATGGCTTCTTCCTAAAAGAACCATGCTGTTGGCCATACTTTGTTCTACTGTATACCTTTTTATGATAGTACATGTTACCAACTTTAGTTGGTGATAACAAAAGGTAAGTCAGGGACATGTCCTGACTACCAAATCTCAGGCAAAATGTCTGAGATACCTCACCTATAGTCTTGTAGTATAGATGTTTGGTTAGAGGTTTCCAGCTGGTATCAAAGTATATCCGGCTGTAGGTAGTATTATATATATCTTCTCTTTGTAACTCATTAAGAGAGATCGAGTCCAAGAGTCTTGTAATCCTTTGAGTTGAGAAGCAATATATAAAAGTACCTTGAAAATTTACATTCGAGTCCAAGAGTCTTGTAATCCTTTGAGTTGAGAAGCAATATATAAAAGTACCTTAAAATTTACATCCTGTGTTTATTTACTGTTTGTTACTTGTTATATTGTGATCAACTCTCATAGACTCCTTCTGAGTGTCGTTCAAGGTGAGTTTGAGAGAAAAACCACTTGTTGAGTGACCAACATACGATCCTGCAATTATATTATTATTATTATTATTATAATATAACTCAATAAATAAATATTATAATTATTTAATTATTATTATAACTGTTCAATACAAACTTCAATTAATGTAAGAGTAATATAATTATCATTGATGATGTTATATAAATAATAGATACACATATATACATGTACCTATACGTATAGTAAGACATATAGATACTATACACAAAAACATGTGTAATATTACGTGTATATGTATATGTCTTATTGTATATGTATGTGTATGTGAGTACCGAAGTTTCTGTGTATGTGTATGTGAGTATCGAAGTTTTTGTGTATGTGGGTATATCGTGTATGTGTGTTTTTTATCTATGTGTCTTGGGTATACATATACGAAAACGTATGTGTAGCAAAACTTAATCATGTACAATGGAGTTGGGCGAAAGATCGAACAAAAAAAAACAATATTTGAACTACTAAAAATGAAAAATAACTTATGATTGTGAGAGATGCGTAGCAAATGTAAACCAAATTGCTACACATTTGAGACAAAATATATTTTTATTTTAAATTTTATCACAAATATGTAGCAAGTTGCTTCACAGTTGCTACGTAGTTTTCACGGCCATATATGTTTTTATTTTCCGTGATCCAAACGTTTCATTTATCACATAACTTGGTATACATGGAATACTATTAATTCATATATCGATAAATATTATACACTTACATAGATAAGTACACACCATCACAAACCATTATCGAGAATACCTTTTTATAACTTTATAATCACACATCTATGTGTTTGTGTATATGTGAAGACACACAAACATATATATACACACACTAACACAAACCCATACGCACCAACATCACCTTATAAACATGTGTGACAGATGTAGAACAAAACTTTAGATGTATTTTTTTACAGTATATTCATGTATGTGAAACAAAAAACGTTAAAAATGAAGTAAAACAAATACATGTTAGCTGATTTAGATCTATCATCTTCGGCAATTGAAAGTTTGAAATTAAATCATTATGCGTTAAAAATAAAGTTAAACAAATATCATGACCCTTACGATATATTATAATTCTACCCTTAATACCACTAAAACACGTACATAATTTATAATATATATTCTTCTCATTTGATTCATAACTCTAATAGTATAACAAATTAAATTTAATAACTGAAATTGGTCATTGAATAATAACCCATACTATTTCTCTTATATGTTATTTATTTCATTCTTAACTATTATTTTCAGTAAATAAGTGTAATTAAACATAAATATTTAAGTATCATGTTGATGGGTTTATTATTAGTAATAAAAATAAAATTAGGATTGTCACTAACTAAATTAATTGTATGAATTATTACGGTCAATAAATAATAGTTGGTTTTTAAATCCAATTGTAAAATAACTATGTGTTATTTTTTACACTTAACACTTATAACTTTTTGTACATGTCATGTCTCTTTATCATGATATCATCTAATTATAAACAATATACTTTTATAAAACTCCATGACTATTAGTTTTACAATTAAATATTGATTTAACAACTATTATTTTAATAATTTTCAAAATTGTATTTTTTAAAACATAATTCATCATTTTAAAATTTCATTATCCCTTCCTTGAAAATTATTCATAATAATATTCCGCTTGTTTCTAGCGCCAAAAGTCTTGAGATATTGTTTTTGACCAAAAAAGACCCTGCCCCCCAAATTCTATTCGGAGCCCAAGCTTTCCCCTATGCACCGCATCATACCTCACGAGTCACGCCTAATCCATCCCTGCTCGTCGGCTCGCGTTGATCGTCTTCTCTTGCTGATGACTCGTACCGGTATTCACCACTTAAATCGTCTCTGCGGTTAAGGTACCAATGGAATAGTTTCTGCGATTGGATGCATGAACTTTGATACACCTGGAAGTTTTTTTGTTGGTTCGTAGAAATATTGTCGCTAGAATTTGACCAGAGGTGCCTAGTTAATGTATTCAATTATTGGTTTGAAATATAGACATAGAGAAGCTTCACATCTAAGTGATTTTCTTGCTTGAATTTGCTGCGAGGACATGGGTTGGAATGTAATCTGATATGCTTTGACTTTGTAGAATCACATCCAAACTTCTATATTGTTAGCTTGTTACTACTTTCTAAACCTTAGGTGAATCTTGGGAAGACAAAAATTAATGTAAAAACGTAAGAATGTTACTTATGAATATTGTTTTGTAATATGTTCGCATTCAATTATGACACTTGTACATACAATTTGACCCCTTATGTTACATTGTTAGAAGGCCTGAATTGATTCAAAATGTCTATTGTTTATGTACTAATTTGTAGATATGTTTCTACTCTTATTTAGATCCTGGCTATGGAAAATCAAATTCAAGACTCCGAGGCTTGATTTGAAGCTCTTGAAGCTGATTTCAGGCTCAACGTGAAGCTGAGAGTAAAGCATTTGAGGACACACTACAAGCTCAACGTGTAGCTCATAAGAAAAGTAGGGAGGATGAGAGACAAATGATGCAAAAAAACTTTGAAGTTTTCGTCCTCTCACTAATTAGTAGTAACTTTCACTTGTTAATTAGATACTTTGTAGCTTACAATAGTAAACTTTAGTTTTAATGCATTTTTTTTAATATTTGGGTTATTGTATGTGGATTACCTGGATTTGCTATGTGAATACATTTGTAGTTTTTTTAGTATTTTTTTATTTTATTTAGTATTATTTTAAAACTAATGGTGTGGCAAAAATGCCTCAAACAGTTACAAATGAAAATATATAATTACCTAGTTGTGTAGCAAATGCGTGATAGAAAAATCTGAATTGTATAAAATGTATTTAGAAAATAATATCGGCGTCACAAATACGTCACAAATGGTATAAATGCCTGTGTCACAAATACGTCACAAAACTGTAAAAATAAGCAACGTAGCAAAGACGTCGTAAATTGAAATCGTTATAAATGCGTAGCAAACTCAATAATTAAATTTTTTTAAAGTAAATATATAATAACAATAATATTCAAGGGCATGTGTAGTTAATGTGTAGCAAAATTCTAACGCAATTATGTGTTGCAAATTCGTCACAAATGTCTAGCACAGCGTCGCAAATGATTTTGCGACGAGGTTTTTGCTACTCAGGATATGCGTCACAGTTGTGTTGTAAATGTCTGTTTGCTACGTATTTGCGCACATATGTGCGTAGCAAAACACCTAGTTTTCTAGTACGCAGCACATATACATACAAACGCAGCAACATACATACATACACAGCAACATACATACATACACAGCAATATACATACATACGCAGTAACATACATACATACAGCATATACATTCACGCACACAGCAGCCTTCGGTGCTGTGTTTTTGCTTCTCGACACACACACACACACGCATATACAACATATACATATACATACGCACAAAATACATACATACGCACATACGAAGGCTTACGAAACAACCCAAAACGAACCGAGTCAAACCGAGACGAAAACCGAAACGAAACGTAACGAAACGGAATAAAACGAGGTTCGAAACGACCGGATACCTGCGAAACGGCTAAACGGTGGTGCGACGGCAACCGACGGCGGCTAACGGCGGCTAATTTCGGTGGTTCACGGTGAAATGTGCGAAGAAGAAGACGACGGCAGTAGGGTTGCGAAGGAGAGCCGAGTTCGCACGTATTGTATATATATTTCGTTATTTGCGTTTTAGTCCACAACTTTAAATTAATTATTCCCTCAAGTTTGGTTTAATTACACTTTAAACCATGAACTTTAATAATAATAATAATAATAATAATAATAATATTAATTATAATAATCATAATAATTATAATAATAATATTAATAATAATAATAATAGTATAATAATTATTATTATATATATGTGTATATATATATATTTATTATTCTCGTTTATATAATGTTAACGAATTTTATATTATAATATTAGGGTTAACACGAAAACAGACATATGAAGAGATTCGTTTCGAAATAAATTAATTACACAAAATAATAATAAATGCACGAGAAAAAAGAATTAACGGATTTTCGAGTCAATTGACGGACCTGATAGTGACGGATGTCACAGTATCCCCCAGTTGAGAGAATTTCGTCTCGAAATTCAACTAGAGCTAGGTCCTGGAGTTGTATCAACGAACAAATACGGATATTTGGATTTCATCTGGTCTTCCCGTCCCACGTAAACTCAGGTCCTCGCTTGGAGTTCCATCTCACTCGGACAATTGGAATCTTGCTGCGTTTCAGTTGTTTTACTTCTCGGTCCATTATTTTCTAGGGGTTCTTCCACAAAGTGGAGTTTCTCGTCAATTTTGATTTCCTCAATCGGCACATGAAGGGATCCATCGGCTAGACACTTCTTAAGGTTTGACACATGGAATGTGTCATGCACGTCGCTGTGTTCTTGAGGTAACTTTAACCGATACGCTACAGGACCAATTCTCTCTGTGATCTCGAACGGCCCAACATATCTCGAAGCTAATTCCCCTTTCTTCCCGAATCGCACAATTCCTTTCCATGGCGAGACCTTCAATAAAACACGATCTCCAACGTTAAACTCTAAGGGTTTGCGACGGTTATCAGCGTAGCTTTTCTGACGATCTCAAGCTGCTTTAAGCCTGTCTTTGATTTGGAATATTTTATCCGTTGTTTTCTGAATAATCTCCGGACCTGTCAATTGGCTTTCACCTACTTCTGCCCAGCACACCGGAGACCTACACTTCCTCCCATACAATGCCTCAAACGGAGCACACCCAATGCTCGTATGATAACTATTGTTATAAGAGAATTCAATCAATGGTAAGTGAGTATCCCAACTCCCACCAAAATCAATTACACATGCCCTAAGCATGTCTTCTAGTGTTTGTATCGTTCGCTCACTTTGACCGTCTGTTTGTGGGTGATAGGCAGTACTTAAGTCCAACCGTGTACCCATTGCCTTCTGTAGAGTCTGCCAAAACCGTGATGTAAATCTACTGTCCCGATCTGATATGATTGACACAGGCACCCCATGCCTAGCCATAATTTCATCCACGTACAACCTCGCTAGCTTCTCCATTTTATAGTCTTCACGAATAGGTAAGAAGTGAGCGGACTTTGTCATTCGATCCACAATGACCCAAATCGAATCGTGACCACTACTGGTCCTAGGCAACTTAGTGATAAAGTCCATCGCTATGTTTCCCACTTCCATTTGGGAATTTCCGGTTGTTGCAACAGACCCGACGGTTTCTGATGTTCGGCTTTGACTTTCGAACAAGTTAGACATTCACTTACATATTTTGCAATGTCCTTCTTCATACCCGGCCACCAATACAACTCCTTAAGATCTTGGTACATTTTGTCTGCACCAGGATGCACCGAATACTTGGACTTATGCGCTTCGTTCATAACTAGTGTTCGCACATCCCCCACTTAGGTACCCATATGCGATCCAAAAGTACCGTACGCCATCCTCTTTACGGTTCATCTGTTTGTCTAACCCTCGAAATTCTTCACTTGCGACATTCTCCTCCTTTAGTGCCTCGTCTTGTGCTATCAGTATTTGTGTTTTCAGATTTGATTGAATGGTCATTCCCAACGCTCGAGCGCGTAGGGGTTTAACACGTTCCTTCCTACTCAAGGCATCCGCTACTACATTCGCCTTCCCCGGATGATATCGAATCTCACAATCATAATCACTTAAAAGTTCCACTCATCGCCTTTGACGCATATTAAGTTCCGTTTGGTCGAAGATGTGTTGAAGACTTTTATGGTCAGTGTAGATAACACACTTGGTCCCATACAGATAATGCCTCCATATCTTCAGTGCAAACACTACCGCGCCTAACTCCAGATCACGCGTCGTGTAATTCTTTTCGTGAACCTTAAGCTGACGCGAGGCGTAAGCAATCACCTTATCCTTTTTCATTAGTACACAACCCAGTCCTTGGTATGATGCATTACAGACACTACAAGGTCATTAGATCTATCAGGAAGGGTCAATAATTGGTGCGTTACATAATCTTTCCTGCAATGTCTGAAAGGCCTCTTATTGTTTATGACCTCAATCAAATTTCTTATCTTTCTCGGTTAACATCGTCAACGTTGAGCAATCTTGGAAAAGTTTGCAATAAATCACCGGTAGTAACCATCTAACCATCTTTCCAGGATCAACATGAATTCTTTTCTCATTTACTATGTGTCCTAGAAATTTCACTTCTCGTGACCAAAATTCACACTTTGAGAACTTGGCATAAAGTTTCTCCTCCTTCAATAGTACCAGTATCGCTCGTAGGTGATGATCATGGTTTTCCTTCGATCGAGAGTAGATAAGAATGTCATCTATGAACATAATTAAAAACTTATCCAGGTAGGGTTTACAAACGAGTCCTAGACGACATGGTTAAGAACTCGTAATTTCCATAACGAGTCCTAAAGGTTGCCTTCGGGTCTCGTCTTCTTGAACTCTTAATTGGTAATAACCTGTCCAGAGTTCGAACTTTGAGAAGTATGTTGCATCCTGCATGCAACTGATCGAATAGATCATAATTCCCGGGGGAGAGGGTATTGGTTTTTGATAGTCAACTTGTTCATCTTTCGATAATCTATGCACAACTGGAACGACCTATCCTTCATTTTAACCAACAAGGTCGGTGTTCCTCACAGCGAGTGACTAGGTCGAATAAGAGTTTTATCCAAGAGCTCCTGTAGCTTACTTGATAATTCTTGCATTTGCGTTGGTGCTAACTGATACGGTGCCTTTGCAATAGAACTTGCTCTAGGGCTCATATCATTCTGGAATTTCTATTTGATGAGAGGGGACAATCCTGTTAAGTCACAAGGAAGGTCTTATGGAAAATCACGTACAATAGGAATATCTTTCAACTTTCTTTCTTCTTCCTTCTTCTCTACAGTATGTGCTAGAAACGTGCAACATCACTTCTTTAGGCGTTGGCGAACCACCTTCTCCTGATGGACTATCTTGGTTTCATGCTTCGATAACCAATTCATGTGGTATTAAGTCTATGTCAAAGACATGATCTTCGTGTACTTTTGTGTAAACTCTAATTATTATCATTGGTCATCTCAACCGAGTAAATAATTTCTAAACAACTAGGGTTAATGTTAAGTTAAAGAATAATTCTAGAAGAATCAAATCTATTATCAACCCTGGTATCAAATAGATGTGTAACTATTGATGATAAGGTACGTGCATGTAACAACGTTTGGTCTTGTCGAATGTTGCTTGCTCCAGTCGCAAATGTATGACCGCGTGATGTATTACCTTGATTTACATGATCTTTATTTCCATAACTTAACTGTTCTTACTTTCTAGCTATTGCCATTTCCTAATTCTGATTGTTTCCAACTTGTCATGGGGTCCTAATCGGCCTAGGGCACACATTATGGTAATGGTCGGAACTCCCACCTTCTTAGCATCCTATTTAACGCATGTTGGCTTAATCGTATCGACCAACATAGCTAGGTTCATAACATTGGCATTCTTGTCTACCTTAACGCTAGATTACTTGTTCTACCCTCCATTCTTTCTACTACTCACTAGAATTTCCCAATGTCCCTCTCAATTCTATTTGGTCTAATGTCATAAGGTATGACATCAGCTTTGTTAACTCATGGAGTTTGTCAGTATAAAGAGCATGACCTAACCCTACCATTACACGATTTCAGAATTATAATTCTAACTTTTGCATTTCATTCCTTGGGTAATAGTACTCAATCATCAAAGCTTTGAACTCATCTCAAGTCATGGCTATCACAGCCTCCTTACCTCAGACTTGAGCTTGGGTATTCTGCCATGCTTGTGCTTTACCCATTAGTTAGTAAGCAAAACATACTTCATTTTATGATTTTTCAGTGTAGTTGTTCAAATATGTTACAGTTTCCATCTCCTTAATCTAACAGGCCAGGATTATCGCTTTTCCTTTCTTGTCATAATGGTTCGACTAGTATGTCAAGAATTCCTGGTATATACAGGCAATTCTTTCACTTTATCATTTCCATCATTTCACTATCCAATTAATCAAGATCATCACATAGCCCAGTTCAAGCACATTCTTAGTATACCGATGATGCTTATATATAGGGTTCCCCGCAACGTTCCTACCCCATCCACGATATACCGAGAACGATGCTTAAACTGGTTACGTGACATCCGATTATTCTTAATATCATCCCAATGATAACGTAATGCATGTGTAAGGAGTATCATCACTCTTCTACAACTCTTTGAAGTTCACATTCAATCTAATCAATTAGTCAGTTTCATAGTTACTAAAATGCTAGAAAAAGCAATGTCTCATAGGGAATAAGACTAATATCATAATATGAATCCCATGAAGGCTCCAGGTAGAATAGAACTTAAGTAAGAGTAGAGGTTATAAATATTTCATTGTTATTGACAAAGTCTTACTAGAATTATGACTCTAGTGTCCCAAGGTATAGAATGAAAGATTTGTACTAATTAGCATGTTATCTCATGGCAAGATTCGCCAGGCATCACATGCACTGCAAGTTACAATTACGTGTGCAACCGTAATGGTAATTTGCTTTGCATGGTCACCCCCAGCTCCACTTACCCAAGTTAACATATCTTGTGAAGTACAGAGTGTTATCCATGATTTGAATATGAAGGATATGGTTACTAACAAAAAGTTAATTAACCGAAGTTGTATAAGGAATTGATTGAGTAAGCATTCACTTGAGTAAGGAATAGTCGAAAGAATCCATGTACTTTAATCCAAACTATGATGAAGTAGTCATCTAATTTAAGTATGTCACGCCTCTTTCTACTGGTGTCATCTTAGCCAGCGCGTCCGTCTTCCAAGATTCAACCCTAACAAGTTATAAATAAGGGAGCATATAGTAATTGTGACATCGACAGACGTATGGGATAAAGGTTGGCTTAACAACCTAAGTTCTTAGAAGAATTCTTAAAGTAGCACTTATCAATCCATCCGAATATAAGTCAAATACACAACGAGAGGATGCGCTTACCTAAAGCTTTCTCTAGGTATAAACAAATGATATGATATCCACAACCTTCTCAAATAAGTAAACCATAGATAGCTTGTAAGACAGGCTATATAAGCATAACCAATAATGTACTAAAACACTCACATGTATATTGTTGCACACATAATCCCATTATGCATACTACATGTGGGTAAGCAATATATTATGAAGTCATAAGCAGTCAACCGCATCATGAAGATCATACATGTAATATCAAACGCACACAAACCCTAGTATGCATCCTACATGAAGGTTCTTAGGTTATAGTCTAGGTCAAGTGCTCCACCTAATTCTCTATAACCAATGGCTCTGATACCAATCTGTCACACCCCCGCTTATAGCGGAAACACGAGAATGTAACGGACGGGATCGTCATAACACATTGTTAAGTTATTAGAGATTGCACTAAATGATAAAGACCAACGTGTCATGACGTCACCGGACACAAATGAAGACTTGTGTCATGGTTAGTCAGTTCCACGACAAACATAGTCATACAAAACAACTAAGTATAAGTCCCACAACCCGGGACGGTGTAATCAAATGTATAACACAGTCAAATGTCAATTGCAATAAAAGAAAACATCCAACTCGAAAGATAAAGCTTAAGGTCTTTACTAAGGCAGCATCCCTAGCAATCCTCAATGATTATTACCTGAAAAGATATGCTCAAAAGGTCAACATATTGTTAGTGAGTTCGCAGGTTTAAATAATAACAAAAACTTGATGATGTGTAATAGTGTAGTAGGACATGCGTGCATACAGTTATAAGCAAGTAATATCACATGAGCATCACAACTAAACCTATGACGTACACAAAGAATTTGTCGGAACATATTCATCCTAGACCCGTACCTGGCCATACTTGGTAATTAACTAGTATACCAACCCTAGGATGGTGGTGTCAGCCCAATAGTACTATCAATACCTGTCCGTCGGCTCCAACACCGGAGTTAAATAGTTGTGAAACAGAACCACAAAGACAACTCATGCATGTACCAGTTATCTACTTACAAACATGTAAACACGACAGTCCCAAAATAAATGAATATGTTCACAGCATAAAAAAGGTGAGCATACTTTCCCCCTTAATTTGTAAATGGTTAATATGAAAACGGGGCTGCGAAATTCACCTTGAGTGTGATGAAATAAATAGAACAAACACTTCAAAGAACGCGAGCAACGAACGTTCAAACACCTATAATAATTATGATTAGAACTTAAACACGTTCTATGAGTAAAGGAGTACGTTCGGTCGGTTTCGGGTCGGTTCGGGTTTAACGCGCGACACGCACACAATTTGATATACAATCAACACACCATGTAATAATAATGCTAATTATATTGTTAGTAATAATAATAAGGTTATTTTTATTAATAATAAGATAAGAATGATTAATAATGATAATAATAATAATAATAATAATAATAATAATAATAATAATAATAATAATAATAAATAATAATAATAATAATAATAATATTATAATATATGATGATGTCGTTAATAATAATAGTGGTAATAACAACAACTAGTACGACCCAACGGCACTCAAAATAATGACATGTATGTACGTTCTTTCAACGTACACACGGTTACGTATACATACCAATTAACACGCACACGACCAATCACACACGTATATTTATGTATGTATATATATACACGCCCACACTCACACCTACCGATTATATATCTATACATGACAATATATATACATAACACCACATAACAAATATATATACATAACACACACTTAATATATATATATATACCCAACACACACATAATAAATATATATACATAACACACTCAACATATATATATATATACCCAACACACACATAACATATATATACATAACACGGGCAGCACCCGATCGCAGCACCACATATACATACGCAGCACATATACATACAAACGCAGCAACATACATACATACACAGCAACATACATACATACACAGCAATATACATACATACGCAGTAACATACATACATACAGCATATACATTCACGCACACAGCAGCCTTCGGCTGCTGTGTTTTTGCTTCTCGACACACACACACACGCATATACAACATATACATATACATACGCACAAAATACATACATACGCACATACGAAGGCTTACGAAACAGCCCAAAACGAACCGAGTCAAACCGAGACGAAAACCGAAACGAAACGTAACGAAACGGAATAAAACGAGGTTCGAAACGACCGGATACCTGCGAAACGGCTAAAAGGTGGTGCGACGGCAACCGACGGCGGCTAACGGCGGCTAATTTCGGTGGTTCACGGTGAAAGGTTGCGAAGAAGAAGACGACGGCAGTAGGGTTGCGAAGGAGAGCCGAGTTCGCACGTATTGTATATATATTTTCGTTATTTGCGTTATTTGGTTTAATTACACTTTAAACCCTGAACTTTAATAATAATAATAATAATATTAATTATAATAATCATAATAATTATAATAATATAATAATAATAATAATAGTATAATAATTATTATATATATATGTATATATATATATTTTTATTCTCGTTTATATAATGTTAACGAATTTTATATTATTAATAATATTAGGGTTAACACGAAAACAGACATATGAAGAGATTCGTTTCGAAATAAATTAATTACACAAAATAATAATAAATGCACGAGAAGAAAGAATTAACGGATTTTCGAGTCAATTGACGGACCTGATAGTGACGGATGTCACAGTCACTAATATCATCATAACTATCAAACCAATCGCAATTAGAAAGGATAGCATTAAACCAACAATTCTTTAAAGTTAACAAGTCATACAAACAAATGTTCTAAAATATTTCGAGTTATTCATAACAAACATCAAATCAAAATCCTATGACAACCCACCTTCATCATCTTCATCACTTTGTTGAGAATGACCACTTCTCTTCAAGGCGGTGTAGACTTAGATTTGGATTTGACTCTGTATTTGTGTCATCATATTAGTCATCATCTGAGACTTTTATTGTTTTTTCTCACTTGCCAGTCTCACTACTATTATCTCCTCAACCTTAGCCTGTGAGAACATCCGGTGATCTGTTCTATGAGGTGGAGGAGGGGGTTGTGAAGGCATGCTCGGTATTGGCCCAATGCCACGTTCCCACCCGACCCGCTCTCCCATGACCTGTCGCATATCTGCTTCTCTAACATTTCAGGGTGTTGTTGTTGAAGCGCGACCATTTGCTCATATATAGTTTACAAAAAAACCATTACCAATGTTATACATATGGGGATGTTATATAACTTTATTTTTATAAGATTGTAAGGTGTGTACATTACTTGCATAGTTTTTTCATCTTAATTTAACATACATACACATATAAACATACATACACAAATACATACATTAGTGTGTTAAACGGTTTTAGGGTTCAATATCTCGAAATCAAGCATCAATAACCATAAATTAATACAATAATTAAGAAAAAAAAAGGCGGTTATTACCTGAATTTAGAAGTGCTGGTGGTGGCTATGGTGGCAGGGAACGGCGGCGTCGGTGGCTGTAACCTTTCGTATTTTCGTTAAATAAAAATTAACGTCGTTGTGTACTTGTAAGGACCTTTCCGCCATTAATAAAACTATGTGGGTTGTTTATGCTTGTGTCTTTGTTAATTTAAGTTAATAACTTAATTTATTACATAATAATAATAATAATAATAATAATAATAATAAATAATAATAATAATAATAATAATGTATAAAGATTAAATAACTAATAAGTTAGAAAATTATTAAAACTTAAAGTCTAATTAAGTTCAGAGGGTGTTTTGTCATTTTGAAAACTTTAAATAAAAGTTTATTACATAGAATAACAAAATTTAAACTACAGGGACCAATTGTGTAATTTTCTTAAAACCCAAACCATTTCCCCCCCACCCCCGTTTTTCCGGTCAGGAAGCCGGCCGGCTCCGGCCGAACTCCGGCCACCCCAAAACCATTATAATCCGTCGTTTTTAATTCCAAAACCGTTTCCAATTGATTCGCGAACATGATTCGAACTTGATTAACCACCTTAATTGTGTTTAAACACCGGTTACAAAGCCCATTCATTCGAGTAACCGAAGCTTTTTAATTCATAGTCGTTCGGATATCAAAGCACAATAATAATCGAATTAACTTAACACAATCAATCATCTATCTATCTCCAATCGATTACACCCTTCAATTACACCTGAATCAAACACATACATCGAATTCAACCATCACCTTAATCGCGACCTGCAACACACTCGATTTCCACCTTCTGAGTTTTATTTCACGCAATTGATAGAGGGCTTTCGTTCATCATCATCATGAGGAGCTTCTGGTGCAACGAATTTGTATATAATCACCTATATCTCATGAAATCAGAATACCATAGCCGCGACCATATTCGATCTTGAAACCATCGATTTCTATTGAAATAATAGGAAATCTGATACTCTTTTGGTTCGTTTTTACTAGGGAAACAAAAGCCCTATGGTTAGAATCATTAACAACTATGTTTGGATGATCAATTTTGGTCCTAAAAATTTAGGGTTCTTGAGAGAATTTGGGGATTTCTTTAAACATATGTTTTAACTTTTAAAAACCAAGACAGACCATGACTGCGGCCCTGGTCTACTGGTTAAATGCACGCATTCACAACTTGAGGTCCCGGGTTCGAACCCGGGCTCCCTCAAACATTTTTTAGGGCCTTTCAGCCTTCAAAAAAATTATAAAAAATTTCTAAAAATTATAAAAATCAGTTTTACAAACTTTGTTTATTCAAAAAGTTATCTGTTTATTTTTGAAAATTTATTCCTTTAAAAACCTTATTTATTTATTTATTGTTTTTTAGTATTATTTACAAATCTTATAAATAGTTATTTTTATAAAAATGGTCTTTAAATAATAATTTAAACCATTAATTATTAGTGGACATTATATTATCTTTAATTGTGGATTAATAGTGATAATTGTAGAAATTATATATATTTTCACAAATTATCTTCAAGTGTTATTTTAGGTTAATTCTTATAAATATACTTTAACTAATAGTTTAGATTAATAAATCATTGTTGGTCAATACGTTATTGTAATCATTGTTAAATAGTGTTTATTTTAGATTACAAAGATTTATTTACATTTTATATTTTAACCTTATCAATCATTATACCTAATTTCTCTTCTATATTAAAACACTTAAATGGTATAATTCTTTTCAATGAATCAAAATATAAATAATTTCATTATTAAATTTATTTACTTGTCAAAACCTCACAATTCTATTGAAACCCTAGTTCTTGTTAGAACGTTAATTTTATTATTAAAGTTTTAACCTTGTGAATGTATATATATATTTAGGTGCTTTGTGACGATTCACCTTGGAACGACGTTTATTATTCTTATTAATCTTCATTGCATACTTATTTTTCATGTGAGTTTCCTTGCCCCTTTTTATGCTATTTTACACCGTTTTGGGGTTAAACATGTGACATTATTCAACATACACTTATAAACGTTTAAATCTTATAAAAGCACATGCAATTCATACTTTTATTTTGTCATGGTTATTTGTGTTATTGTAAGTCTTATATGAGATACATATATTGTTTACAATCATTAACTATTGCTAGCCTGGCGACATCTTAGATCTTTGGGCCTGACAAGCCTATTTGGTGTAAAAGCCGATGTATTGCCGACTCTTGATGACGTATGCTTGTTCATCATGGGAACCAAGTATACTTAGCCAATCATATAAACTTATAATCTAGTTGAGGTTTGATTGTACTATATGTGTTCTATAAACTTGCTAACTCATAACCTATGACATGAATTGCTACTTGACATCCATGGTATATTATGTATGTGAAACCCTTGGAAACTCACCAACTTTATAGTTGACCTTTTATTTTTAATATGTTTCAGGAAATGCCCAAGTTTGAAGTTATCATTTGAAGTTTGCATAAAACTAGGATTTGGACCTAGATTAAAGAAAAAAGCTTTGGAATACTTTTGTTTATGTATTGACTTATTTCATGTTAAGACTTATGGTTGTAATTGCATTTGAAACTTATGATAATAAAATTTACATTTAAGGTTAGCGTTATGTGGCTGTGAACAATCTTAACTCTCACACCTCGTCGTTTCCGCCGTCAAGGTTGGGGTGTGACAGTGGCTGTGGTGGAGCAGCGCAGTTGTGGGTTTAAAGAGGCGGGTGGTGGCGGAGTGGTGACCGGTGAGGGTGGTCGGCCGAAGCCTGTGGTGGAATGGGGTGGGGTCGGTTGATGGTGAAATTAGAGAAGTGAGGGTTTGAAGGGGGCGGTGGAGTTGGGTGGGGTCGAAGACGGTTATGGCGGTGGTGGTGATGGGTAATGGCGGCAGCAGAGGTGGTGGGGTTCGGCGGTTGCGCTGTGGTGTGGTGGGGGTGTGGGTTTCAAAATGGGGAACCAGATCTGAGATTCCCGTCTTATAATCTGAAAGATTTTATGCGACGGTATATCGCCGTGAATACCTATTGTGACGACACAATATACTAATAAAAAATTAATTAATTTTTTAAATACTTTTTTACGGTAACAATATCGTCGCAAAAAACTGCACGGAAAATAGTTTTCTTAAAGTAAATATTTAATGAATAATATTTATTTTTTTGCGGCGACAATATCATCGCAAATGAGTTAGCATGAATTTTTTCTCCCTTAAAAAAATCAGAAAATTAAATAAAATTTAAAATTATGTTTTGCGACGATATTGCGACGATATTGCGACGATATGTTTTCGTCGCAACAAATATTCACGAATAAAAAAATCAAAAATAAATTATGTTTCATTATTTGCGACGAAACTGTCGCTACAAAAAAGAAATTTGACTGAAAAAGTCAAAAAGTAAAATTTTTTTGTCGTTTAATGGTTTTTTTACAACGAAAGTGTTATCGGCGCAAAAAAACTTAGATACAAAAATCCATTTTTCTTGAAGTGTCTCCCTTCCCTCTTACCTCTCTCTCCCTCTCACTCCTTCCTTTCACAACCAAAAACATCTTTAGAGAAGCTGTAATGTTGGGATCCAAACTAAGAGTCACATAATTAACGAAGTAGGGTCGTACATTTACCGTTAAAAAAAACTAGGTGTAAGGCCTTAATCTAGGGTTTGATAGTTTTGTAATAAGGGAAGTAATAAAAAAATCAGCTTTTAAACAATGAGATTTCTATAAAAAAAAATAAAAAATTTCCAAAGCTGTTTTTTAAAAGATGGAAAATTATTTTTAAAGAAAAATAAAAAATCATAGTTTTTAAGCAGCGGTAATTTAATTAAAAAAGACAATTTTTCAAAAGCAAATTCTTTAGAACAAAATGAAAAAACATTTTTGTTTAAAAAAAGCTTTAAAAAATAAAAGTTTATTAATTAAATTACTTAACGTAATTTAAATAATATTTTATCTCAAAATGGCATTTTATTGTTCTTATTTTTTCATTAATAACATCTAAATACTTTTTTAGTCAAATCGTATTATAGACGAGGTAATAGCAAGTAAGGGCATATCGTTAACACTTTTTTGTATGACATTCTTTTCTTTTACCCGTGCATATCGATAGACACGTATAGTTTCTTTTCTCCTTCGAAAAAACAACCTTTTATTTAAATACATAACTACTCAAGAACACATTTAATAACCCATTTACAAAGCATGGATGACTAGAGGTGCACAAACCGGTTTTTTTTCCGAACCGGGTTCGGGTTGGAACCGGGTCGGGTTTGGTCAACGCGATTAGACCCGGTTTTTGACAAAGAACCGGTTCGGGTTGGAACCGGTTTTCAAGCCCGGAAAACCCAACCCGGTTGGAACCGGTCCGGGTTGGAACCGAACCGGGTCGGGTTCTAGAACCGGTTTGGAAAAACCGGTTATTCTTTTTTTTCTATGTTTAATAAGTATTATTATTATTATTGTTATTATTATTATTATTATTATTATTATCATTATTATTATTACTATTATTTAATAATTGTTATAGTATTATTACTATTATCTAATAATTGTTATAGTATTACTATTATTATTATATTATTATTATTGTTATAATTATTATTATTATTATTATTATTATTATTATTATTATTATTATTTAATAATTGTTATAGTAGTATTATTATTATTACTATTATTATTATTATTATTATTGTTATTATTATTAGTATTATTATTATTATTATCTTAAATCGTCTCATATTAGAAAAAATAAACTTTAAAAATAATATTAAAATTAAACTAAAGATTACATATTACGAATACAAGTTTTCCTAATTTAATCGTCTTCTTCGGTTTGTGTGCCAATGCGCTGAGACAAATCATAAGCGAGTTCTTCGTCGGAGAGCGGTGAGGATCGACCGGTCTGTACCTCTTGTTCGTGTATTTCTTCTTCAATTGGTATTTCTTCTTCAAGGTTTGATTTATCTTGTCTTCGTTCGGCCGTATCTAGGTGGTCTTTTAAACAAATACACATCTCTAGCGATGTTGGAGTTAATCTTGTTCTTCTTATCGATAAAACTCTGCCACTAACAGAAAATGCAGATTCCGAAGCTACCGTGGAAGCTTGGACGGTTAGTAAATCACGTGCCATGGCGGCTAGGACCGGAAATTGTGATTCCTTTCCTTTCCACCATGTCAGAATATCAAACTTCAAGAATTCATCGGGAGTCATAGTAGCTAAAAAATCGGTTCCCATATACCTCCCGAGTTCGCTACTTGGGGTGTTACCCCTCTGACGTTTACTGTTTTCATTTCTCAAAGTATTATATAAACTAATCATCGGGTCTCTACTTGAGCTCGACGAACTCGGTTCCACGTTCGATGGTCGGTGGATGTTTGATGTTGCACCATATTTTTCAACATAAACATTAAATAATTTTTTAAAAATTTCATTAAATGTTTGTTTTGTATTAACATTAAAAATGGATCTAAATCATGTAAATCTAAATCATAAGTTATCTCATCTATTAAAGTTTCTACCCCCGAAACATTTAAACACGGGTCTAGTGCGGCGGAACACGTAAAAACCGGGGGTAATTCAATGAAATATTTTTTAAATTTTTCTTTCATCAGCGCTACCATTGCTGAAAACATTTCGTTTCTTTCTTCATATTCACTTGATTTATGGGTCATTAAATAAATTTGATGAAGTGTTAGACAACTTGTCGGATATAAACCCACGACAATTTTGTAGTTGCGTTTTTAAAAAGCTCTAAAAAATGAGTTATTTCTTGAATATATTCCCAACCCTCTAACGGAACGGAACAACCCGACCCCGCATCGCAAGACCATCGTGGAAAACATGAAGCGTTTCTTTTTGACGCAAAGCACTATTAAACATTTTCCAAGTAGAATTCCATCTAGTCGGGACATCCCAATTTGATCCTAAACAAATGGAATTCGTATCGTGACACATTTTTCTATAATTAACATATCTTTTTCTACTAGTTTTAAAAACGTCACGTAACATATTTTTGAAAGACATTTTAAAATCTTCAACTTCAGGAACGCCAAGACCATCTTGCACAACTTAATTAATAATATGTGCAACATATCTTGAATGAAAAAATACGCCGTCACAAACCGGTTTATATTTTATTTTTAATTTATCAACGGCGGATGTGTTGTTCGAGGCGTTATCAAATGACATTGAAAAAATTTTGTTTTCTAATTTATATGTTTTGATTACATAGTCACAAACCGGTTTATATTTTATTTTTAATTTATCAACGGCGGATGTGTTGTTCGAGGCGTTATCAAATGACATTGAAAAAATTTTGTTTTCTAATTTATATGTTTTGATTACATAGTCTAAAATTTGAAATAGATTATCACCGGTATGCGGATATCCAAATAATTCAAACGCAATCGTACGTTTCATCATTTGCCACGAACTTGGATCTATCCAACGGGCGGTGACGCAAAGGTACGATTCCGATAAACCGTGTGGGGCGGACCAAACGTCGGTAGTTAAGTTCACACCGGTTTGTAAATTTTTAAATAAAACCTTTAAATCATTTTTTGCTTGTTTCCAAAGATTTAAACAATCACGTCTAAGAGTGGTGCGACTTACGTGAGTGTAGCGTGGTTGAAGAGTTTCTTGAATCAATTTTGTTAACCGAGGGTTGTCGAAGTGATCGAACGGTAATCCTTCTTGAATTACAAACTTTGCCATTCTATCTCGAACCATATCTACGTTGAAGTTCCATAAACCACCATCGTTTCCGATTGAGGTTTGCCCTTGACTCGGTGCACTTTTCAAAGACTTGCACCATTTGGTCATATGATTTTTCAAAGTCGAGTTTGAATCCGACTTGAAAAACGAACCACAAGCCTTGCATCGAGCTTTATGTTGACCATTCGACATTTCGCATAAGTCGAAATTACACCAAATCTCTTGGTTTCTCATTGTTGAAAGAATTCTAACAACGGTAGCGACACTTGAGGATTCACCGATTGGAACGGATGATTCAGAAGCCATTATATAAAATTCAAGAGATTGAGATAATAGAAAGTTGAGAGTGAGGGAGCGTTTTTACGTTTTTAAGCATGTTTTTGAGCTTTTGAGTGTTGTGACTAAACCATTACACCCACTACCTATTTATACTATCATATAAGGGCAAAACGGTCCAAAAAAATTGGAAAAAACGGTCAAAAAATACCCCACAACGGCCATATAGCCGCTTTTTAACGGTAAAAAAAAAACGGGCAAAACCGGTTCCAAACCGGTTTTTTTGGACCGGTTCCAAAACCGGGTTGGATCAAAACCGGGTCCAAACCGGTTTGTGTGAGACAAATCAAAACCGGTTCCGAACCGGTGGGTTTTTTCGGGTTGGAACTGGTTTGGGGGAATACCGGTTCCAAACCGGTTCGGTTCCGGGTCGGGTACCGGTGCCTTCCGCTGTGCACCTCTATGGATGACCATGAAGGGCCCAAGAATACCTGTGGTAGGCCCATTATTATGAATTGGGTCCACTTGAGAGTTGAGAGTGATGATGCAAATGGAAAAAAAAAACCTGTAAGAAACCCATACCCGACCATCCTATCCGGAACCACTTCCGGTTGCAACCCGGTAGGGTGATCCCTACCTGAAGAAAACCGCCAATTCCAACCCCGGTATGGTTGGACTTGAACTAACCGGTTAAAACTACAATCAAACCGGCGAAAAACCATTCAATTTGAAAAAAAGGGGTCGAAACTCAAACCCATCAAGACCTTTAGTATTTCATTGGGCTAGAAATTATATATTAGTTTTGTAGAAATAAATTGTTTACGTGTCACAATGAAAAGAAGAGACATTTTTAAAATAATTTTACCATGTTTTTTTATTTTTTGTTTTATAAACTCAAAACCAATAAATTGGCTATTTACCTTATCTTTCGGCTAGAAAAATATATAAATGAATGGTTAACTAAAAATAGAACATTTAATTATAAAACGTTGTAATATTTTACGTCGAGTTAACACATGAGTTTTGAAAGAGTTGAAATATCGTAAGAAAATTCTAACTACTAGGCTCAATAGCATATCTTATATATCCAACTAATATGAAAATGCTAATTCTATGTCTATCTCACAACTAATAGCCCATCAAAGCCCATCAAATTTTTCTTCGCACTAACAATTCTCTATGGATCACTTCTAACTTCACATCATGATACTATCAAGATTTTCTAACGGAAAACCCTTTGTTTTCTTACGAAAGTGTTGGTCACTTACCCGAGTGATCAAACCAAACTTTTATAATGATTAGACATTAGATCAAACATCAAAATGACATGATGTAGTGCCACCGCCCAAGCAAGAAGTGTGTGTTATGATCTATTGCGTTGTTGGAAGAATCTGTTAACCTCAACATCTCATTCTTAAACTGAGATCACTGGATTTATGATTTATGACATGCATTAGTTATGGTCTTGAAGGGTGGTAACTAGAAGTAAGGGATTTCACGACTACTCCTTAACGGGCAACAACACGGGGGTCTATGGTGGTTCGACAATGGTGTGCAAGGCGCAGTGTTTTGTGAGGAACAAAAGCGTCCAGGAAAGGAAAATGATAACAAAAAGAATATTTCAAGAATCAGGGTATAATATCGTCTTCATAACAAAAGGTCGCATGAGAACCGTTGTTCATGACCACCACTAGAAAATTGTTAAACGAGTGGTAACTAAGGTGACAAGAAGCCATAGGCATAATTTGTGGAGCATAAATGCTACCCACATCAGGAAATTGATTGGCGTACAAAGATGGTCCATATTTGGTGTTTGTTTTGTACATGAATTAAACTTAACTTGTTATGGATAATTGATATGGTAATTCCACAGCTAGATGTTAACGACGATTTGAGCATTCTAATTTATAATATAACATTTTGAAACTTGTTAACAGTAAATTACAATAGGTTAAACACAAGGTACAAGTATCTTTTGCTTATGTATCATTATATGCACAAGGTACAATACATTTTGATACCATTTCTTTTGAGGTTCACATTCTCACGTCTTCACCCTACCTTTATTTGTAGATGATAGCAGGGTGTCTGGGGTTCACATTTTGCCACGTCCTTGTTACATAATAGAATAGCTTAATAGTCTAAGGACTACTCTTGATAGAATAGTAGGAGAAGGATTAAAGTTGTACTTTGTATATGTGAGTTGTTATGGCCGTTAATAAAGGTCAACCCACCCACAAGCTATCGATAGGCTTGATTTGGGTTTTCCCTCTCTTTTCTCTGTGTTATCTCAATTCAGGCTATCAATTGGTATCAGAGCTACCGATTCTCATCGGAGCTCCGGCCAACCACCATTAATTCCGATCGTCGTCCTCGATTGTCCTATCGTTTTCCTTAATACATACTCTGTTTTCAATTCCTAGCTTTCCTTGTTTCTTTTTTCAGGAAATTGATCTTTCTTGATCATTCCATTCCATCGAATTGATCATTTGGATCATTCGATTCCGCTGAATCGATCTATTCGAGATTTGTTCATTCCTGTAATCAGAATTTTTTTCCAACTAATTGTTCTTCACCGTCTTTCAATTCTGTGGATTCCATTTTAAAATGACTACTCGCAGTCAAGAAGTTGATAGGATAGCCAAAGATGTTAATAGGCTCGAGGAGTTTACTTCTCAGGCTCAAGAAGGGTTGTTGAGTCTCAAATCCGCCTTTGATCAATTACAAGCTGCATTTGCAAAGATTGAGAAACAGGGAACTATAGTTCCTCGTAATGAAGGGGAGAGAATTTGCAATAACAGATTAACCAAGGTTGAATTCCCAAAATTCAATGGTGATGATGTGGAAGGATGGATGTACAAGTGTGATCATTTTTTCTCCATCGATGAAACTCCTGAAAAATACAAGGTCAGATATGCTGCTGTCCATTTAGAGGGTAGAGCCTTACAATGGCATCAGGGTTTCATGAAATCAACAGGGAAACAAATTTCTGACATCACTTGGGATGAATATACAAGAAATGCTTCAACAATATTTGCAGCAACTTTAATAGAAGATGCTATGGGTGCATTGAAGGCACTGACACAGACAGGTGAGTTAGAAGACTATTATGATGAATTTGATTTGTTGTTGAATAAGGTGACTCTACCTGATGAATACACAATCAGTTTGTTCATTGAAGGCCTTAAACCAGAAATCAAATGTCATGTAAGAATGTTTAAGCCAAAAACATTAAGAGAAACATATTCTTTAGCAAGAATGCAAAATCAGTCAAATAAGGTACTTGGTTTAGGAGGTATTAGTGGTACAGGATCTTCTGGCCACAAATACAGTTCTTCAAGAACTAACAATTTGACCAACATTGGGAAGCAACCTATTTTACCAACCCCTGTCAATACAGCTCCTTCCAATGCTATTGTACCAAAGAAAGTAAGTAATAAATACATGGATGATAAAAGAGCCAAAGGGGAGTGTTTCTTTTGTAATGAGAAATATGTGCCTGGCCATAGTAGGGTTTGTAAAGGAAAGAAACAGTTGTTCTTGGTTGAGGTTGAAGAATATCAAGAGAATAATAAGGATCAGTCAGTAGAAGAGGAAGAAGTGATCCCAGGTGTACCACAAATTTCATTAAATGCATTAATGGGAATTCCATCTTACTCAACTATGCAAGTATTGGGTATGGTTGGAACAAGATATTTGTACATCTTGTTGGACAGTGGATCAACCCACAATTTCATGAGCAAAGCTTTGGCTCAGAAATTAAAATGTCCTATAACACAAATTCCCAATATGCAAGTAACAGTGGCTGATGGTAACAAGGTAGAGTGTGTTAACCTATGTAAGGACTTCCAATGGATCATGCAGGGAAATTGGTTTACAGCTGATATGATGGTCATTGATTTAGACAATTATGATATTGTATTGGGCATACAATGGTTAGAAACATTGAATGACATAGTGTGGAATTTCAAGAATCTCACTATGAAATTTAATGTGGCTGGCCAAGATTTTGAGTTAAGAGGAACAAAAAGGAAGATTGTAGGCCTATCTTCTAGGGAAAAAATTACAAATTTGATTCAAGATGAGGAGAAGGTGGTACAAGCTCAGTTGTTCATGATTCAAGACTCAGCTGGTCCTCAAAGCATGTATCAACCACTGATTAGTAAAGGGCAAGAAAAGGAAGAGTTGTCTGATTTGTTAAAAGATTATGAAGACATTTTTGATGTCCCAAAAGGGCTACCTCCTGCAAGACCATTTGATCACAGGATTGTGCTCAAGGATGAAAAGGCCAATTTAAATTTGAAGCCCTATAGATACCATAGTGTTCAGAAGGATGTAATTGAACAAATGACTCAAGAGTTATTGGATTCAGGGGTAATTAGACACAGCAACAGTTCATTTGCAGCTCCTGTGGTTCTTGTAAAGAAGAAAGATGGCTCTTGGAGAATGTGTGTTGATTATAGAAGACTTAATGAAGCCATAGTGAAAGATGTCTTCCCCATCCCTCTCATTGAAGAACTGTTGGATGAATTACAAGGGGCTGTAATCTTTTCAAAGTTGGATCTCAGATCAGGCTACCATCAGGTAAGAATGTATGAGCCTGACATTCATAAGACTGCATTCAAAACTCATCAGGGCCATTATGAATTCCTAGTATTACCTTTCGGTTTAACAAATGCCCCTGCCACATTCCAATCACTAATGAATGCTACTTTTAAAGACGTTTTAAGGAAGTGTGCATTAGTGTTCTTTGATGATATATTAGTGTACAGCAATAGTTGGACTCAACACTTGACTGATTTAAGAACTGTATTGGATTTAATGAGGCAAAACTCCTTAAAAGCAAAGAAGTCTAAGTGTTCATTTGCTGGTGAGAGAGTTGAATATTTGGGGCATATCATTACCAAAGATGGGGTATCAACTGATCCTGCCAAGATTAATGCAATACAAGAGTGGCCTACTCCTCTCAATGTCAAACAGTTAAGGGGATTTTTAGGGCTGGCAGGCTATTACAGGCGTTTCATTAAGAATTTTGGACTCCTGGCTAGACCTTTAACTGATTTGTTAAAGAAGGAAGGATTCAAATGGAATGAGTTAGCACAAAAGGCCTTTGATCAAATGAAACATGTACTTATCTCTCCACCTGTCTTAAAATTGCTTGATTTTTCAAAAATTTTTGTCATTAAAACAGATGCCTCAACCAAAGGTATGGGGGCAGTTTTAATGCAAGAAGGCCATCCTTTATCCTTCATTAGCAAGGCTCTTTCTAATAGACAGCAGAGTTTATCTGTCTATGAGAAAGAATTACTTGCCATCATTATGGCAGTAAAGCATTGGCACCATTATTTGGTGACCAAACACTTTATGATCAAAACTGATCATCAAAATTTGAAACACTTGCTTGAACAAAAGATAGTAACTCCTTTACAGCAAAAGTGGCTGTCTAAAATGATGGGATATGATTATGAAATCTGTTATAAGAAGGGGGTAGAGAATGTAGTGGCAGATGCTTTATCAAGGGTACAAGGTATGACATTGTTTGAGATAAGCATTAGTGCAGTGAATCCTACATTGTGGCCAAGGATTCAAGAATCATGGCAAAAAGACCCCATCACCAAAGCTCTAATTGACAAGTTACAATAGGGGATAATGGTTACAAATAGAACTTGGGATGGAAAAATGTTAAAAAGAAAGAATAAATTGTTAATAGCTGATGACAAAGAGCTGAAAAATGACATTATTACCTTCTATCATTCATCTCCTATGGGGGGCCATTCAGGGGTAATTCCTACCACAGTTAAGATCAGGGAACTATTCCATTGGAAAGGTTGTGCTAAAGATGTACAAAGGTTTGTGAAAGAATGCTCAGTTTGTCAAAGAGCTAAGTATGAAACAGTAGCCTACCCTGGACTACTTCAACCTTTACTAGTTCCTAAAACCATTTTTAGTGACATTTCAATGGATTTCATTTCTGGATTACCTAGAGTCCAGGGTAATGACACAATCATGGTGATAGTGGACAGGTTTACTAAGTATGGTCACTTCATACTTTTAAGCCATCCCTATACAGCAGCTAAAGTAGCCAATGTATTTTTGAACAATATCTTTAAAATCCATGGAAATCCTGACACCATTGTATCTGACAGAGACCCAGTGTTTATTAGTGCTTTCTGGTAAGAGTTTATGAAGCTCCAAGGGGTAAAATTAGCAATGTCCTCAACCTATCATCCTCAATCCGATGGGCAGACAGAGGTATTGAACAGATGCCTGGAAACTTATCTAAGAAGCATGTGTATGGACGCTCCTTTAACATGGGTCAAATGGGTGCCCCTTGCTCAATGGTGGTATAACACCTCTTGGCACTCCTCTATTAAAATGTCCCCCTATGAAGCCTTGTTTGGAATCAAACCAAACCTTCATATTCCCTATATACCTGGTGATACCCCCATAGCTGCTGTGAAAGAATTACATAGAGAAAGAGAGGCCATGATACAAAAACTGAAGATGAACTTAAACTCTGCTAGAAACAGAATGAAACAACTTGCGGATGCTCATAGAACTGATAGAGAATTCCAGGTGGGAGAATGGGTCTATGTAAAACTACATCCCTTTACTCAGAACTCTTTAAAGACTCATCATAACAGGAAGCTATCACCTAAGTACTTTGGGCCATTTCTAATCCTTCAAAGAGTGGGAAGGGTAGCTTACAAGCTGGACTTGCCAGACACTGCTCAAATTCACCATACTTTTCATGTGTCTTTACTAAAGAAGGCTCATGGGTCAATTACACCCACTACTGTCTTACCACAGAGCCCAAGATTTGTGTTGCAGCCTAGAGCAGTGCTGGATAGACAGTTGGTTAAAAGGGGAAATAAAGCAGCTATGAAGATTTTGGTTCATTGGGAAGGCCTGCCTGTAGCTGAAGCTTCCTGGGAATTCTTGGAAGATATGCAAATTCGATTCCCTGATTTCACTTTTTGAGGTCAAAAATATTAATAAGAAGGGGGTATTGTTACATAATAGAATAGCTTAATAGTCTAAGGACTACTCTTGTAATAGAATAGTAGGAGAAGGACTAAAGTTGTACTTTGTATATGTGAGTTGTTATGGCCGTTAATAAAAGTCAACCCACCCACAAGCTATCGATAGGCTTGATTTGGGTTTTCCCTCTCTTTTCTCTGTGTTCTCTCAATTCAGGCTATCAGTCCTCCACCCCAGTCATTGGTGTTTCCTCTCCTTCTCCCACGCCACATACCATGCCCATCTTGATTTTGCTTTCTGTCTATGCTTCCTCTTCTTACAAGTTCGTTTTCTAGGGTTTATTTCGTGTTTGAAGATGCCAACCTTAGGTGGCGATGGTGATATATTACAGTTAGGGTTCCGGCCTGGGGTATATGGGTAGATCGAGTATAAAGTAGTCTATCCCCTTAAGAAGTCAAGCTTTCTTCATCGGATGGGTTGCTGAAGGTAATCCACCCATTGTTGGTTGTATCTTTATCAACAAGGTTTTTGACATCGCTGGTGTGTAACTTGATGAATTGCATTTCTATTTTGCAAGGCAAGTGGATTTTATTTAGCCTTGTACATTAATATTTGTAATTTACATATGTTATTCTCGTACATTGAATTTTCACCACCAATCTAAGTAGCAAAGTTTCTTGTGTGTTGACCTTGAAGAAGTGTATGCACAACATCCGTAAAACGCCACTGCTTGATGCCATTCATTTCGCCTGACCTAGAGAGAAAAGTAGATACAATCGACTACATAAATTGAAGATTGGAGGTAGACCACTCACCTTACCGGGCGGCTGAGTAGCGTGGAGTTGCATGGTGGATTGGTTTGAGCGAAAGAAGAAAGCATAAACCCTGTAATTCTAGAATCTATAATTGAGTCGAACGGTGGATTGACGAAGATCTCAGGTTAGTTTCCAATTGACAAGCTTTTAATTATAGTTAATGTTCCCTTTGTAGCATAAAATAAAGCTCATTATGACTATGGGTTGCTACTTTCATCTTCAATAAACAAAATATAATGATTATAGGATTTCAGAAGCGAAGAGATACATGCCCACAAAAACGTGTAGATCTTGATACTAAAATGGTATTATTCATTGAATTAAGAGTACTAAACTATTAAGGTATATATAGTGATACTCTGTAGACATTAAGAAACATTTAGGTTTAAGGTTGTTGACCCATATGTTTCCTTTTGTTCATAGTCAAAGTTAAAATCATATAAATTCTTTTAGTTCCTGGTCAAAGTTAAAATCATATAAATTCTTTTGCTTCTTAGTCAAAGTTAAAATCATATAAATTTTTAACCGATTAAATTTCTTTTTCTTTTTAGGTGTAAATAGTAATTTTGGTTATTACATGTTTAAACTTAGGGTAACCTTCTGTTTTCTTTATTTTTAGTGCGGTGATACATTTACAGTGATTCTCTAACCATGAAAGAAAGAATATAATTTTCTTAGATCTCCTAACTCATGTAGGTTTTAGATTAGTATTACTAGCTAGGAGTTATAGGTTTTAGATTAGTATTGGTATCTAGAACTCATCGGTAATAATCTAGTTACCCCGACGTAACACGAGGGTAATCTCACTAGTTCTAAAACAAAATAAAAGCCTATAAATTTAGTATTTGACCATTTTTACCTAAAACCTCCACGCTGACGTGGCAACAAGGGGCCTACCATGCCAGCAAAGCACCATCTCCCCCTTTCGCTTCGCCACGTGGCACCCTCTAACCTGCACCTTCCTCAACAAACACTCCGCTTGAAACTCAGCGAGTCAACTCAGCCCCACCGCCCTCATCCCCGCCGTACCGAACGCCTCCCTCCACGGCGGCAACCGCCTGGCCGGCCGCCTCCACCGCCACCGTAATCTTCGGCAACAACACAAGCATCTCAATCTTCCTCACCCATTCACCACCTCCGCCACCACCAACGTCCGCCGCTTCCAACGTCTCTAGCACCGTCGAATAGAACTCTAGTCCGTCAACCACCGTCCGCCGGAAGAACGACGGTTCGATTCCGATCACTCCTCCGCCGTCGACGCAAACGATAAAATTCGGCGAAATTCGTCGGAGATCTGTGATGAATCCGGAGCCTATACGTTGCAATACGGTTGACGAAAGGAGAACAGCTATCTTCTCTCCGTCGATGAGCTTAATTGCTTTGAACGAAAGGTACTCGAAGGTTAGAAACGAGATGAATTCTACATCGAATCGTAATTTCAGATCTACAGCTAATTGACGGAGATTATCTAAGATCAATTTTGATTCTGATTCGTACTCATCTGGAACAATAGCGGTGATTCTGACCGCCGGCGAATGAGCTTTCTCTGCGATCGATTTCATGAACGACGCCCAGTGTCCACCGAGGCCGATGTCGAAATCGATGACGTGGACGATCGGAGCACCGTCGACGGCCTCCAGCACCGCCTGATTGGCGGTGAAGTCGGAGAACATCGGGATCGGAGAGACGTTGGAGAACGTCTTGTACGCTTTGATCGCTTGTACAATGTTCGATGAAGAAGACGACTGAGTCATCCGAGTTGGCTCAGTGAGTAGCGACTGAAGCGCCTCTTTGAAGTAAAAAACGGCTCGCTGAAGCGGTTTTCCTGTAGGTGCATGGAGCCGTTGATTGAGCCGCGCCAGTATCGCTTGAGCCAGCTGGATAGACCGAGTTTCGAAGCACTCAGCGATCCGGATCAACTCGTCCACGAACTCAAACTCGTTTCCATTCTTATAAACATCATCATGATCATCAAGGCCTATGAAATCAACCGAGTTATGATTCGAATTCAAGTTCTCAAAATCCGAGTGAAAGAACTGAGCCGTAGCCATAGCCGGAGCCGGAGCACTGACTTCTACGTGAATCGGCGGCAGCTCAGGAAGATCAAGCTGGTAAGCCGATTTAACAGAATCATCATGAAGCCCTAATTCCTTCATGAGAGAATCCCATTCTTCAAACTGATTATTATTATTATTATTATTATTATTATTATTATTATTATTATTATTATTATTATTATTATTATTATTATTATTATTATTATTATTATTATTATTATATTATTATATTATAGTATTAGTATTAGTATTATTAGTATTAGTATTAGTATTAGTATTAGTATTAGTATTAGTATTAGTATTAGTATTAGTATAGTATTAGTATTAGTATTAGTATTAGTATTAGTATTAGTATTAGTATTAGTATTAGTATTAGTATTAGTATTAGTATTAGTATTAGTATTAGTATTAGTATTAGTATTAGTATTAGTATTAGTATTAGTATAGTATTAGTATTAGTATTAGTATTAGTATTAGTATTAGTATTAGTATAGTATTAGTATTAGTATTAGTATTAGTATTAGTATTAGTATTAGTATTAGTATTAGTATTAGTATTAGTATTAGTATTAGTATTAGTATTAGTATTAGTATTAGTATAGTATTAGTATTAGTATTAGTATTAGTATTAGTATTAGTATTAGTATTAGTATTAGTATTAGTATTAGTATTAGTATTAGTATTAGTATTAGTATTAGTATTAGTATTAGTATTAGTATTAGTATTAGTATTAGTATTAGTATTAGTATTAGTATTAGTATTAGTATTAGTATTAGTATTAGTATTAGTATTAGTATTAGTATTAGTATTAGTATTAGTATTAGTATTAGTATTAGTATTAGTATTAGTATTAGTATTAGTATTAGTATAGTATTAGTATTAGTATTAGTATTAGTATTAGTATTAGTATTAGTATTAGTATTAGTATTAGTATTAGTTAGTATTAGTATTAGTATTAGTATTAGTATTAGTATTAGTATTAGTATTAGTATTAGTATTAGTATTAGTATAGTATTAGTATTAGTATTAGTATTAGTATTAGTATTAGTATTAGTATTAGTATAGTATTAGTATTAGTATTAGTATTAGTATTAGTATTAGTATTAGTATTAGTATTAGTATTAGTATTAGTATTAGTATTAGTATTAGTATTAGTATTAGTATAGTATTAGTATTAGTATTAGTATTAGTATTAGTATTAGTATTAGTATTAGTATTAGTATTAGTATTAGTATTAGTATTAGTATTAGTATTAGTATTAGTATTAGTATTAGTATTAGTATTAGTATTAGTATTAGTATTAGTATTAGTATTAGTATTAGTATTAGTATTAGTATTAGTATTAGTATTAGTATTAGTATTAGTATTAGTATTAGTATTAGTATTAGTATTAGTATTAGTATTAGTATTAGTATTAGTATTAGTATTAGTATTAGTATTAGTATTAGTATTAGTATTAGTATTAGTATTAGTATTAGTATTAGTATTAGTATTAGTATTAGTATTAGTATTAGTATTAGTATTAGTATTAGTATTAGTATTAGTATTAGTATTAGTATTAGTATTAGTATTAGTATTAGTATTAGTATTAGTATTAGTATTAGTATTAGTATTAGTATTAGTATCAGTAATCGGACTTGGTGGACTCTGTTGAACGTCGAGTACCGAATTCGGTTCGTATCGATTGCTTTCGACACCACCAGTGGTGATTTGGTGCTTGATGTTAGTGGAATTGAGAGTGTTTTGCAATTTCATTACTCAAAGGTTGGTGTGCAGAAGGTGTTATGGGTAAAGGGGTTTTTATGAGGTGATGATTACGAGCTTTTGTGACCGATGAAAGTGGTGGTGGGGTGGGGTATGGATGGCCATGGTTAATGGCCATGAGGTTCATTGAATTGATAGCACAGGGTTGAACACAAGAGTCACTGATTGATTGATTGATTGAGCCATATCGTAGAAGCTTCATCCTCAAGGTGTTTATGAAATTAAACAACTTTTGCTTTGGGGGGTTAAGATTTAAGAGATCAAAACCCAACTTGAGTACAAGTTGAAATTCACAACGTACAAGTTATTGAAATAGCAAGTTTTGTGTTTCGACAATTTCGAGTCTGGGAAAATATTATAGCCATCTTTGGCTTTTGATGATTCTGTCGGTTGACCTCTTTTTAGAGTTAAGTGGGTTGACTTCCCACGACTTCGATTGCCTTTTAAAAAAAACGTGAAAATTTTACTTTTTACATATATACATTTAATAAAAATGTGCAAGTCACCTTGTGTTTGCAAACGTATTAGATGCGTTGCGACATGGATATCAATACTTTTAAGTATATAAAAGAAATATATTAAAACAACTTTATGCATCAAACATACAAGCATAATAATTTATGAACGGTATTTTACACCCGTTTGTTATAGTGGAGCTGTACACTAACATTCATGTTGTAATGACACGTTACGAAACGTATGCGAACTTTCTTTTGCGTGTGTGGCTAAATCATTAAAAAGGAATTTGAATGAAATAATATTAGAAAATATAATATTTGATGTAAATACGAAAATTTAAAAAAAGTATTAAGAGAAAAGTAACACCGAAAGACCCCCCCGAAAAAAGTTGTAAGGATGGAGTTTGAAACCACGTCGATCACCTACAAAAGTACACGCCTAAGGGTGGGCGGGGCGCACCCGTCATAAGGCCATGGCGTGGCCTTGCCCCACGTGGCAACACTGTCGCCGCCCCTCTCCACGTCGCAAAATTACATTTGAGTGTATGGTATAGTATGATGTAGTGTGACATGAAAAAATATTGTAAAACCTCGAAAATCTCCCAGAAATCAATAACACACGATCTCAATCACGTGAATGCGGAATGTAAACATGATTGGATAGAAGAGAAGATTGAATTGAACATGAAATGCTTCTTTGATTGAATCAAATAACCTATGAAAGGTCTTGTGCGATTCGCACAGTACAGAATGATAAAATGAACTGAAAAAAACTTAATTACAAAACGAAAACAAGCTATTTATACTAAACATCAAGTTCTCGCGCGACACGCTTTTCGCGTGGAACAAGCATTCGCGCGGCAACAATCTCTCGCGTGGAGACTTTCTTCGCGTGAGATCTGCTTCTCGCATGACTTCTTCAATTCGCGTGGATGAGGCTTTCGCACATGCTGTTTTTCAGAATTCGTCTTTGTTCAATCTTCAAATGTTTCACCGAGCCTTGATTAGTCTTCTACAATCTCCCCCTAGGCTCGGTGAAACATTGTCAATCAAAATCAACGTTTGCTTTCTTGTACGTTCCTGCATATGCGTACCATTTATTCCTAAGGATTCGGTCAGTCATCCACACATACTGGCAAGATAGAAAATAAACGGACTCTCAGCTGTAATAGGGCAGTGTAAAAGCTTGAGTAAGTCGTCTTTGCCAAACTTCATCAAGTCTGCTGGATCAATGATTCGAAATGACTTGTCAGTACATCTGATCACAGCGTGACCGGAATCCTTCTCACATTTCCATGAGAGTAATTGCTTTAAAGAGTTAGGAGGAACTGGAGCATGCACGGGGACTTTCCTGATAAATTTAGGATGTTGATAGACTCGTATTTTCATTGGAGCTTTAGTATTTTCATCTATTCTTGTTGAGTCATCAATCAACTTAGATTTGGCAGTCTTAAAATCTTTGAAATTTGTGCGCATCTCCCTTCGTATCATAGATCTCATCAGTTCAGCTTCACTGTAATTGCTTTCATTAAAGAATGGAGCTTTGCCCATGGAGTAGAGATCAGCAGCACGTAGAGTATGGAAGTCTTGTGTGCTTTTCAGATAATCAATTTCTCCATTCTTTCTCTTTATTACATACAGCCTTTTCTCGCCATCATAACCCCAGCTAATGACATGAGACATTTCACCATACTTCTGCTTAGGCTTAGAAATGAATAGAAAATGAGCTTCAGTAGGTGGTGGTGGTGCTTTGAACATCAATCCTCCTCTAGTGAATAAAGCAATCTGACCAGTAGAATCTTTCTTTGTAGCAACAGCAGGAGTTTCACCACTCACATTCTCAGTCGGGATTTCTCCTTCTTCAAGATTAATGTCTTTAAATAACTCTTGAAGGTTATTCCCAAAAATGTCAGTATATTCATTCTGACCATCCAAATCATCAAACACATCAAGTTCTTCTTCAACAGCTCCTGATGAAGATTGTTGAAAAGAATACAATTCCTTTTCATACACACTCTCAGTGGCAGGGTCAAGAGGATCATATCCTTCCGGATCACTAACACTTGGTCGATCGACATTATCAGTGTTAGTATCTCCAGTTGGACTCGAAGAGAAACCTGTAGCATTACCTCCATCATTATTATCACCATCATTTCCACCATCATCTCCTCCATCATCATTATCACCATCATTTCCACCATCATCTCCACCATCATCATCATCATTTTCATCATCATCTTCATTGTCATCCTCATCATCATCAGAATCAGCATAATCAACCAACTCCTCATCCTCCTTTTCATGAACAATAGGCAAAGTGAACATGTGCTCTGGTTCAACGAAAGCTGTAGATGTGTAAGCTTCGGTGATAGGTACTTCAGATGAAATAGGAACATCCTCAGTAGTGCTAACACTTGGCTGTTCAGTAGAGGTATGAGCTTCGTTGACCACTTCCTTTTCTGGAACATTCTCAGTAGAAGGTGGGCTAGGAGAGCGTCTACTAGATTCACCAATCACAGTTGTAGACCTTATGATTGGTGGCTGATGAAAATAAGTCTGTGAAATGAATTCTCTGAGCTCATTTAGTTGTCTTTCCAGCCCTGAAGAATAATCAAACATGTTTTCATCTGTTGTTCTAGAGAAGCTATTCTTGTATCTTTGATTGCAGAATCCAGATGAATCATGGTAATCTGACTCGACTTTTCTTCATTTTCTTTCTTCAGCTCAGCAATCATCTTTACATTTTCAAAACTCTCATTCTCCAAGTTTTTTTAACTCTTTCTTCTAGAGTTATAGAATGAGGAGTGCTGGATGATTCCTCTCTCCTTTGAAACTCTGGAGGAGTATTCAAAAATGAATCAACATCAAATTCTAAGTTTTCCTGCCTTGGAAGTGTAGAAAAGCCAGATTCAAAAATATTGGCTGCTCCAGAAACAGGAATTGTTTCTGTTTCAGGAGCAGAAGAAGTCATATTGGTTGTCTGATCTTGCTCAGTCTCAGTGACAACCACATGTTTTCGTGGTCTCCTGGGTATAATACCACGACCTCTCTTTCTAGCTGGAAAATCTCTCCTTCTTGCCATACGTTTTCTTCGTGAGGATGTACTAGGAGACTCTTCCGGAACATAGTCAGTATCCCTGGCTTCATCATTCGGTCTTGAAGATGTTGGAGTAGTAGGAGCTCGATTTGTTTGAAGAACATAAGGAACATTACCAATTTGGTCACTATCAGTCTCGGAACTAGAAGCCGAGTGCACTTCATCTTCCACTCTCCCTTCATGAACAGGCTCATCTTCAAACAATTTCTCAATCTCTTCGTCCAAATTATCTCTAACAGTAGAAGTAGAAGCACCAGTCTGTGCTTCATCAACAGGTACATCTCCTCCCAAATCTCCAATATTCTCATCAACTTCTGCAAATCGACCAATCTTAGCAAAACTTTCACCAGAGCATTTGTTGACTCTGGCTCCAGTTAGATGAGTAAAGATGTCTTTCTTGATGACCTGAACAACATACTTTGAAGACTTCAAATGGCAAACTCTGGATAAGCATCATTGATGACAAGTTGCACGAATCTCGGGTACATAATAAACTTTCTCCCTAGATTAGCTGTAACGTTCTTCTGCATCTCTTGAAATATAACACCAGAAATACTGAATGGAATATCATCCACCAGAGAAACCAATAAAGATCCAAACACAGCACTTAGACTATCCATGCCAGCCTTCAAATTACTCAGACAGTAAATTACCACATGAAATAAATATTTCCAGTAAGGTGGTAACCACTTCTTTTCCAAACTTGGATATCTATACTCGTATCCCATCCGAGATAGACAATCCATAACTACATCATCATCCAGTCTTGTTGGTGCTCCCTCTTGGTCATTAAACAGAAGAACTCTGTTTAGTATGGCTTGAGAAACTGTCACCCTTTTATCTTTTACAGTGGCTGTGATAATTTGATTTCCAGCTTGGTCCTTTTCTAGAGCAGCAGTGCTCCAGAAAGAATCTATCAACTCGGAATAGATGGCTGGATCAGCAGAAATAGCATAAACAATCCTTGAGTTCTTCAGCCCCTCAATCATAGAATTGAACAGCTCTTTTCCTTCAGGAACCTCATCTAAGTAAGCTATACAGTTGTGACTAGCTTTGAAAATCATATTAGCCATCTGCATTGTAAAACAAACTCAAGATCAGAACACTTTTAATATAACTTAATTATGCATACAAGTTTGAACACTTAGTACATTTTAACTGCTGTAAACTTTATCAATAAAATGTTTATTATGCAAACATAAGTTGCAAGCATCAAGTCCATTAGAGACAAAACATCAACACTTTAAAAGAATTAAAATTTTCTGTCATGCGAATCCCAAGTCAAGCGACAGTTCTTTCTGTGCGAAAAGTTTAAGTCATGTGACAAAGTGTTATCATGCGAAATATTCATGTGACAATCACTTTCGAGCGAAAATGATTTCCAAGCGAAAGACTTTGCGAAAACTGGTTTTATGCGAAAAATTGTATTTCACACGAAACCAATGCTCGAGCGAGAATCAGTGTCACGCGAAAACCCCTTTTCGCGTCCGTTCATTCCTTTTGTGCGATTCGCACAATACACATGTCAAATTAACATATCAAAACATGTTTTTAATCCATGAAATCCATATCATTGCTGTCGCCTAAGTCTATTATGTTGATTTCATTAATCAATTTCATCTTTTAAGTCCTTTTATTAAGATTTTATGTCAAAGATGTTAAGTTCCACTTAACATTTCATATCTACAGTAACCGGATCAAACATGTTATACCTTTGAATCACACTATGAGAGTAGTAAGAACGAAATAAGGAACAAAATCACAAGCAGGATTGAGATGATTTATGATTTGAAGTTTTGAGTGCAAGCGAAAGGGCTTTGTGGATGATATGCGAAAGTGGTTTTCGGGTTTTTCGCGTCCGTTCATTCCTTTTGTGCGATTCGCACAATACACATGTCAAATTAACATATCAAAACATGTTTTTAATCCATGAAATCCAGATCATTGCTGTCGCCTAAGTCTATTATGTTGATTTCATTAATCAATTTCATCTTTTAAGTCCTTTTATTAAGATTTTATGTCAAAGATGTTAAGTTCCACTTAACATTTCATATCTACAGTAACCGGATCAAACATGTTATACCTTTGAATCACACTATGAGAGTAGTAAGAACGAAATAAGGAACAAAATCACAAGCAGGAGTGAGATGATTTATGATTTGAAGTTTTGAGTGCAAGCGAAAGGGCTTTGTGGATGATATGCGAAAGTGGTTTTCGGGTGTGATTTAGGCGAAAAGTGATTTCGTCTTGAACACTGTGAAATTTATACCCCTGACAAGTCACGCGAAAAGCCTTTTCGCAAGACCTACCTTTTCGCGTGAGGTTTCCCTTTCGCGCGAGATACAGTGTTTTTTTCAAAAATTTTCAACTTTTAAAATCTTTCTTATTTTTACACAACTTTCAGTTTTTTATTCTCAATGAATTAAGTCAACATAAAATGTTATTTACCAAGTGACCAATTAATTTAATGAATCTTCAATTTTCAAAAATTTTCTTTTTATTTATTAGTTCCAAAAATAAAACACTATAAAAATGAAATAAAAACAAACACTTACATACAAATAACAAAAGAATGAAAACAATTAAAGAATCAATATCTGATTTGCTTGTTTTTGTATAAGAATTTTCATAATGAGATCATATAGTTCTTTGTCAAGTTAAGACTTTGTCCGGCTTTATTTAAAATAACTGGTTAAGTTGATTGTCAATATAATTTGTCCTTTTAAACTTATACTTCAGGTTTTACTCAGAAACATAATGAGTGATATATATCATGTTTTGTGTTTATTTAATATAAGTCAGTGGATCCCACAATCAGAACTTCTGTAAAGTAATTATTATCCTTCAAGACACTATCGAGATTTTCAAGTCACCCCAACTTGACTTAAACCATGTATTGATGATCAGTGATACCATTTATTGTATTCCTAAATATAACTATTTGAGCATAACTAGCCTGAGAAATATTTCTTAACCCGGAATATTAACAAGTTTAAGGACTTACTGACAGCCATCCGGACTTACGTCTGCCCTCTCAAGATGTTTAGGACTTACAAGCCATCCGGACTTACATGCCCCATCTTTCGATTTTGCCTTCCAAAGTTAAAAACTATTCTCAAAATAGAAAATATATACCATATAGTATGTATGTCTTTTAGACATATCTTTTTATTTGTTGTGCTTCTTGGCATCTTATATCCTATATGGCCTTTTCCTTTTGGCATCTTTTTGCTCAATTATTTTCTTTTTGTGTTTTTCTCTTTTTGTTTCTTTTTGTATTTTATCTTTTATATATATATTTATGATAATCACTGAATCAATCACATACAGGCTTGAGTATGACAAGATTATATCTCTCAGTCTGTGTTAGAACATTTTTGGCACAGAATCCTGATATGTTCCCCACTAAAGCATATTTCTTTAATTCAAGTGTAATCACTCAATTATGATCTTTTCAGTTCTGAAAGCAAAGCCTATCGACATATCAAACATAATCCAAGTCTATTCGTATTTAAGCCTTTGAAAGTACTTAGACTCTGTAGAACTTTGTTATATCATTTCTCATGTATTAATGAAAATTTCTTCTTTTGATTTTGGCAATCCTTTGATCTTAACTCCCCCTAAGACCAAAAATATTTTTCAGAACTTGTTTTTCTAATTTTCTCCCCCTAAAATTGTGATTGTCCTTTTAAGAAAAAGAAACAATTGCAATTTTATTCTTTGTAAAAAAAATGAAAAATCTTTATGTGAAGATTCATTAAACCAATTTATCTAAAGTTAATCATTCCCAATGATTGCACAAGGAAATCAAATCGAGAATGATCAAATGCCTTGGTAAATAAATCAGCGATATTTTCAGTTGACGGCACTTGTTTTAGATGAATAAGTTTACGATCAAAACAGTCGCGGATAAAATGGATGCGGATGTCAATGTGTTTAGTTTTTGAGTGTTGAATGGGATTTTTCACGATGTTTAGAACCGCCGTGTTATCACACCAAATTGGTGTGTCATAAATGTTGAGACCATAATCGAGAAGTTGTTGCTGAATCCAGACAAGCTGGGAACAACAGCTCGAAGCAGCCACATATTCAGCTTCGGCAGTGGATGTGGATACAGTGTTCTGCTTCTTACACTGCCAAGAAATGAGTCGGTTACCCAAGAATTGACATCCTCCTGTGGTCGATTTCCTGTCTAAGTTACAACCACCATAATCACTGTCAGTATAAGCAAATAAATTGAAATCGGAATTTCGAGGATACCAAAGACCAAGTTTAGGTTGACCCTTGAGATACTTGAAAATCCGCTTGACAGCTTTCATGTGTGATTCCTTTGGATCACTTTGATAGCGGGCACACTGACAAACAGGGAACATGACATTCGGCCTGCTTGTAGTGAGATACATGAGGGAACCAATCATCGATCTGTAAAGATGTTGATCAACTGATTCTCCTAATGGATCTGGAGTAAGAGTAGGACGAGAAGCCATTAGAGTTGGAGCTACTTTGGAATCTTGAAACTTGTATTTCTCAAGAATAGTCTGAACATACTTTTCTTGATGGATGAGAATACCAGTCTCAGATTGAGTAACTTGAATACCCAAGAAAAGGGAAATTTCTCCAAGGGAACTCATCTCAAATTTCTTCTTCATCACTGCTTCAAACTCCGTGCACATACTTTCATTTGTAGAACCAAAAATGATATCATCGACATAGATTTGAACCAAAATGATATCATCGCCTGATTTTCGTAGGAATAAGGTTTGATCAATTGCTCCTCTTGAATAACCATTTGCAAGCAAATGTTCAGTCAGAGTTGCATACCAAGCACGAGGTGCTTGATGTAATCCATATAGTGCCTTATCCAACTTGTATACATAATCAGGATGATCTGGGTCTTCAAATCCTGGAGGCTGACAAACATAGGTTTCTTCCTTCATTTCTCTGTATAAAAATGCAGTTTTAACATCCATCTGATACACCTTGAAATTCATGTATGAAGCAAAGGCTAAGAATATGCGTATTGCTTCTAGTCTTGCAACTGGAGCATACACTTCTTCATAATCCAATCCTTCAACTTGATAAAATCCCTGCACCACAAGACATGCTTTATTCCGAACTATAACACCTTTTTCATCCGTCTTGTTTCGAAAAATCCACTTTGTTCCAATCGGAAGCTTATCCTTTGGAAGTTCAACAAGATGCCAAACATTGAGCTTCTTGAATTGCATCAACTCATCTTACATTGCTTCTATCCAGCTATTTTCTTTGAGTTTTATTTTCACATTCTTGGGCACTCTTTGTGATAGAAAGCAAGCATACAGACATGTGTTGATTGGCCCTGATCGACTTCTGGTAATTACACCTTCGTGCAACGGACCAATGATTGCTTTAGTTGGATGAGTTTGATGTATTCTTAATTGAGGAATCTCATCTGCAACCATTCCATCTTCCAAATTGGTAATATGTTCAACATTATCAATAACTTCTTCAGAATGTGGAGATTGATACACAATAGTTTCTTCAAGTGTGTCATTTGAAATAGGAGTTTCAGAAGCAGTAGACACATTTGGAGATTCTTCAAATGGAACTTGAATGATTTCTATCGGTGTATGTATAGTTTCTGAAGAAGATGAAGATAATGGAGAACTCAAAGATTCTTCCAGCTCCTGAGTAGGAATTTGTTCTGAAGAAACATCTAATGACTCAGAACAGGCAGATACAGGTACAGAAGCTGTAGGAATATCTTTGGATGATGAAGCAATAGCAGAATCATCAGATATCAAAGATGGAAGTTCCTCAATGATTTTTTTTTCAAGGAGATTGCTTGAGAAGTAGAATCTGCAGATGAAGGTTTAGAAATTTTAAAATTTATGAACAAAGATTCATAATCATAAACCCATGAAGGAGCTGAACCTGCATCAGTTATGTTAAACTCGTGCCAATAATGTTAAATGACTCGATTATTTGTCTAGTTCTTTTATTATAAACACGATATGCAACTTTATTGGCAGCATATCCCACAAAGTAACATTCATCGGCCTTTTTCAGAAAATTTTGAACTAGATTCAGTTGTATGCAACAAAGTGCAACAACAACCAAAGGATTTAAAATATTTAACTTTGGGTTTGTGTTTATAAAATATTTCATATGGAGTCTTATTTAATCTTTTGTTGATTAAAGCACGATTTTGAACATAACATGCAGTATTTACTGCTTCAGCCCAAAAGAACAAAGGTAATTTGGCAGCAGATATCATCGTTCTAGCAGCTTCAATCAATGTTCTATTCCTTCTTTCTGCAACTCCATTCTGTTGTGGAGTGCCAGCAGCACTGAATTGTCTGGCAATTCCCTTGGATTCACAAAACTCATTCAGAGTTTGATTGCAAAACTCTGTCCCATTGTCACTTCTGATGCATTTTACCTTTTTCTCTGTCTGATTCTCCACCAAAGTAATGAACTTGATCAAAAGGTGTGGAGTTTCATCCTTAGATGCTAAGAAAAACACCTAAGTAAATCTAGAAAAGTCATCAGTAACAACCAGACAGTAAGATCTTCGACCCAAACTTAAAACACTTACTGGACCAAAAAGATCCATGTGTAAGAGTTGTAAGATTGATTCGACTGAGTTGTGTGCAACTGGTTTGTGAGGAAGTTTATGTTGTTTACCCTTTGAACATGACAAACAATGTTCATTTAATTAAATTCTTTTTCAGGTAAACCGATAACATGATTTCCACGTACAAGTTTATTCATGTTTTTAAGATTGACATGTCCTAATCGACGATGCCATAACATGGAATCATTCTCTGAGGCTTTGGATAGTAAGCAAGAAGCTGTTACCAAAGAATTAGAACAATGCATATCAAGAAGATATGTGTCATTGTCTCTCGGAGTCCTTATCAAAATCCAGTCATCTGGAACAACAAAACATGGTTTTAAGATTAAGCATTCTTTGTTAGTAAAGTGTGTACAATATTGTTTGTCACAGATTTGAGACACACTTAACAGGTTATGTTTTAATTCCTCAACAAAATTAACATTCTCAAAACTAAGGACGCCGTTTGTAACTGTACCACGTTTTGTTATACGTCCTCCTTTGTCTCCTGCGAAAATCACTCTTCCTCCGTTATATGACTGAACATCTTGTAGTAATGATAAATTCCCAGTCATATGTCTTGAACAACCGCTATCTACATGCCATAGACTTTCAGTAGCCTTTTGCGGTTGTCCCTGCATAAGTAACAAAATTACTTAGTTTTTGGTACCCAAGTCAAACATGACTTGAGCACATTATGTGTTGCAGCAAGACAAAATGATTTGATATTATTATATTTTGTTTGCACATCATTCTTTTCATTTATGCTTTTAAGCTTGACATTTTCCTTTACATCATTAGTCAAATTCTTATCCCGTTTGACATTAAAATCATTAACAACCTTTGATTTCATATTATTTGAAAATTTTTCACGAGTGAAAAATAGTTTTCTATTATGAGAAATAGAATTATGAAATCTTTGTTTACTTAATGATTTTTGTCGAAAAGGACAATTGTTTGCCAAATGATTTGTGTTTCCACACTGATAGCATCTCTTTTGTTGCGTGTGGAAAACAAACTGTGGATGACAATTATGAAAATTATCATAAAAACCAAAGTCAGATTGACTAGGTTTAACTTTCTCCACAGTCTCTCGAATCTTTGCCATGTTTGACAATTGCAAATTCATCTTTTGCAGATTCGAGGAAATCGATGAATTATGACCACTTTGGATTGGAAATTTGGCAGTTTGACTTTTGGGATTGGTGGTGTTGGAATAGGAACAGTCTTTGATTCTGCTGGAGTAGGACCAGACTTTGAATTTGCTGGAGGAGGACTAGGCTTAGATATACGGATTGGTGCTGGAGAAGGACAGGCTTTTGAATTTTCAGATTGAATGCAGAAGAATCATTCACTTGCAAATCTGGGCTACAAACATCTTGATTCACAAGGTTAGCATTATAATGAAGTTTATTTTTAAAGAATCGAGAATTTGTTTCTTTAAAAATATGTTCTTCATTTTCAATTAAACCTTTTGAAACAAATCTACTTTTAAAATCCTTTTCAATTCTTTCTTTCTGATTTACCCTTTGATTTGCATTCAAATTATATTTGCTATTAGATTTAATCTCATTCAAATTAACCAACTTTTCATTTCCATACAAAGTTTGTTTACAATCAGATTGTAAAACTTTTACATTCTTATTTTTCAAATTTTCTCTCTCATTTTCTCCTTCACTATCACTCCCCATTCTTCAACCAACCCATCCACCTTCAATTTATCTGCACAAAAGTTTTCAGTTGATTGTTTAGATTTGGGTACTATGATAGGATCAATAGATAAATTTACTTTGACTGAAGGTTTTAAGTCTTGAGATGGATAGAAACCAATCCCATAGACCATATCAGAATCACAAATGTTATCAGATGAAGGTAAACATGAATAATCATGATTAATTGGAGGAGCAATGTTAGAAAACCCACACCACATTTTCCTCCTTTAATCTTCTGAGTCATTTGTGACTTGATTATTCCTTCAACCATTGTTGATGAAAGTTCAAATTTCTCAACAGTTAATTTAGCCGTGGCTAATTCACTGTTAAGTCTATTAATTTCTAAAGCGAGTTCATTGTTTCTATTTGTCAAGTCATTATTGGTACATTCTTTATCATGAAGATTTAATTTTAAATTATATATTGTTTTGTTTAAACCTTCAAGTTTTTCTTTAAAAATCTTTTCATTTGACTTGTGTTTGTAAGCTTGATACTGAAGTTTTTCAACTTCCATTATCAGGCTCTCATTGTGAACTCTGTATTTTTGAACTTTCTCAACACATGCATTTTTGCACAAACCATCATATACCTTGGGTTCTGAAGTTTCCCCTTCAGCCTCTTCTACCTTCTTGACTGTGAATGCTTTTATTTCAGCATCTGATTCTTCCACTGGAGCAACATCAACAGTCTTTGGATCAACACATGGGCTTTTGACTGGAGGCTCGACAGTGTACTCTTCAATCACACTCTTTTCTTCAGCAATCTTTTCAACCTGATCTTTCTTCTCACCTGTCCCCTTTTCTTCTTCAACTCTCTCCTTTGAGTCTTCAACTTTTTCAACCTCTTGTTCAGTATTCACTTTCTCTACTTCAACTTTCTCCTTCTCTTCTTCCACTTTAGCAAACAAACCCTCCAATAAATCATCAGACACGAATTCAGCAAACAGATTTTCTTCTTCTTCTGGTTCTGGAACAATCTTTGCGATAAATGCAGTAGACAAAGTTAGATCAAGGGCTTCCATTTGATCCGACCAATCATATTCAGCATTGGTTTGAGAAACTAATGCTTTAGCACCACCAGAAGTACTTGCTTTGTCTTTCTTCGACTCTATCTCCACAGTCACCATCTTCTTGGGGCCTTCAGTTTGACCAGTCTTTGGTTCAGTACACTCTCTGGCAAAATGACCTGGTTTGTCACAGTTGTAACACCTCAGGTTAGTCTTGTCGAAACCTATTTTGCTAGAGTTGTTAACGCCAAACATTTTCCTCCCAGTACGTCTGGCAAAATTCTTAGCCCTGTAAACTATCATGGCCATTTGATATTTGATGTCATTCTCTTCAACATCATCAGGATTGACTTGTTGAAGATCATCAACCAATACATTTGGAGCAGTAAGTCTTCCGGCCATGAAAGCTTCATAACTTGACATGAAAGTGGTGAAAAGAGCAAGATGCTCCTCAGCAATCTGAACAGTCTGCTTTGATGGACTAGTAGTAGCAACATAAGCATGTTGACCACTATGAGAATCTTGAGATTGAGAGACTTGTTGATGGATGATGGGGGAATAGTGTTGAGCAGCTGGAACATGAACTTGATGGTTTACTGCTGGTTGCATATAAGAAGATGCTGCACTTCCAGATTGTTGTTGCTGACACATTTGTGTATAACTGACATAGTAATTCGGATTACTAGCCATCTTTGCATATAGAGCAGTTCCTTCAGCACCCAGAGAACTGAGATGATTAGCGGCTCGCTGCTTATCGTCCATCGCATAAGACTTGATAGTTGAAATGAGATCAGTCAACTGAAGAGTATACAAGTCTTTGGTTCTCTTGATCAATATACAGTTGTTATTCCAACTGTATGGAAGTGAATTTAACAACTTCTTGTTCACAGTGATGGGTTCCAGAGTAATACCCGCACTCTTCATTTTTGTTACCAGTCTAACAAACCTGGCCATCTGAGCTTCCAACTCTTCACCAACAATATGATTGAACATGTTGAATTCTTGATTCAACATATCCTTTTTGCTCTCTCTCATGTCTTTGTTGCCCATAATCTGAGACTCCAGAGCATCCCATAATACCTTAGCTCCCCTGAACTCTTGAAACTTTTGTGAAATCTCAGTAGTCAATGCCATATTGATGGCAGCATAAGCTTTATCATCCAGTTCCAACCTCTTGATGTCATCTTCATCCCACAAGTGTTCAGATTTCTGAACCATCTCTCCTTTATCATTTTTATACAACGGAATGTAAGGACCATACTGGATTGATCACCACATCTTTGGTTCCGTATAAATAACATATCTCTCAAATCGGAAAGCCCAATCAGTATAATCGTCTTCACAGAGAAGTCTCGGTGGCTTGTTACCAGTACCAATTTCCGTGTCTAGATGAAGTGAAGCAGTAAGATGCTTCAAATTCGGTGTTGTTGAAGCCATAGTGATCAGAAAGTCAAAAAAATCAGGTTACGTGCGAAATAAGAAGTCGTACGAAAAGAGATTTCGCGCGTCACAACTTTTCGCGCGAAATAGCAGTGCGTGCGAATTTCCAAGTTACCTTTTCACGCGAAATCGCACAAAAAGGTAATATAACTGTCTGAGCGAAAATACCCCTTTTTCGCGAAAACTTACAGATCACGCGAAAATCGTCAATTTCGTGCAGAATCGAATCTCCAACAGTTAGTTCAAGCAAGAACCACCCTCCAAATCAATGAATATGTCTGATTGAACCCATTTTAATCCAATTTTAATGAATTTAGGTCAATTTTAAGCTTAATTTTGATTAAAATTCACTTAAAGTCCACTAATTCAGTTCAAATCGGTCCAAATCAGTTCAAATCCTCCAAAATCGAGCAGAATAACATCTCCATATCAGAATCTAAAGTGATCAATGATGAATTTCTTCAAATACGAGTAAAATACAATCCAAATCTCTTCCAAATCGTGGTTCTAGAGCCTAATGCTCTGATACCAATTGTAAAACCTCGAAATCTCCCAGAAATCAATAACACACGATCTCAATCACGTGAATGCGGAACGTAAACATGATTGGATAGAAGAGAAGATTGAATTGAACACGAAATGCTTCTTTGATTGAATCAAATAACCTATGAAAGGTCTTGTGCGATTCGCACAGTACAGAATGATAAAATGAACTGAAAAAACTTAATTACAAAACGAAAACAAGCTATTTATACTAAACATCAAGTTCTCGCGCGACACGCTTTTCGCATGGAACAAGCTTTCGCGCGGCAACAATCTCTCGCGTGGAGACCTTCTTCGCGTGAGATCTGCTTCTCGCGTGACTTCTTCAATTCGCGTGGATGAGGCTTTCGCACATGCTGTTTTTCAGAATTCGTCTTTGTTCAATCTTCAAATGTTTTGCCGAGCCTTGATTAGTCTTCTACAAATATGATTAATAATTATATGGTCTGGCGTGATGAGAGCATCCCTCCACCCCAACCACTACACGAATTTCATCTTTGAAATACGCTGCTACAAACAATTTATTTTACACTATTCAGATTAGTAAATCCCTAAAAAAAGAAAAAAAAATATGTTGTAGCCAATCAAAACTGATACTTCTAAATGAGATGGTATAGAATTGACAATTAAGAGGGTGGATTTTGTATCAACCGGTATATTTGTTGATTTGTAATTTGATGTCATGAGTTCAATTAGTGGGAGATAGTCTCCTTCCAAAAGTATAGGGCATACATTAGCACGCAAAATGATCAGGCCCATCCCTTGAACGTGTATGTCTATTTATAACTTGACATCGAAGAGATTCATATCCAGCTATTTATCGACATCCACGTAATTTAGCTAAAACTCATATCTACTCCTAAAATTTGTTCATCGGAGTAAAACCTCACATTTCCCTTTCTTCATATCATCTCAAGTTCAATTAAATAATCTTATCTTATTTCTATTTAATTATATTTTTTTACCCACGACTATTCATAAAATTATAGATAATAGATGCAAAGAATGAATTGTAAGTTTCTAAATATATGAAATGGGATCTGAGCACTTAAACTTGGTATTTTTAAGGAGTGAATTAAAGTGACAATTTGATGATTTTTATGAATTTTCCCATAAGTAATAGAGATATGTTTATTTTGTACGACAAACATATAAGCCCTAATATATTGGAATAACCACAATGAAATTGATTCATAAAATGGGCTCGGTAATTGTTTTAAGTATTAATCCCACTCCAAGATGAGTGCTCCCCCATCCCGACTTCCCCAGAACCTTCGGTAGCACAGTTGAGACAACAACGGGTTCTCTGATTCTGCAGGGATGGAGCGACAGAAGGTTATAGAATTCAAGAGAAGGTCACGACGAAACAAGCCGTTTATCATGAGATATAAATAATGATCGAGTTTGTGAGTGCTCAAAAATATAAAACTTCTATTACATTAGTTAGGTAGGTTAAAGAGGGTGTCAGAATCCATGAATGGTGTGGTGAATGACCATTTTAGTGATATTAATTAGGATAGATGAAAATAAAACTTTTTGAGTGATTAATTGGTTCTGATAGTTGAGTAAACATCAAACAAACTAAAAGAAAGTGTTGTACATGTTAAACTGAAATGTAATAATACATAAGTTAGAGGTTTGATAGCTAAACTAGAAACAACGTAGACATAATGTTGTTTACCTATATGAAAATGATGGACAATCATATGATACGAAGATCAAAATATAACGATTTGGCCGAAGACCGACGTACAATTCTCCATGTGGTTTATAAACATATATGTAAATATATTGCGTTAATACAAGAATTTATAGAGGGTTTATCTTATGGTTTTATAGGTAATGTGAATCACACTTGTATCAGCCATTTTTAAAATAAATATTTGAACTAAAACATGTTTTGGTTTTTAAATTATTAATTTCTATGTTTATATCCTTTTATTTTTTTTAACCACCTTTTGTCTATTCTACTACCTAACACTTGTAAGATTTAAACACTTGACTTTTGTATAGATTAGAGACAAAAGACCTCTAGTATAAACATACTTCATGTTAGATATTTTAGTATAATTGGATTGACTAATGATCAATGTGATCATAATATTCATCAAACAAGTTAGGAGGTGCGGAATGCATGCTTGTTTGAGTGTATTATGATCTTCGATGTTAAAAACGTTCTTAGGGGCGAAGCACCTAGGCAATGGGGGTTCCAAGAGGGCAACGCCCCCTTGGCGGGGGTCCGGGGGCAGCGCCCCTGGTAGCGAGGTCTAAGGGGCGGCAGCCCCTAGCCCCTGGCTTCATTAAAAAATACATTTCGAATTGAAAAATACATATTTTTAATGATTATTTAAAATAAAAAATAAAATGATTAAACTGCCAAATGACAGTTTTTCCCGGTTTTTTTCCCTCAAAATCGAATTAGATTATGAAAATTGGTCACTTTTCTCTCGAATTCTTCTTCTTCTGGTTCACAAAATTCACACAGTAGAACATACTAATTCTTGATCTCGTCTGAGTTGTATCCGATTGATCTATTCGACTGAACCACCGAATAAATTTGATCTGAAAGTGATATTCACGACTCTCAAATTATCCAAGTTTGATTTCATGTGTTCTACACTTCATAGCATAATTCTTTATGATACTTTAATATATGCGCACACATTCTTTTCTTGCGGAAATCACATATTCTAATATGAGTAGTAAATTTTAGAGTGCATGTTATGATTTGATTACAAGATTCGAGTATTTTTTAATTTACTTAGATAGCTTTGACCTTCTTTCCTTCCAATATGCTTAATTTTGTATAAACTATCAACCCATCTATTCAAAGTTCAAATAGTCTTGCAAATTCAAATCCATGTCTAGAAAACAAAGTTTTATTTAGAGATCCTAAAAGACACATAAATTTAATGAATAAAACGTGACTGGTAGTTTACTTCTACATGAACCAATCCATATTCCAAATATGAAATGGTGATTGATTAACAGGATGTGAACTCACATTTGTTTTATAGAGAACAAATCTCATACCAGTAGACCACAAGTTCATAAGTGGTTTAGTAGATTGTTAGGCGTTGACATTGAGGGTGGAATGATATACACGCAACGTGACGACGTCAAGAACTTATGAATGAAGGTTTCGAAAGATACCAGAAGCACACGGGGCCAGAATCTAAAGTTACAAGCGGGGTTGAGGAAAAGATAAAGTAATATGAGAGACTTGTAAATCACAAAAGCCTGATGTAACAAGAGTTAAAGGAATTCTTCTTGATTTAAATCATTCATTCTCAATGGAGATAGAGAAAGACACGTCGAAAACACACACAAATTAACATGTCATCGAGACAAAACAATTAGAATGGAAAGAAATGGGAAAAGGGGTTTTTGGCCATTTTTTTAAGTATATGAAAATAAAAATAAAATGTACTATACATATTTGGTGAAAGGAGTTTTTATTTAAAAAAGGGTATCTTTTGATCTTTTGGGACAAGTAACCATGCAATATTATGAGGCCATGGATGATAGCTTAACTTCGCTTTTCGAAAAAAGCATCTTTCTCGTTTTAAATATATAATTTTAGCTTTTATTTAATTTATTCACTATTCTAAATTATAAGTTTTTTTTAGATCTTTAATAACATTTTGTGAATCTATCAAACCAAAATCTTTCTAGACCCAACATCAGGGGCACTAGATCTCACTAATTAACGAACTTTGAAACACAATTATTGGCATTTAAATAACAAAAGCATGTTAAAAACGCACAAACTGGTGTGACAGTAATATTCTTCTTGACCAGTAAATGATGTATTTGGTAAAGTTTCTTTTTATATAAAAGAAAGAAATTAAATATGGGGTTTTAGAGCCATCATTGCCATTTTCAACCAGTAATGGAGTGTTTCGTTTCTAGTTTCGGGGCTTAGGTTTATGTTTTATGAATCAAATATACAAACATGTTTTATTTAGAGGTATAAGTTTCAGGAGGGGTTATAATACCCAAATGGTTTTGTTTAAGATAAAAACATGCTAAATTAAATAACAATGTATTATAAATTTCATGAAATATTATATATCAAATGTTATCAAATAAAACAAATCGCATAAAAAAAGAAAGTTTAGCATATATTAAAACGTAGTTAAAAAAAGTGTCACGAAGGTATATTCATAATTTTAATAAAATATTAAATTTATAAGAGGGCAAAATATATTAGAATTTAATTAAAATATTGATATCAAAAAAGAAAAAGTAAAAAACCTATTTTATTTATTGTTAATCGTTTCCTTAATATAGATGTAATTAAACTAATATGTTGTGTTAAGTTGTATCCATAAAAATGCATGTATGTTTAGTTTCTCATTGAAATATATGCATTTTTCAATATAAATTACATCCTAGGTGAATGTGTGGTCATGCGTCTTCTTTCGTTCGAGGAGTTAAAATTTTAGATGTAAAATAAGGAAAATTCTAAGTTGTTCATATTTCTAGCTTTGACAGAAATTTTCTTTTACATAATGTTAATAATATTTTCATATCCTGTTGTTTAAATAAAAGTGAATGGCTAATTAACAACAATTTTTTCATTATTTTATATATGAAGGAAGTTGATGGCATCCACGTACATTGTATATGTAAATATGAGGATGTATAATAAATAAGGCGTAAACGTTTTTATGAATCTAATGAACTTGTTTTATGAATAAAAGACTACGTTTGTATAGTGAAATAGGCCTTTTGTTAATAAGATGGTTATGGGGACTATACTTCACTATGGTGTAGATTGTTAACATTTATTCGCATGGATCCTTTTTATAGTTTTAAGACCACAACAATTACATTATAGTATTATTCAGTTTTCTTTTCTTATTATAGATTTATGACCGTATTGGGTTTCAAATCCGTTAAATACATATCTAAGGATAATAGAGAATGTATATATATTTAACTTGAATTGAGCCCATTACAATCGTGCATACAACTTTTGGGCTTGATTCGCTCATGTTAAACTAAATTTTGGTGCGCATTTATATAATGATGAGTTTAACTCATTACAACATATATATAGTTTTCATGCGTCATTGTTGTAATAATGCGTTTTGGTGCATATGCATATAAAACGTGTCTAACTCATTACAATGATATGTCCACTTAAAAAAATTCGTTGTTATGATGTGTTTTGATACATTGTATATAACGTTTAGTCTAACCATACACGATCGTCTACTTAACATGTTTAATTCATTGTTCTAATATGTTTTGATGAAGATGTAAAAGTAGTGTGTCCTAACTCACTACAATCATGTGTTAGCTTCCATGTTTGATTCGTTGTTGTAATGTCTTTTGATGCACATGCATATAATGGTGTGTTTAACTCGTTATCTACTTTCCTTGTTTGGTCCATTGTTGTAATATGTTTTGATGCACATGTATATAACGTTGTGTCTAACTTATTCTAACCATGTATCTGCTTTCCATGTTTTGTTTTTTAATGTACTATGTTTAGATGCACATGTACAAAATGATGTTTCTAACTCAATACAATAATGTGTTCAGTTTTTATATTTAACTATCTTTAGAAAAGCCGTGTATTACACAGTTTAAATAAATAACATATTAAATAGAATAAAAATTATTAATTATAAAACGATATACTAAGATATGATATAATTGTAATTACATATTAGTAATAACTATAAGTAATAAAATAATAATAATATGAATTTTTAATTTTTTTCAAAGATAAAGTAAACATTTTGTTTCAGTAACGTTTTAAAAAAAATTTATTTTTAAAAATTTTCTTATTATATCTTCCTATTTTAATTATTTTCTATAAATACTTTAAAAAACCAATTGTAAAATATTACACAAAAAATAGTTTATTTTTTAGAAAAAATCTTCTTATAAAAATTATTTCTATAGAAATAACATTAATAAAAAGATCTCTTTCTTAATTTATTAAAAACTAATTATAATATAGAAATAAATAAATAATATTATTAGTAATTAATATAATTATTTAATAAAAGAGTGAAACGGAAAAAGTTTGTTAAGAATGAATGTATTACTTAATAAAAGAGTGAAACGGAAAAAGTTTGTTAAGAATGAATGTAATACTGACAAGTGACACCCGCATTTACTCTTTTATTAAAATAGTAAGATAAGATAAGTTGTTAAAAAATTAATTGTTGTAACATGCTTTGATCGATACATAAGTACAATAATGTGTTTACTTTCGATTTAATTAACTTCTTATAACTATGCGTCTAACTTGATTAATTATAATGGTACGTCCGTAGTTTTAACTTTTCAAATAGTAGTTCAAAAGTTACATGATATGATGTATGATGTAGGAACTTACTCACTGAATTTACAAGTGTTAAATCGCGAGTATTTCATGTATCCTATATGACTATATCTACATTATGTAACATAAAAGATTAAAAAAGATATAGACCTAAGTTTACAAAACAGACCAGCATGCAGTGACTTCACTCCAAAATAGTGTCACATGGTTAGAATATTGAAACTTTTCGGAAACTGCATGTAACCTCCGATCCACGTATTCAACACCCAATGCCACGTCACACTAAACTCATTCTAGTATTCTACTTAAGGCCTTCATCACTTACATCCTTATTCAACAAAACAATTACGAGGATGAGAGTCAAGTCTTTTTCACTTTGTCTCGTATTCTGCGCATACTTTGTCCTTTTACCTCTCTTCCACCATGCAACTGCAACCACTGCTTTACGTGGCGGTCGCAGGGGTCCGACAGCAGTGCGTGACGGACTTACGGTGAGGAAAGATGAGAGGAGGCGTTTAGCGCGGTCGGAGTTTGGTGAAATCACAGCGGTTAAAATTAGTGATGGAATGATCAATGAATGCTACCAAGTACATTTCATTACCATGGACCCTAACTCTATATTCCTTCCTGCTTATCTTTATTCTCAAGTGGTTTTCTTTGTCAAATCAGGTATCTTCGCAAGTAAACTTTAGTTTTCGGATAATTACATGATCTCATCTTCAGGATATTGTGTTTTTATGTTCGGGAAGATGGACTGTTTGAATATATATATGTGTGTGTGTGTGTTTTTAGTTAGTACGTTAAGTTAGACATGGTTATCCCTAATTTTGTCATTACTACCTTTGAATATATATATCTACCAAGTGCATGTTCTAATCACATCATTTGAATATTTAATTAGCATATAAACCTTTGACAATTTTCGGGGTACTACCTTTGAACTAATAATTAGTTTTAACATTATCATCAGGCAAAGGAGGCCTGAGTTGGATGGACCTTGACAAAGATGACCATCAACTCCAGCAACTAGAGTTGGAGACAGGAGACATCCACACACTCCAACCCCAAACTGTTTTTTACTTACAAAACAACTTAGTGGAAGATGAAGACCACTACAAGAAAGGCGGTTAATACCGGCGACCCCTTTAGCGGCGACAAAGGAGTTGTCGCCGCTAATTGTCCGAGATCCATTACTTTCCTATTCAGTTAAATTGTAGTCGTTGATTAAATGGAAATCTGACGGCTAGGATTTTCCGTATCTTTTAGCAATAGCGGCGACCCCATTAGCGGCGACCCGTCGCCGCTAATGGTCTTTTCCCCAAATATCTTCCTCCTGCGCGCGACATTCAGTCGATCTTCCCTCCACCAAATTAATTCCACCTACGGCATCGATCGATCGCCGACCTCTCCCCCTCGCCGCCTCTCCCCCTCGCCGGCCTCTCCCCCTCGCCGCCTCTCCCCCTCGCCGGCGACTTCCCGGCTCTCTACTGTCGCCGCTTCTTGTCGTTTCCTCGCTGCTTCTTGTCGCCGGCTTCTCCCCTCGATCGTGGGCGTCTCCCCGGCCTCTCCCCTCGCCGGCTTCTCCCCTCGCCGGCGGCTTCTCGATCCCTGCCTGCTGCTTCCTTGCTACCTCTAGTCGCTGCTACTACTTCACCGTCGCCGCTAAATCCGTCTTTGAAGGTAAATTTTTTAGTTTTCTTATCAAAGATTTTGATGAAATTAAGTATTATTGTCACCATTTGCTTGATTTTACGTGTATTTGTGTATATGTCCTTGAAGGTATTAATTTGTGTATTTAATGGGATGAATGTGAATGATTTTTGCCAACTTGCGAATCTAATGCCTATTTGTTGACTAGGATAGTTAACATATAAGAAAAACGTGTATGTGGTATTGTCAATCTGACTTGTTTGGTTGACCATTCACACATATGCATATAAAAACCTCAACAATATACTTAATTTAATCAATTATTAAACTTGATTTAACTTGTATGTGAGGTTGCGTAGAATAAATCACTTTTAGTAGTTTCATTGTCCTAGGCATCTAACATGGTACATTGGTACAAAGCATCACTTATGTTATATTTGTACGCCAAAGGTCTTTGTGTTGGTTTTTGAGTATAATATGTATCAGTTTAGTCATGTCAATATGTTTACATGTATGCTTTCATGTGAACACATAAAAAGATTAAAATGAAATGACGATCGTCAAAACAAGTTTAAGAGTGAACTTCTGAATCCATCCGATCCAAATTTCACCATCTTAACTTTGTACTATCCCTTATGCGACCATTTTTAAGCATCTTTATTAACTTGACATACGTATGTATGCAATCTTCACAAGTCAACATTAGTTTCGTGTATGAGATAAGATATTCAAAAAGTGGGTTTAGCATCCTACCCTTGTAAATTCTCTACCTTATGTTTCAGTTGCATCATGGTTGTCGATAAAAGTTGGCTTAACAATCCAAACCGAAGCTCAGAGGAGTACAATAATGGACTCAATTCTTTTCTTGAGATGTGCAAGAATCTGGTAGACAATAGAGGTTATGTTTTTTGTCCATGTACTAAATGTCGGAATTCGGTCATGCTATCTTTGGTAAAAGTGAAGTATCATTTGTACGCATGGGGTTTTCAGCGTAGTTATTCAGACTGGATTTATCATCATGAACCCTCAATTTCTCAAGTTGTAGTACAAGATGAAGTTACGTCTACTAATGATATGGCTGGCGTTATTGAAGATCTTATGGAAGTGAATACCAACCTCAATAAAGAGAACCCTTGTACAGAGAGTGAAAGTGTCTGTGATGATTTTGAAAACTTGTTACATGAAGTTCAGTCAGAATTATATCCCGGTTGTACTAAGTTTTCTTCCCTTGACTTTTTAGCAAAACTTATGCATATCAAGGTGAAAAACAAATAGACAAATAGTTCGTTTGATAAGCTTCTTAAATTGTTGCAATCTTCACATCCAGAAGGCAACAAGATTCCCCCTTCACATTATGTTGTCAAAAAGACACTAAAGAAGATTGGTTTAGGGTATGAGTCGATACACGTGTGCAAAAATGATTGTGCTCTCTTCTGGAACGACCACAAGTTGTTACAAAATTGTCCCGTTTGTAAGGAGAGTCGATGGGTTGATACAAACACAAAGGGTAAGAAAGTAGCTCACAAGGTGTTACGATACTTTCCTTTGACCCCCCGCCTACGACGTTTGTATTGTTCAAGGCACACGGCAAAGGATATGATATGGCACAGTACTGGACGATCAGAAGAAGGTACGATGCGTCATCCTGTTGATGGATCTTCATGGAAAGAATTTGATAAAAAATACTTTAACTTCGCGAAGGAACCCCGAAATGTTCGCCTAGGGCTTGCAGCTGATGGTTTTAATCCATTTGGTAACATGAGTTCAGCTCATAGCACGTGGCCGGTTGTACTCACCACATACAATTTGCCTCCATGGTTATGCATGAAAGAGTCCTCATTCATGTTAACTTTATTGATTCCTGGCCCTAAATCACCTGGGAAGGATATGGACGTTTTTCTTAGACCGTTGGTGGATGAGCTTAACGAATTATGGCATACAGGCATACGTACTAAAGACGCGGCAACAAACACATTCTTTACGATGAAGGCGGTGTTGTTATGGACTATAAACGACTTTCCAGCCCGTAGTAGTCTATCAGGTTGGAGCGGACAGGGATACAAAGCATGCCCGACTTGCAACGAAGACACTCCTTCAACACGCGTAACAAATAAAGTTGTATATGTTGGTCATCGTCGGTTCTTAGATGCTAACCATCCATGGAGAACAAATTTGGAATTTAATGGACAACCAGATACAAGAGCACCTCCTAAACAATTTAGTGATGCTGATGTACAGGCTCAACTCGATCGTTTACTCCCTCGTCTACCGGGCAAGCATCCTAGTTTTGGAGGTGTTATGAGAAAGCGAGAGGAGTTTGAGTTAAACTGGTCTAAACGAAGCATATTTTTTGAACTTGAGTATTGGTCTTCTTTGCAGCTTAAGCACAATTTAGATGTGATGCATATTGAGCGAAATGTGTGCGATAGTTTGCTCGGTACTCTTTTAATGAATGATAAAACAAAAGACACGTCAAACGCACGTGTTGACTTGGAAAAGCTAAACATTCGAAAGACGTTGTGGTTGAAAAAAAATGCTAATGGCAAGTTATGTAAGCCGCACCCAAAATACTCATTCCAAGTCAATGATCGAAAGCTATTCTGTGAGTTTATTAAAAATGTTAAATTGCCAGATGGGTTCGGATCTAATATTAGCAAGAGAGTGACAGATAATTATACAAACATTACTAGGTTGAAATCTCATGACTGTCATATTCTAATGCAACGTTTGATGCCAATTGGGGTTAGAGGATTTTTGGCAAGGGATGTATATACACCAATAATCGATCTTTGTATGTTTTTTAAGCAACTTTGTTCTAGAACATTATTGGTTGAAGATATGAAGAAAGCAAAACTTGCCATTCTGACAATCTTACGTCAGTTAGAGTTGATATATCCTCCTGCCTTTTTTGACATCATGGTTCATTTGGTTTTGCACTAACCTGATGAAGCGATTCTTGGAGGTCCAGTGTGTATGAGATGGATGTATCCATTTGAAAGATATATGAAAAAACTTAAAAATTATGTAAGAAACAAGGCAAAGCCAGAAGGTTGTATAGCCGAAGGCTATATTGCGGAAGAAGCTCTATCATTTTGTTCGAGGTACCTTCGAGATGTTGAAACTCAGTTCAATCGCCCCGACAGAAACGAGGATGTTGTTGTCGAAAAAAGAAAGTTGTGGGTGTTTGAGTCTCTTTGTCGTCCGGCTAGTGCCTTGAAGATCAAACATCTTTCTGTAAGCGAAAAATTAAAATCGGAATGGTTTGTCCTCGATAGCATCGAAGAAATTAGGAACTACATGAAGTAAGTGTTACTATCATTAACTTTTCATAATATATTTGTTAAGTATTTATTTTTTCCTTACTTGTATATTTTTATTTTTATTTTTTCCTTACTTGACTAACTTTTTTGTTTATTTTTTTAGAAATCATTCGATCTAGAGCAGATTGATCGGGACGTTGATCGATCTAAGTTAAAGTTGGGAATTTATTCAATATACATGAAGCGATACAGAGATCGCAAGGCAGATGCAAAAAGGCGTTTTCGAGAGTTTGGAGGGGATGTCGAGAGAGCTCTAGCCAATGTTCCTGAAGGGATGACTCCAGCTAATTGGGAGAGTGCCATTAGACATTTCATGTCAGAGAAGCATCAAAAACAGTCACTCGTTAACCAAGCAAATCGTCAACTTCAAAAATACCCAAACCGAGGGGGGACATCGTCTTATAGCAGCACAACTTATAAAAAAGTAATGTTTGGTTTATATATTATTATATATATATATATATATATATATATATCTCTTATACGTACTAGTTGTAATAAAAATAATATTTAATGTTAAACAGGCTCAAAGTCAACTACAGACGTTCATTGATGCTCATACAGCTAAAGATGGAACGATTGATAGCGCAGCAACTGAAACAATTGTTAGTAACTATTTAAATTTAATTTTTTGTTACTTGCATATATAATTCACCTTTTGTAAACTACAGCGGCGATTAGAGGATGAGTTGGCTGCCCAAACTGAAGGAGATAATCAAGTGAATGCGTTTGAAAACGTACTCGGTAGTAGGCGCGGATGGATCCGAGGGATTGGGTTCAAACCTTCTTCAAAAGCCCCGGTTACCCATGATAAGTCTCAACCGCAGCCAACGGTCGCATTCACACGGGTAACAATAACATTTCTTTATAATGACCTTAAATTTATATATATGTTATTAGTTTGGTAAATGTTATTAGTTTGACCCGTTTGACCCGTTTGATGATTGTAGTAGGTTATTTATATAGATAACGATTAAGATTAATAATATTTTATAGGATGAAGATTCCTGTTAGGAACACAAAATATATAGAGATTAGAAGTAACTTTATGCTTTTGAAGGTTTAATGTAGTAACATGATGATTTTCATGGTTTGATGAATCTTCTTTATGGGTCAAATGGGTTGAAATTACATAATGCATATAGTTTCACCCGGGTAGCTTGTTGTTTTTTAAAAGTACTTAACTTACTGTTTTTTAGTGGAATGGGTCAAATAGGTCAAATGGAATATCATCTTGTTTTTTAGATTATTTTTTACTGTTTTTTAGTGGAATGGGTCAAATGGAATTTCATGCTTTTCATAATGGGTCAAATGGGTCAAATGGAATTTCATATATGTTATTAGTTTGGTAAATGTTATTAGTTTGACCCGTTTGATGATTGTAGTAGGTTATTTATATAGATAACGATTAAATTTGACCCGTTTGATCTTAAAATATAAAATGAGACAAAATAGACATTAATATATATGTTATTAGTTTGGTAAATGTTATTACACGGGTAAATGTTATTAGTTTGACCTTAAACATGATTTTTATTGTAGGAACAAATTGATGCTTTGTTTCAAGACCCATATTTTAGAGAACAACTTCAAAATTACGGGCAACATAAACAAGTTAGTGATGAGGACGGTGAAGACGATGAAGATGATGAAAATGATGAAGCTTAATTGATGGATGTTGACTTAATTTAGAATGTAATATTGTAATGTACGTATGAATGGATGTTGATTAGCGGCGACTTGGTTTAGTTTTTAACGAATTGAATGATGGATGTTGACTGTACTGTATGAACGTATGCAGGTTGTTATGTAATATTGCAGGTTGTTATGTAATATTGCAGGTTGTTATATGTAAAAATTTGTATTGGAAAATATGGAAAAACTGAAAAATGCAGCAAGAAGCTGTAAAACCTGCACAGGGGTTTTAGCGGCGACTATAGGCATTAGGGGCGACAGTTTTTCGTCATTTTTGAGGCCTTTAGCGGCGACTCAATAGCGGCGACAGAGGGTCATTAGCGGCGACACATTAGCGGCGACCCATTAGCGGCGAAAGTTTGACCATTAGCGACGATTTATTACCGACGACTTTTTAGCGGCGACACGTCGCCGCTAAAGGCAATAGCGGCGACATTTTGGGTCTTTAGCGGCGACTTTAGTCGCCCCTAAAGACCTGTCTTCTTGTAGTGGACCCTCAAGATCTTCAGATTTATGCCTTTTTTTTCGATACAGGAACCGTGCTAACTAGAGTATGTTTCATGTTTCCGCAAACATAAGCCTACTTATTTGGATCCTTAACAATAAGCTTTTTGTTATCAGTATTATGAATGTTCTTTTGTAAAGAAAATATAGTAGTATCTAGCACGTTTTCAAAAATGTTTTGGTTTCTAGGTGTGCATTACCAAGGGTTACAGGAATAAATTCTAAAAAAACTCTCATAATGAATGTTTGAAAATTACTTATAACATGACCAGTGAAATCACTTGCCACTTGTTAGATTTTTTTACAATTTAACGAACTCTGTAGAAAGCAAACACTTTAAAAACCTCCTAACAACTATTATGTTTTCTTAGACCATCAAAAATCCAAAACTTTCGTTCTATAACTGACATTATACATTCCATACGTTGCAGAATCAACAATGTGGCCGAGTATACGCAGGTGTTCATGATCTCATGTTGCGGTTTGATAACAAAATCCTTCAAGCAGCCTTCAATGTAAACTCATATCATCTTTCTTTATCTATATATCTTGATGTATTCTGCCAAACAACAAACCAATACTAGAAAACACAATACTAAATTAATGCTTGAATATAATTTGAACAGCAAATGATGTTGGACCAAAAATCATGCAATAATTGTCTATTTTCAGGTGTCCGAGGAAGTGATAAAAGAATTAAGAGGAGAAGAAAGACAACCATTGATTGTACAAGAACATGAGCTCGAAACACATACTTCCATGTTGGAAGTTGGTTCTCGGGTTCTTAGAGCGTTTCTAAGAACCCAGAGCCATGACATCATCGCCATCGAAAATAAAAAGAAAAAAGATAAGCAGACAAAGAAAAAGGATAAAAAGAAGAAAGACAAAAGAAAGGCATACAATATCTTCAAGGCGGATCATGATGTCGAAACTCCCTACGGATGGAGTGTAACCGCGAACAATGAACAATTGGATCATGTGTTGCGCGACTCTGGTTTTAGTGTGTTCATGGTGAATCTAACTGAGGTTAGTCATTCGAAACTTGTTTAATTTGTGGTGCAAGATTTTAGTATATCATATCTGCTGGTTTAAGGTTTTGTTTAAGATGATGCTTTTGTTGTTAAAAGGGGTCCATGATGGGACCTCATTGGAACCCAACAAGTGATGAACTCGCGGTTGTGTTGCGCGGACAAGGGATGGTTCAAGTTGTTTGTCCCAGCATAGCGAGTGAAACGGGCTGCGAGAGCTTGAGGTTTCAGGTTGATGAAGGTGATGTGTTTGTGGTGCCAAGATACCATCCGGCCAATGGCTCAAATGTCCTTCAGTAACAACTCTTTTGTTTTCATGGGATTCACTATGACATCAGAATACAACCACCCTACTCAGTATCTAGCAGGAAAGAATTCGATTCTCCAAACATTGGATAAAACAGTGTTGGCTGAGTCATTTGATGTTAGGAACATGACATTGATGGATGAAGTTTTGTTGGCTCAAAAAGAATCTATCTTTATGGAATGCAAGTGGTGTGCTGAGGATGAAGAAAGGTTGATGAAAGAAGAGGCGGAAAGGGGGTGGGAGGGCGGCGTAGGAGGGCGGCAAGGGGCGGATATCGAAGGGGAGATGGCTAGAGGGGAAGAACAAGAGAGGCGGAGGAGGTGGAGAAAGGCGGAGGAGGCGGCGGCGAGGGGAGGAAAAGCAATGGTGAAGGGTGGCAACTAGGGTCAAGAAATGAGAGAGAAATATGTTGATGTGAATGTCTTAAATCTTGATGGATATTAATGTGATGTGTTGGTTTTTGTTGAATCTACTCAACATGAGTGTATCATGAGTTGAACCAGAAGTTTATATTTTCAAAAGTCAAGTTGATCTTTTCATTCAGGATTTTGTTTCATTGTTTGTGCACTAGATGTATAGGTGATTCATACTAGAGTCTTTATGATTCATTTTAAAACCGTAACACCACGCAAACCAATCAACCATTTGGTTTCAAAGTCAGACTTCTTAAACTTTCGACCAGTTAATTTAAAATTTTCGAACTGCTTTGAACGGCTTGGTTTGTGATTTATACCAAAAACAACTGTATAAAACATCATACCATAGTTTTGATCATATTAATTTTATTATTATATTATGTTAGGTGTTTTTCAAATTTTATAGTATAATTAATTAAAACAAAATTGGGCTAATCATTGAGCTAATTATTTATATCGGATGAAGTTCCGGAAACTTGAAATTTTTTGTTGTATAATAAATCTTTTGGTGTAGAGTATAGAGAACTAGTAATCACTTTCCATCGCTAGTTGACTACACTATTTGTTGACATCTAAGTAGATTCAAGAGTTCGTAAACCTCGCGAACTCATATTTGGACCAGTTGAATCAAGCAAAAGGCAAGAGAACATGGCAAAACTTAAAGAGGCATAAATTGAGTTGTATATAGCGTTATGAAATGGATGGAAATGTCACGATTCGTATGATCATTTGCCAAACGGTCATAGGTAGTTTAAGCCATTTGTCAAACCCGAACTCCATCATTTGGACCCTAATTTTAAAGTAGGCAGTTTTCCTAAACTTTTCCGATTTTGATTTATATCTTCTTTATGTTAAAGTGTTTTATTCTTTGATTTAAGCAATTTACATGTTAGTTTACTTAGGAAGTTTTTTTCGTCATTGATGTTTCACTTTTTAGTTTTGACTCGAGTTGTCATGTTTAAACCTACCCTATAAATATAAGATTTGATGTAATATTTTAAGCATTGAATAATACATCTAAGTTTCCTTAAAATATTTCCTTTTATTATTTTCTATTCGTCTTTATGTCATATTACTGACGGTTGATGTTCACGTACACATGGACTTTCTCTTTATCACATGTATAATTTTCATATGTTTAGAAAATTTTGGAGCAAATTGCCACATTACAAGTCAAGCTAATCATAACATCGACCCAACAAAGTAAAGTAAATGTCATCTTAAAAAAGGTTGTGTTCGCAATGAGACGGATATGTGCCAAACTACATAGGCAGTTTCACTCAATAGTTGGGACCCAATTTCCATCATCTGGAGCTTAAGTTTCAATTGACCGTTTTCACAAAATTTACAATTTTGGTTTATATCTTTTTTATGCAAAAAAACGTTTGAAATTGTGATAATTTGATCTAAGCAATTCATATGTTTATTTAGAAAGGTAATGAGTAATTAAGCCAAACGTGTGGTTTTACTCCCTAGCCTATTTTACTTAGTCTAGATTAATATATTAAAATTAGAATTTTCATTCGTCCTTCTAATCTTGATATTTATCTTCAGCTTGGTTTGAAACCTCTCATCTCCTCGATCTCTTCTTAAAATACATGTACATAGGTTTGGCTTTTCTAGTGTGTAGAGTATATATATATGTTCTTATTTGTATTTTTCAACGGGTGATGTAAGGTGACAGAAATAAACATATTTACTTTAAGAGTTGTCAAATACTCATAAGTGCATATCATTCAACTTATAAAACTTAAAAATACAATGTGATACAAAACAGGATACATGAAGAAGACGACTCAGACAAGAAAGAACATATCATAACTATAACATAATCAACTCACAAATCATTAACAATACAATCTGATACAATGAACTATGATCTAAACTCATAATAGGCCGGATTCATCATTGTAATACAAATACAAACCAAAAAAGAAAGAAATTAAGAAAACTAGTTGGAGAAGACAAAAGTTGCTCTGATTATAATAACATACGCTCAAGTCTTGAACAACTCTTGATGAAGATGAAAACTTGTGCGAGATCAAATAGAATAAGAGTTGAGCAACTCCATCGGTGTTAAACCCTAAACATATGAAGATGATACATATGATGTGTAAAAGTCATCGTCCTATTATAAGTTGTATTCTAACCAGTAGTCATAAGTTCAATACTTTAAAAGAATAAAGAATGATAAAATTAACTAAGGCCACAACTCACTCTTTAAAATCTAGAAGCCCAACTCCAACTATTTTTAACATAGCAGCCTCACATAACATTCAAATAATATTCAAAATAAATAACAAAGAATTAGAAGGTGTAATGCCCCGAAAAATCAAAACAAGCCATTTAATAATAATGGGGTTAGTTAAGGGATGTTTAATAAAAATAAAGCAAGGAAATGGGTCATGGGTCAAATTAGTGTTATGGGCAAAGAGAATTAGGTGGTTAAAGGCCTATAATCAACCACTTAAACCACCTAAACCAGCCATCATCTTCTTCATTTGCAACCCTAACCATCAACTTCTAGAGAGAGAGAGAGTAGAGAGAGAAAGTGAAGAAAACTCAAGATTTGGAGCTTCATTGGTTAAGGGGATTGAAGATCTGAGTGTTAGAGTATCAAACCACAAGAAAGGAGTAAGAAATCCAGGTAAGAGTCAGCCTCTAAATGCCTCTGTAGGTCAAATCCGAATTCAAGGGTTTTGAATTTTAAAAAGTTACAAAGAATCACATAAAGTTCACATTTTTACCAATAAAATCATGTAAAAAGCTTAGTTATAGTTTCATGGATGAAAAACTAAGGATTTGAACGTAAAAAGTTAAAATTTTGGGTTAAAAACGGGCCGGTTCGTCATTTCTATACTTTCTGCGAAACTGTCTGTGCATCCTGCGAAACTATGAGTTCATCCTTCAAAACTATGAGTTCATCCTGCGAAACTATGGGTTTATCTTGCGAAACTAAGGCAATCTCCTTCCTGTGAAACTATAGTTTTGCAGGTAGTTTTGTAAGTACATAGGTGGATTTGTAGATTTAACGAATCTAGAAAATTCCAACGAAAGTTAGGTGAAACTGTTATGCGAAACTGCCGTGCGAAACTAGCAGCGAAACTGCCGTGCAAAACTGGCAACGAAACTGGTTGGGAAAGCGAAACTGCATGCGAAACTACTGTCGAAACTAGGTAGAAAATGACCCATTCGAGTGTTAACTTATATGCAGGCCGTGTACCGCGATTCTAGCTTAGAAAGCTTCGACTAGAAGCTACTTACTGTAACCAAGTGAGTTCTAGATCCATTTATTTACAAGTTTTTTTATGTTTTGGAGCTGTTATGCATATTAAATATATGTTTTTAGCCAGGTGTGTTTCCCCTTGGACCCCACTAAGGGTTGCTGCCCCTAGAACCCCGTTGTCAGGAACTGCCGCCCCGAACCCCCGCTGTTTTCCAGAGGGTCGGGTATGTTTTTACTATGAATTGTACTTAATATGTTATGTACTTAATAATTAAAGTATTGTATATTAAAGTGGAAGATAATATTAATGAAAGTGGAACTTAACGAATGTTACTAGGGCCCGTATGATGATGAAAAGTCTTGCAAGCAATATGATAGATTTCACTTATGTGTGTCTGGTGTATGATGATGGATTCGTATTTATGAGCATGCTATGTGCTTTGCAGTGTGGATCAACGGTCGGGGGTTAGCTACCGTTTTCATGTGTACCGACAGGGATCGACATTCGTTGTCGATCAACAGGGGGCTCTTGTTGTGTGCAATCTCGTTTATGATGAAGTGAAAGATAATGAAATAAATGAAAGATAATGAACATGCTTATCAAGACGCAAGAAATGTTATGTATTATGAAGTATGCGTGGTCATTATAAGAAGAATAAAATTTATATTTTCTTATATTAGTTAAAACTAGAACTCACTAAGCAAAACTGACTTTTATGCATAATAGTTGGTAGGTGAAAGATGATGCTGTGGATGACACAAAGATGGAAGCTACTTGACGTGTGATGAATAACATCCATGTTTATGAAATCATTTATTTTAATTTTAAAAAGTACAATGTTTTTATTCTGATTGGAAGACAAATGTATGGTACAATATGATTTACAAGTTTTAAATGGATGTTTATTTAATTTCGCTGCAATGTTTTGTTTATAAAGTGATTTTATGTTATAATTAACCAACTGTGAGGCTTCCCGTGAATGGGGGCCTTACAGAAGGAAGTAGAAAACATAATATGTTTGCAATTGAATTGGACACCACTATTTATATATTTCAACAACACATTTACAATAACTTTCTTCTAAAATAACACATCTTATATCTTGTATTGATGGGCACCAGATGCAGCCAGAAGGAATGGACTGCAATAAGCCTCGACTAACGGGTACAAATATCAAGTGGATAGTAACCGAGTATGCTTTAACACAACCAAATTAGGTGTAGGGCAAAATTAAGATTAAAGTGGTTAAGGCACAACTAAGGATGAATGCCTTAGTTGTAGCGCATGAAACTAGAAATAACATGTCACGACTAAGTAAAGAAGTAGGACGTGATAAGCTAATTCAAAGGTAGTGATTGAAACTAAAAGAGAAACTTAATAAAATATTATCAAGATCTGTAAAGACAAAAGAAAATAATCAAACTTTGAGCTAAACAATGACACAACATTGAACAATTATCAATAACAACAGAAGGCAAATCCAACTAGTGAGACAATAATCGTTAATGTTTAACAAAAACTGTTTACACTAAGGTGTTGTTTGTTTCTGAAGAGGTAAAACATCTGCAGTCTGCAGACCACATCTGCAGACATCTGTAGGAGAAGAGGTGGACCAAACCTCTGCAGCCTGTATTAAAAAGACTGTTTGTTTTGTAACGTCTGCAGACTGCTAATAACATCTGTAGCCCCCATCTGCTCGTAAAACCTAATCGCATTCACATTCCAATCCAACACCACCCACTCCACCCTTCCATACCCCATCGCCACCGCCTGTTTCGCCACCGCCGATAGCAGCATCTTCCCCAACCCCTTCCTCCGATAACACTCCCTCACGAACAAATCCTCGATATAAAAACCCGGTTTCGCCAAAAAGGTGGAGTAATTAGGGAAAAACAGCACAAATCCAGCGACAACAACACCATCCTCCATCGTTGATGATCTGAAGGTCTCCAATTCGGGATCTGAGATGGGGAGATCTATCCAGACAGATTCAAAGTCTTAATCTCTAATAACTATGTGACTGAAACAAAGCATCAGATTTAAGAAGATCGACATCAAATTAGCATCCTACTTAATAGATTATAATACAGTTGACATATTCATCCATATGTCCAAGCAGTTAATCGAATTACAGATAGCAAAAACCATAGCATAAGTTTGTAAAACAAATTCATAACTAGTATCAGTGTATTACCTCTTAGCTCGCTTAGGATCAAGAGTCCACAATTCCGCAAGCTTCTCAGGAGCCATCGCCTTCTTCGCTTCAATACTTTCGCTCAACAAATTCGAATTATCCACCGAATTACTATGCCGATGCCGAGGTCTACCACCGATCTTCTCTCCATCACCACATCCACCGTTATCATCCTCCGAAGGTCCACCTCCACCACCACCACCGGCATTGCTGATCCGACCGTTATCCAAAATGCCGCCATCGTTGAAGCTGGATCCGAGCTTCTCAATGTCCATATACGTGCAAAACAGATGATCTTCTTCAGATCCTAACTCCTCAAAGCTTTCAGATGGTACATCGTACGGATCTGACGCCAGATCTAGATCCTCCGGCAGCCGGAAGTTCATCTCGGAGTGTGCTCGACGGTGATTCGAAGGCTTCGACGGAAACGCATCGGAATTTGGGAGTGGCGACGGGAGCAGAGAACATTATGCAGACGGTGGAATGGAGGTGGAGAAGTAATTTGGGGGAAGATGTGTAGGGTTGAAATGTGAAGAGGTGAGAAGATCTGTGAAGACTTTAGTCCACCTCTTCTCCAAGAAGAGGTCACGCAGATGTTTTTTAATGAAACGTCTTCAAAAAAACAAACACTCTGCAGAGCAGAAACATCTGCCCGCCTCTTTTTGGCGCAGACAAAAGAGCTTTAAAAGCTCTTTTACAAAAAAACAAATACCACCTAAGAAGGATAGGACTCGTTACCTAAACAAATCCAAACTAGATGCATAAAATTAACGAGACTACTTACAATAGAATGTTTGTTTGGATGCTCATGCTTACACATCCTACTTATAATATTTGATTACATGAGGTGGACACATGGCATTATTACATTAAGTTTGTCATTCATTTTTTCATCAATCATAAAAAATCATTTTTAAAAAGTCAAAATTACTTATTTCCAAAATATTTCTCTCTTATTTCAAACATTCATTTTTTTCTAAAATCAATAGTTATTAAGAATATATTTTTAGTTAACTAAATACTAAATTATATATATTATATTATATTATATTATATTATATTATATTATATTATATTATATTATATATATTATATTATATTATATTATAATATATATTAAAGATATATGTCGGTGTACAGTAAATTGCTACAGTAATTTTGTAGATTTCCCTTCTTCCCCAACCTTATCCTTCATCACCACCATTAACACCTCTTCCATTGAAAGAAGAGAAAAAGCTCCCAAAAGAAGGTGTCAACAACAACAAGAAGAAGAAGCAGCTCCCAAAAGAAGGCATCCCGACATCGGGATCTCCGGTAAAGCCATGGGCATCATGAACAGCTTCATCACCGACATATTTGAGAAACTCGCGCAGGAGTCGTCGCGTCTTGCGAGATACAACAAGAAGCCCACGATCACCTCTCGCGAGATCCAGACCGCTGTTAGGCTTGTGTTGCCTGGTCAGTTGGCGAAACATGCGGTTTCTGAAGGGACTAAGGCGGTTACGAAGTTCACAAGCTCGTAGATCTGAATCGGATGTTGGAGGTGATCAGTGTTCGATTTGGTTTGTTTGTGTTTCGATTTCGTCGTGTCGATTGGTTTGGTGATCAATTTTCCACCTCTAATAGATGTGATTAAACTTGTGTTCTCTCAGTGATTTCTTTTTAATATTGCACTTGAAATTGATTAGCGGCTGAAGGTTCAACAAGCAAGAAAGCATCACTGCGAAGATACCTTCTGAACGGAAAGATAGGTATCCCTTCAGCTCTCTTTGCAACAAGCACTCGGTCCAACAATCTGTTTGCTTCCTTTTGTGTTTTTTCTCATGTTTTTGTTAGGTCAAGGTTTAAGAGCAAGAGAAAAGCAGAAGTCCTGCATTTGACAGTTTGGGTGCTTATATCAGCAATCAAATTCAGAATCTGGACCAAAATGAGCACTCAAATGGCAGTTATGCTTGCTCTACATCACCAATAAGACCTCCTAACACTCGTAACGGGTTTAGCTAATAGGGAGTGATATAGTGACACATTCAAATCTATCTGCCATTATATTTGACAAAGGTAACAAAACTATCTCCAAGGCACCATTTTAGCTATTTATATGTTGAAACTTCATGTGAAGCCTCTTTAATTAAACCAAAATTGAGCGACTTGTGAACTTGGATCGATTGGTTTTAAGGGTTTGTAAATCTGGTTAAAAATTACCACCAATATGTCCATGCAACTCACTCTAGATTTCTGTCTGTGGTGTTTGGGATTGCTTATTAGACATCAATAAACTGCTTTTGAGGGTGTTTTGGATTGCTTATAAAGCACCAATAAATTGTTTTGTGAGTTTTTGGATTGCTTATAAGATTTAGTGAACTGAAGCATTATTATTGGTTATAACTCAAACGATTGAAATTTTGTATGCGCTAACATGGGTGGTATTGGTTATGTGTCAAAATGGTTGGTATTGGTTATGACTCAAAACAATTTATATTTGGTATGCGTCAAAACGGCTGATATTGGTTATGGGTCAAAACAGATGGTATTGGTATGGGTCAAAACGGGTGATAGGTTATGGGTCAATTGGTGATATTTATTGTGGGTCATAATGAGTAATATTGGTTATGGGTCGTAAACGGGTTATGGGTCACTAGGAAAAAGGGTTAGTCATCTTAACCGATGATCACTTTATATGTAAAAGTAGAGGTACATGTTTGACCTGTTACCCCGACAGCCCTGTGCTGCTTGCCACCTCTATGTAAACGGGTAGATTGGGGTATTTGTTTATATAGAACAACAGTTGCATATGTGACAAGTGTTCATAATACAATTTGGATAATATAACTTTATTTAGTGAATTAGTGTTAAAAATAAACAAAAAAAACTCAGTTCGAAGTCTGCTACATAGTTCTGTTTATATAAGGTTTTTACTTGAATGTTTTTTCTCTGTAGACGTCTGATTTGAGAATTCCTTGACTTGACAGGACAAAGTTATTATAGAAGAATTGAGATATCAAGAGTTTTGGAAGAGAGATTTAGGGGAGTCGGTTCGACAGGGTAATGTAAAACCATTTGTAGAGGAAGCAGTGTTGCAGGTATCAAATTGGGGTTTTAGTATCAGTGATCTTAATGTCCAGAAGAAGCACCAAGGGAAAGGCATCATCTTCTAGCTAAAGTCTCTATATAAACGAGCACCTCAAGAGTTGACTGGATTTCTTGGTCCAATACATATATGGCAGGTTCGTGCATTTTCTTGATTTCTTCTATTATACTGGATGTTTGATATGGGAAAATGAGCAGGTTGGGTTGACCCGACTCACTTTAGACTGGAAAAAGTTTATTTTGTCCATTCGACTTCATAGAGATAACAAAAATAACCCGAATAAAAGAACCCCGCGGCAACGCGCGGTTTCATTTCCTAGTATATAGATTAAAGAAATACACTTTTTAAAAAACTGATATTTTAAGAAATATGATTTTTTTATAAATAATACAAAATATTTTAAAACTGATCTTTTTAAAAATAAAAGTTTTATATAAAACCATTTTTTTAAATTAAACTGGAATTTTTAAACAAGATAGTTATAAAAATGGAATTTTTTAAACTAATTTTTTTGTAAATACAAATATTTCATAAAACAAAAAAAAAGATAAAAACCATAGTTTTGAAACAACGAGATTTTTTTTATAAACATTGATATTTTTTCAATAACAACATTCTTAGAACCGAATGTTTAAAAAACAAAATTTTAATATAGAAGTTTCAAAAAGAAAAAATTAAAATTTTACTTATAATCAAAGTACTTATTCATACGTAATTAATATTTAATATTTTTTTTATTAAACCCACATAATATAAAGGTTATAACCTAGTTATAAATAACACCCTCCATTTAAGATAGGATCATCATAACTTCCATACTCACCAGTGTTGTAAAAATCGGCCTAGGCGTCCGATTAAAAGGGCGTACCCGGTGCATAAAGCTCCCGCTTTGCGCAGGGTCCGGGGAGGGGCCGGATCGCGAAGCGATCTGATGTACGCAACCTTTCCTTGCATAATTTTGTGCAAGAGGCTGTTTCCACGGCTAGAACCTATGACCTCAATGTCACAAAGCAGCAACCTTACCAGTTGCTCCAAGGTCCGCCCTCAATGACCTAGGCGTCCGATTAATCGCTGATTATCGCTAGGCGGCCTAGGCCCTTGTAGATTAATGCTAGTCGGAGCTATTAATCGGTAATTAGACCTAGGCGGGATTAATCTGTATTCATCGGTTGTAATCGGTGTAATCGGCCTAGGCGGGTTTTAAAACCTAAAATCTTACGGTCTTAGGCATTTCAACCACAGCCTTCACTTCGAATCTTGAGACCACCTCTTCGACGACCACCCCTCCCGGCGACCACCCCTCCCGGCGACCACCCCTCCCGCCCCTCCGGCGACCAAGCTCCTTCCCTGCGACCAGCCTCCTGTTCATTGGCGACCACGAACTGCGAGCAGCTCCACCCTACTATGTTTTAATTTTTATATTTTGAACTATGTGATCTTTGAAGTACTTGATGGTTAATTTTTTGTTTAATTATTAATGTTTGAAGTGTACTAATCTTAAGTATATATATAATTTCTAAAAATTACATATAAAATTTTCAAATCGATTAATCCCGATTAATCCAGATTAATCTCTAGTTCCTACCTTACCGCCCGACTAGCGCCTAACAATTTTTACATCATTAGTGCTCACTCGCTCATGAATGGAACTCCATGAGTTTGCATCTTCTCTCTACCAAATACATTACTTATTTTATTGATTTTTAACTTCTTATACTTATCATCTTTATTTACTCTTATACACTTATGTTTATGTTTGATTCATTTTATACACATACTAATTTTGAGCGTCGGAGTGCTCTCAGAGCCTAATGTCACGACCCACCAAAACACAAATCGCAACACCTTGATTCTTATCGATTAGGGGCATATTTGAAGCATGCAAGGCTGCCCGGAAGACTCCGGGACAACCCGCACAATTCTGCGGCAACATGGCAATCTCGGAAATCTCTAGAAGACACTACAAAAATCTAGCCATGAACACTAGATCAAAGTAGAGAATTCCATGTAAAATATCTAGATATTAAGCAAAGAATTATCTAGATATTAGATTAGCTAATATCTAAGATATTTAGATTACCAAATATCTTAGATATTTATATTAGAAGTATCTTAGATATTATGTAAAGAAGATCTAGATATAGAAAAATCTAGAAAGGCATGCAACTAGTATAAATAGGGTGGTGATGCTTCATTTGCAAACCACCTAAGCTCCTTGTAACATCAAAGTCTTGTACTTGTGTTCATAGTAATACAAGCAATCTTCTTGTGTTGTAATCACACATCACAAGCATTCCACTTGTGTACTACAAATCCAACATTCCTTTACAAAGACTTCCGCTGCCGAAAACCATTCATTCAAGATCAAGAAGGCTGACTTAGAACGAATCTAAGTGCCACACGAGAACTGAACAAATCAGGTCGTGACAAGTGGTATCAGAGCCAGGTCGACTCATTGGGATGGCATCTAATCTAGACAAGGTTGTAGTCGCAAGCGTTGCCGGAGACGAGACCCGTGGACGGGAGGAGGCTCGTAAAGGTGACAAGAGAACTCGAAGCATGTCCAAAGACTTGGTTGCAAGCATGGACAAAAGAGTTGAAGATGTCGAGGTAGCATTGTCTGAATTCAAAAATGAAATAGATGAATTCAAGGCTGAAGTCGATATCTTCAAAACACATACCTACGATTCTTTGCAACATGTTGAGTCGTTAGGTAATGACTTCAACGAAATGCGAAGCGACCTCAAACTCGCCCTCTCCTTGATAAGGAAGGAGATGGAAGAGGCATTCACAAGGGAGTTGGGTCAACTAAAAGCTAACTTCGAGATGGAAATCAAAGACTTGCAAACTGAACTAAGTGTTTGCAAGCGCGCACTAGCAACCGGAGGAGACAACACAATCCATGCCTCTACAAAGGTGGACATCCCCAAACCATCACCATTCGTTGGTAAACGAGAGGCGAGGGCTGTGGATGACTTCCTTTGGGAGATGGAACAATACTTTGAGGCCGTCGATATTGTCGATGACGCCAAGAAGATCAAGACGGTGACTCTTTACTTGAAGGAGAACGCAGCTTTATGGTGGCGACGAAAACACATAGAGATTGATAAAGGTACGTGCACCATACAAACTTGGACTGATTTCATAAAAGAAATCAAGAAACAATTTTATCCGGAAAACGCTGAACACGAAGCAAAGATTCGGCTTCGTAATCTAAAGCAAAAGGGTAGCATCAAGGACTACGTCAAAGATTTTACTACCCTTGTGCTAGAAATTCCGGACTTGTCACCAAAGGACTCTCTCATATACTTCATCGATGGCTTACAAACATGGGCAAGAACCGAACTTGAACGAAGAAATGTTCAAGACTTGTCCTCAGCTATCGTTGTTGCTGAAAGCCTGATCGACCATAATGAAAGGCGATCACAAAAACCCGTCGTTATGGAGGATAACGATGAAAAAGGTGGGGGAGCGAGAACCCACAATAACAACCAAATTCGAAATCAAAGAGAAGATAATCGACGACCACCAAGATATGGGAAGGAGGTACAAATGATCAAAGGATGTTTCCTTTGCGATGGACCGCACAATGCACGGGATTGTCCGAAAAAGGCTAAACTTACAGCCTTGATTAGATCCGATGATGAACCATCAGAACCAGAAGAGGTTCGTCTAGGAACGATGCAACTTCAACTACTTAATGCGTTAAGTACAGTTGAAGGCAAGCCCTTGGTGATGGCAAACCAATCAAACCAACCCATAACCAGAGACAACCCACAGACAAAATCAAAGGGACTTTGGTTCGTAAACATGGAAATAAAAGGGCAATCTGTGAAAGCGTTAGTTGACACCGGAGCAAGCCACAACTTCATCTCACCTAAAGAGGCTCGAAGACTTGGCTTAAGGATCACCACACAAGAAGGATGGATCAAGGCCGCCTCAGGAGACACCAAACCAATAGAAGGAGCAGCATGGGGCGTAAAAACAAAGATTGGTACATGGACAGGCAAGCTGCACTTCTCAGTCGTCCCACTAGACGACTATGATATCGTGCTAGGGATGGATTTCTTCCGAAAAGCAAAGGCCTGCCCAGTGACATTCATTAACACCATGTACATCATCAAGGGAGACCAAGTGCACACCGTTACCTTGGAGCCAGATACAAGGCGTCAAGGCAAAACCATCTCTATCTTGAAACTCATGAAGACAGCTCATGAGGCATCCAGGCAACACGACGAGGACGTCGTGGCATTAGGTGGGGGAGAATGTCACGACCCACCAAAACACAAATCGCAACACCTTGATTCTTATCGATTAGGGGCATATTTGAAGCATGCAAGGCTGCCCGGAAGACTCCGGGACAACCCGCACAATTCTGCGGCAACATGGCAATCTCGGAAATCTCTAGAAGACACTACAAAAATCTAGCCATGAACACTAGATCAAAGTAGAGAATTCCATGTAAAATATCTAGATATTAAGCAAAGAATTATCTAGATATTAGATTAGCTAATATCTAAGATATTTAGATTACCAAATATCTTAGATATTTATATTAGAAGTATCTTAGATATTATGTAAAGAAAGATCTAGATATAGAAAAATCTAGAAAGGCATGCAACTAGTATAAATAGGGTGGTGATGCTTCATTTGCAAACCACCTAAGCTCCTTGTAACATCAAAGTCTTGTACTTGTGTTCATAGTAATACAAGCAATCTTCTTGTGTTGTAATCACACATCACAAGCATTCCACTTGTGTACTACAAATCCAACATTCCTTTACAAAGACTTCCGCTGCCGAAAACCATTCATTCAAGATCAAGAAGACTGACTTAGAACGAATCTAAGTGCCACACGAGAACTGAACAAATCAGGTCGTGACACTAAGCTCTAAAGTCCTCTAACAATTTTTTTTGTGATTGCAGTTCATATGAATTAGAAGATGAGAAATAAGACTACAACACCCATGAGACAAATTTAAACCGGATAAGTCATTCTCTTTCCTTGTTTCATTTTTGACTCGCCTCTAGCTTAGGAATCTGAAGCAACATGTAACATGAGTGATTTGTTACTAAGTCATAACTAAATGAGTGGAGTATTATTTGTGAAGTAACTAGCAGTTTTGCCCACGCGTTACGGCAGCTCAGCTTTAAATAAAGCTTATATCAAAACGTAGTTGGAAATAAGTGCATAGTAACGGTATATTCAGAGGTTTCAAAACGATATATTGTTGAAAAAGTAATAACAATATATTATATTTGGTCCAAAGGTTTTGATCGTACGTTGCTGGGGTTGGTTTTAAATAAAATTAAATCAAAACGTTATGCCGCAACTTTATATTACAGACTATGATAAAACATTATGCTATTGTGAAAAATAAATTGATAATATATTATATTTAACCTGCGTCGGTTTTAAACACAAATTACCTTAAAACGTAAATAAAAATAAATATATCATGACAGTATACTCGAAGCTCAAATAAATATTATAGTTTAAAAATTATAAGACAAAAAGAAAATACGTTATAAATTAATTAAATAAAAAAACATACATATATATGACATTCACTTTGAAACAGAAGGGGGAAATTTAAATGGCAAGTCCATCAACCCAAAGCTACACATGTAGGGTTGCATTCTATATTGTACCTCATATTTTAATGTTTTCGGAACCGAACGTTTTACTGGTTTGGTAATCGGACTGGTCGGATCGGATGTAAGAACCGGATGACGTCATAATTATATATATAGTATATTATATATAGTATATATGTAATCAAATATAAGTAATTTATATATGATTTATCTATGTATTTTATAATTATATATAAAAGTTAAGTATATTTGTATATCTAACACACTAATTCATAGTTCAACACTCCATTTTTACTCAAAAAAATAAAAAAATACAGAAAACCGGTCCGAACCGATCCGGTTTTCCGGTCCGACCACCGGTTCGGGAAGAACCGGCCGGTTCGACCACTCAAAAACGAATTATACCTGATCGGACCGGCCACCGGACCGATCCCCGATTGAACCTGTCGGACCTGCCGATCCGATCCGGTCGTGAAAACACTGCATATTTTAATAGTAGTAATTTACAGTAGACAAATTTACAATTGTTAATATTTGAATGCTACAGTTAACTTATGCCTCTTTAATATTTGCCATGAAGATTTTTTGATTTACAAATTGAACCCACATCGAGTTTTTGCTTTGGTTACCTCGTGTAAGCACCTTCACTCATATAACCCCACACCAAGATTTGCTTTAGTTACCACATGTCTAAGTGCTTTCACCCATTTAATGTATTTCAACTTTTCAAGCTTTATATCAAATTTTTAATGTATATAATGGATTATTGTATAGCAACTAGCATCTATAATTACTTTATTACTAATATAAACATATGTTTAACCAAGTTAAATGTAGAAAATAAATATTATTTGTTATAAAATTTATGGTTATGCAGATAATTTAAATAGAGATCACAACGTGCTCATTTTATTTACGTTTGTGATATTTAGGTACGAGTCATCGAAATTTCATACGTTTCTCTTTACATAATCACGTTAATGTCACCGCCTCAACGTGCGTGGGTCACCATCTAGTTACTATAACGTACTTAAAAGGAAAGGGCGGTGGGGTTTCCCACCAGCCTTTTTCCACTCCTACTTTTAATATTTACATTTTCAGGCACTTGTACTTTTTAAAAACCTTGTAAAATGTCACTTTGATCCCCTTAAGTTTCAAAAGTTTCGAGTTTACCCTGGTAATATAAATTCAAGTCTGTCTACTTTTAAACGTAATTATAAACGATTCGGGTCAAATATAAAATGTTTCCAAGCTTAACTCTACACTTTAAGATTGTTTACGTTTCGACATACATCTACGTTTTGACGTAAAATTTGTTTAAAAATGAGTTGGTCAAATATATCACGTTTTCGTGCTTATTTTTATGTACGCTTTGAGTTAGCGTACGTTTCGACATTGTCTTGTTTGGAAACGCGTCAGATCAAGTATTAAACGTTTGGATGTAAATTTAGTTCGGAAACGGTCGGAACGATTGTAAGCCTATGTTCCGACATTTATTTTGTTAGGAAAATAGTCAGGTCAAGTATTAATTGTTTTTGGTTAACTGTATAAATTCGAGTTACTCTACGTATTGACGTAAAGTTAGTTTGGAAACGAGTCGGGTCGATTGTAGTATATACTTTATCACGCCACATATAATGTTACGGCAACGCACGACGGGTAATAAACCTAGTTTAAACTTATTGCTTAGTAATAATCTAGGGTTGAGTTCTACAATATGTTAATTTTAGGGCTGAGATAGAATTAGAGTGGCAAGGAGGGAAACTTGTCAAACTATAAATTATTGAGAAAATAGTAAAATGTGGTTCACTTATATTAGAACCAAATTATTCTACCTAATTATTACTAATAATATAATAATTTAAATAGGTCTAAATAAAGTTTAATAGTGTTTCAAATAAAGTTAAGATTAACAATACATCATACTTGAAATAGTGAGTTTGATTTATAACTTAAAAAAGAAAATTTTGAATGAAAATTGTCACATATAAGTGGATGAATAGCACTCATGCATCCTTCAATATTATTTTTGTAGCATTAAGAAAAGTAGAGTCAAAGGGTGTGGACTGTTGACAGTATTCTAACCCTCCAAGGTTATTTTTACCCTGCCGAACCTGTTTTACTTTGTACAATTGTACTAATAACTTTAACATTCAACAATTAACACTAAATTGTGTATAAATTTATAAATGAAATAACAAGAGACTTAGAAATTGCACATCAAAATAACACCATACCACCCACCCACTTAAAGTTGGAAGCACCAAATGGATAAAGCAACAGCAAAATGACATAAAGTTAAAACTCTAAATTGAGTCTTATTACTTAAAGATGAAAAGCCGCTTTGAGAAAATGAAAGACCATCATCATCATCATCATCATGCATCTAGACACGTTCACCACGTACCCCTGTTATAACTCATGTCACTTTAAATTCAACAAGTGCTGCTATTAAAAATTAAAGGCCAAATTCATTGGTATTCACTCTTTTGACTTCAAATTTGTCCACAATCGTGATGTTTATCAAAAGATGATAAGGGCATATGGTGTGGTCGGTGACAATCAGGAATATTGATTTTTCATCTCATTCATATCACTCACTCGCATCCTACTCATTTAAGGATCAAATGTTAATCTTTCAATTTTTGTTATAAACATGTTAACTTTTTAAATTCAATAAAAATTATTTTTCTGTTGAAATAATCTCATTACACATATACATAAATATATTCAAATATGTAAATATATATGTAAATTAGTAAGTGTAAAAAAGTTTACAATAGCGTAAGTTACGTATACATCCCGTAGATACTTGCAAGTTGTAATGCTAACTTATACTAGTGTAAACTTTTTACGCTTATGAATTTACACATATATAAAACTTTAAAATAATATATTTTTGTATGTGTAATGAGGTTATTCCAACAAAAAAAACTAAAGATTTTGATTAATCTTGAAAAGTTAACATTGCTATCGTAATAATAGAGGGTTAACATTTGATCTATATCCTATTGAAACATTTATTTTTTTAATTATTTAATAAAAGTAATAAAAACTTTCATTACATAATAAAAGAAAACATTTTGTTACATAATAAAACCAACTAGGTGGGAACTGCATCGCGCGTTGCGTGATGTCATTTTTTTCATATAAAGATCGAGAGTACGGCTGTTAGTTACATTCAAAAGTATATATAGTGTAGTTGTTGGTTACATTCAAAATATGCCATTGCATATCCTGGTAATATAAGTTGTCATATGTTCACAAAAGTTAATCTGATGGCTTCAAAAGGTTGTTGCTGCTACCAGATATTTCTGATTTTGTTTTTTTAGTCAAAAGGTGGGATCACATATTAACAAAAGGTAGGATTACTATGCATTTGGTGCAGCCTTGGCATCTTCAAAAGGGTCTTGTTGTCGCTTGTTAGTCCTCTTTTGCCTTCTTTCCTGCTGGAGGACCTGCTGTTTAAAGGCTGTTAGAATTGTGTTATGGTTATTAGCGGTTAGTTAAGTTTTTTCTTACTTTCTTCTGTAAAGAGTGATCTTTTAGCTGATGTGCTTGTTTCAGCTCTATGCGTTGGGTGGAATGATGATGGTGTTGTTGGTGCAGGTGTGCTTGTTGTTGGTTGGTTGTCTCTTATATTGTCAACCTTGATAACAGTGCAGTGCAGCATCTCGGTTTTGTTGTTTTTGTGCGCTTGGACATGGAATATGGCTTCGTTGTTGATGATTTGGTGTAGGATGATGTCTGGGTTGTCTGTTGTTAGGATGTCAGGGCATGTCATCCCGGTGAGATTTGAGGATGGATCATTAAAGATTAGAGCAGAGACACTTCCTGTGTTGTCAGAGATTGTGGCGGTGATTCGATATCTGTAATAACAACTTGTTTTAGATGTTTGTTGCATTTAAATAAAATTGCAGTTGTAGAAGACATACATTTCAGTTGGTACGCTGAGATTTCCGTGCATAGAACAGAACCATTCGTCTCCGACTTTTAGTAGGGATTGATCGTACTTTGGGCAGCCTATGCAATGCCATTCTCTGTCCTTTTGTAGCTCGGTCACTGCTGCTTTCAAAGTGAAATTACGTCCCTGTATATATATGTTTGTATACAATAAAATCAAACTACATATGAAGTAAATTATGTAGTGATGCACATATATAAATTAAAGAGCGACTGATGTATGCAATGTAATTGGTCATATATAGGTCGATAGGTTTAATGCAAATTGAAAAGTTGTATGTAATTTCTTGCCTTATAGTAATAAATATAATCAACAAACCAAGCAACTGAAATACATGCTGAACCGAACAATAAACTGTGACTTACAACTCTCACATAACAATCGAATCAATTAGTTTATATTCGTGCGGAAATGGTTTTGATAACGATTAACAACTGTAAATACGCTTGTAGTTATCAGATGTTAGGTTTGAATTATAATAAGTATCACATTGGGTTAGAACATACATTTTCCTCCTAATCATTCTGCAGAAAAGCATTATAAACAGATGAATATGTTTGTATTTGGTGTAACTTTTCTGTGTTGTATGAAAAGCAATTACTCATAGGGTTCTGCATACTGTAACATAAATCTATTAAATCACTACATAATAAGCGTGAACATTAACAGTTTAACATCAGTTCAATATTTTGTCTACGTAATCCGATTATGAAATGTAAAAAGAATCAGGATAACTATGATGCAATTAAAGTGGGAGATTAAATTAAAGGGTCACTGATATATGCAATGTAGTTGCTCATATACAGGTGAATAGGTTTAATGCAAATTAGAAAAGTTGTATGTAATTTGTTGTCTTATAGTAGTAAACATAACCGACAAACCAAGCTACTGTAAATGCCTCTGATTACGATTAACAACTGCAAATATGGCTGTAGTTATCAGATGCATTCAGAACATTTAGATAACCTGAAGACGTAGCTGTATCTAACAGCAGCACACGCTAAAGTACAATTACAAAGCCAAAAGACACCAACCCTGCAATGCAATAAAAGAACATAGTCAAAATTGTTGGTTAACACAATAAAATATGTAATGACAAATACATTTAAAAAACAAACAGTAACACAAAAAGAAATCCAGTAGATAGACATCAAAAATATTTTAAAAAACATAAAAGGCATAATAAAGAAGATATAAATGGAAAACATTCATCCGCATAAAGAAACAAAGAACCATAGTTGCAAGCGCACCTAAAGAAGAACACCCAAAATCTACTGCGGCTATATTCAACTGCAAATCTGTAACATAATATTAGTGATATCAAACTCTTTAGGCTAACATTTAAGTAAGTACAGGATGAAAATAGAACACATAAAACAATTAAAAAAAACCAAGCATGACCAACAGTAATAGCACAAATTCGAATTATGTGTATGCAAGTATAAAGTTTCATCTTATTATATAGTGAAATAACTACCAAACAATCTAAGCTGACATATAAATTCTCATCTTAGTATATAATGAAATAACAAAAGAATACGAAAATAACATCAGGTTGAAACAAAACACACCAGCCATAAGCAAAACCAAGTGACAAACACCAATAATAACAATATTAATCAAGCATACAATGCATCACAGCAGATGCAAAACACATCAAACGAACAGGATTTATACACTGTTTTACAACAAAGGTTACTCAGGTACATATAAGTTTATTATTGAAATTCTTACTATTATGTTTATTTATGACCTTGCTATCAATTAATCATAGAAAGTGTGAGGAACAGATCATCTCCACTCTTGATAACCTAATAAATGAGCCTGTATGATCTATATATATTCCACATTTATCTTATACCAAACCAACAACACCTCATATTTATACAATCGAGCAAGTTGAGCACTAACCAAAACACAGAACAACATAATATAGCATTCAACAAAACGATTGGCTACATTCTCAGATTATTAATTGACACCGTTTGAAAAGTTAGATAACACAGACGGTGTTGTTTGATCAGGACCGGAGACTAAGCCTTATAACAAACCTCATAATACAGCAGCCTGCAAAAGACACCTGAGAAAACAAAAATGACATACACGTAGACCTACTGTGTTCACACATAGAAGAATCAGCAGGTATTGAGCACATCAGCAGTGGATGTTTATAAAAGAGCCAATATCTTTTGATTAATTTAAGTTCTAAGTAATTGGATTACGAAAGTTAATTGATTTTAAGATGAACATAAAGTTGCCTAACAATTTAATACCAGATAAGCAGGGGTTATGATAATAAGACACTTGATTTTTGTAGCTCGAAATAAAGTGATATATAGAGATCAATAAAGAGAGGTTGTTAGAGAATCAATAGTCTTAATGAATATAAAATCATCCAGTCAGGTTGTGAAGTTTATAGTGATTGTAAACACAGGCAAAAGAGGTGAATATGGTAACAATATTTTATCATTAGCTAAGAGGTAGATAATCATACCTGGAGACATTGGTACAGGGTAAAGGAACCACATTTACACACTATTTTAATGTTAGGTTGACACCATAAAAACCAATATACTTTCTTATTTTGTCTAAAGAATTCAATCAATCCAATTATAGCATGTTAAAGCCACTAAAGTTATTTAAAGCAAATCTTCTGTGAACATTGATAAACATATTGTTTAATAACTCGTGAGTGCCTGTTGGAGGTAATGTCATATAAACGCTTTGATGGCACAAAACACTCTTTCACCAATTTTGACCACTGTTATATGCAAATAAAGAAGAATGTCGACATTGCACCTCAACGTTTTTGAGCATTTGTCTTAGTAATAAGTTTAAAACTTTCTTTTATCTATGAGCTCAAGAAAAAGTAGGATGCAGATAACCAGGAAAGACAGAAAGGGAGAACCCTAAATTAACAACCCTATCAAAATGAAACCCTAAGTTAATAAACATGAAGAACACATCAGAAATTAATGGCAATTTCACAAAAACATTCGACCACCACAACATAAAACGACCAAAAATCAGAAACAAAACCAATATGCAACCCCAAAAAAACAGAATCCGACAACATAAATAAGATGATGAATCAAAAAAATAAGCAAACACAAACCTGGATGCCGAAGCAACAATCGGAAGCGAGTGTAGAACACAACAACTGCAAATCAAACCCAAAGAATAAGCATCCGATTACATTAAGAACATGATGAGACAAAGAACCGGCGAAAACACAAAGTACTGACCAAAACACATACCTAAAAACCGCAACAACGATCGGAGGATGAAGATTCACAGAGCATAACCGTGGCGGAAGAAAATCAAATAATACAACCACCGATTACATTTAAACAAACATCACCAAGGAGAAACACGTGTCCCGGTAATCTCAGGCCAGATCCAACGACCGCTAATCTCATACCAGATCCAACGGCCAATACGTATTCGGTTACTATTCATCAATTGGAATTTTCATAATAGGTAATTAAAATAGTAAACAATCTGAACAAATTTGGTCATGCACTTCTTGATTTCGTATCTCATGACGGTTTACTCATTTTTGTTGTTAGTCTAGTCAACAAATACAGGCTCTACAGTAGCTTAGTTGTATTAAAAAATTGTTTGTCCCTTGTCGTTTAAAATCAAATTATATAAAATTACAAGCAAGCTAGTGTCGATCGGATTCAGAATGACACGCCAATGTTGCTTCTGATGACCAAATACTTGTATATAGTCTTTTGTGTTGAGTCATGAGCTAATATGTATGAGATATGCTTCTCAACATGTGGAGCCGTAATCGATTTGACTATCGTATTCTATCGACAAGATAACACCCACCCTTATACGTTGATCCTTTGAGTTGATGACATAGCTTCTAGTATTATGGAAGGATGTGAATGGTCACCACACATATATTGACATCGTCACGTATTAGGGCAGTTTCACCACTATCAATGTGTGTAATTGATGCTATCAAATATTCAACTAAAGGAGTGTCTGGGTTCATATGAGCCATAATGCTTAATGTTGTCTGTTTATGTAAATATTTCATGCCATATACATTATTTATAGATTACAAAATGTATATATACATAACCTAATAGTTCAATCGAACATCTTAAAGTATTCAACGAATGAATCTCTAGCGGTTGATCACGACAAATGCACTTTTATAAGGAGGTAAAGTCCGTTTTACCTCTCCCATCAAACATTTGTTGAAGTTAGGATTCACTCTCTCCACATCTTCAACTATTCTCATAAACAGTGTTAAGGCTATTAAAAAGCGACGCCTTTGGTGAACGAGAAAGATATCAAGGTGCGATGGAAAACTTACTTCGATAACCTATTTAACATAAGGAATCCAAATCAACAAACTGAGATAGATAGAACAACCCAAACAACGCAACAAAACCATTGCTATTGTAGAAGCATCACGGTTGACGAAGTTAAAAGAGCTATGAAGAAAATGGGAAGGGCTAAAGCGGTGGGGCCAGACAACATACCGATTGAGGTGTGGAAATGCATGGGTGATGAGGGTCTCCAATGGCTAACAGATCTATTTAACACTATCTTTAAGACAGGGAAGATGCCAGACCAGTGGAGAACCAGTGTCATAGTCCCCATATATAAGAAAAAAGGAGATATCCAAGGATGCGAAAACTACAGGGGAATAAAGCTACTGAGTCACACGATGAAACTATGGGAAAGAATTATTGACACGAGAATTAGACGGGAAACCCAGATAGCAATAAACCAATTTGGATTTATGCCAGGACGCTCTACAACAGAAGCCATACACGTCATAAGACGGATAATGGAGAAATATAGAGAAAAGAAAAGGGACCTCCATATGGTATTCATCGACCTAGAAAAGGCCTATGACAGTGTACCGAGACAACTAATTTGGGAAAGTCTACGACATAGAGGGGTACCAGAGAGGTATATCAAATTAATTAAGGATATGTATGACGGGGCAAAAACATGTGTGCGAGCACCGGTAGGAGACACAGACTCATTCTCAGTGGAAGTGGGACTCCATCAAGGATCGGCATTGAGCCCATTTCTCTTCGCACTAGTGTTGGATGAGATGACTAAGTCAATACAACAGTCAGTCCCGTGGTGTATGCTCTTCGCGGATGATATTGTCTTAATATCATAATCTAAAATGATGCTTAACGACAAGCTAGAGCAGTGGAGAGCAGCGCTAGAGAGCAGAGGATTAACGATAAGTCGCTCTAAGACGGAATACATGCATTGTAACTTTGGCGGCGACGACGAAGAGGACACCCAAATCAGTATCTAGGGCATGCCGGTCCCACAGACATCTAGGTTCAAATACCTGAGCTCGTACCTGCAGGAGGACGGAGAGATACACAGCGATGTAGCTCACCGTATCCAAGCAGGATGGTGCAAGTGGAGAGCAGCATTAGGGATCCTATGTGATAAGAGGTTTCCAGCAAAACTTAAGGGAAAACTATACAGAGTGGCGGTACGCCCAGCTATGCTATATGGAACAGACTGCTGGGCCATAAAGAAATCGCACGAGAAACAAATAGAGGTTGCGGAAATGCGAATGCTAAGGTGGATGTGTGGCCAAACAAGACTGGATAGGATAAGAAACGAAGTGTTTCGACAGAAGTTAGAAGTGGCTTCTATTGCAGATAAAATACGAGAGGGAAGATTAAGATGGTTTGGACATGTCAAGAGGAGACCAATGGCAGCACCGGTCAGAGCAGTGGAGAACATCAGCATAGAGGGTAGGAAGAGTAGAGGACGACCTAGGTTGACTTGGGAAGAGAGAATTAGACGAGATATGGAACACTTGCACCTCTCTGAGCACATGATCGAGGATAGGAGTGACTGGAGACGTAGAATTAAAATTAAGGACTTTTAGTGGTTTCTGTAGCTAGGAAAGGACTTTGTTTACTTGTTACGGGGCTTGATGTGTATGTAGTACGCGTAGACCTTCTTAGGGGAAACTTGCGGCTTTCCTGATGCATGCTTGTTCATTTTATACTTCCTTTTGGTGATATCTTAATGCTTTGAATGCTTGCTGTATGATGTGTGCTGTACCATATACCATATATCATAAATCGTACGTTTGATTATATGATTGATTATTTGATTATTTGATTATATGTTAAATCGCGAGCGCTATAGCTTTTGTATCGAGCCAGGGGTCTCTTTGGAAGCGGTCTCTCTACCTATCTGGATAGAGGAAAGACTTGCCACCACCTACCCCTCCCAGACCTGCTCTTGAGTGGGATATACTGGGTTTGTTTGTTTGTTTGTTTGTTTTTTAATACGTCGTCAGGCTGTGTTGTTTTTACAGAAAAAAATAATCATCTACTACTCTACTAGCATCTTATTAGTAGATTAATGATTTACAGTTGAGTGAAGCTTTTCGGGTGGGTTCTCGAATGTGAGGAAGGCTCATGTTGTTGTACCAGTCCTTGGGCCGCGGTTACAACCATTTCGAAGATTGTATAAATGCATAAAGTATGAAGGATGAAAGTGTGTTTTGTTGTGTAAAATGAAGATTACATTATGTATTTATATCGGTTTGGGTTGAACAAAATATTGATTGAAAAAAGTCTTTTAAAATTATTTGATCGTTCAACGGTGTCCCCGAAGGTCGAACGCTGGTTAGGCGTCTCACTTGTGATGCCTTCATGTCCCACTCACGCTTGGAGGGGATTGATTATCCCATGAGCGTGAGCCACAGAGACCCACTCACACCACATCCTTCAAGCTTGTATGTTGAAGAAGTTACATATATATTAATCATGAATGCATATAATTTATGCCTGTATGATCATTCACTTTTTATTAGATAGTTTGTTGTTTTTGTTTCAAAATATATATGCGTCTTAACTAGTTATAATTATGATAGTTGTATTAATTATATGATTTAATGACACAAATTTCAAACTAATAAACTCATTTATGTGATTGTTATTGAAATAGCTCAACACTTGTACTAAATGACTAAATAATGAAGTTAAAGGTCACATGTGTTATTTCGTAAAGTTTAATTTAATGGGATGTTTGGACTTTGGAGCAAACATTAGGGCGGGTTAAAGCGTATTCAAGTCAAACTAGGATTAAAATGAACCACTTCAAAAAATTTGAAGGATCAATTGGTTAACCATCACAAAGGAATACTAGCAAAATGAGATCGGGTTGAAGCAGATTATGTGAGAATAAAGGCACTAAAATGGCTTCACTTGTTAGATCTGATTTTACGACGGAGGTGTGTGGCATGGATAATTGTAGTGGCGGAGACAATAGAGCTGACACTGATAGTGATGGTCACCATGACAACCACAAGAGTGGTGACGAATTCTTATTTGAAAGTCGTATAAAAAGCATAAAACTATCAAAATATAAAAGCTAGTCTATACTTATCAAGTCGTTCAACTCACTTTAAATCGTTAGAAACTCGAATCTGAGTTAATATTAGTCTGACCATCTATAGTTATACATGAAAAAATCCAATTACTTTAATTCTACTTATAATATACCAAACCGATGATGACGAATACACAACATTCTTATTTTTGTGTTTCTTGAAAACATGACAAGATAAAACTTTTTGACGATAATGATAATATGACAATATATCGTATTTAATAAACAACAAAATCACATTGACTAATTCCTAACTAACACTAATTTGATTTGACTTACCCGAAAAATCCATCAACTACAGCCCACTAATTTGAATTTCATTTGGTAATAAGGTGTTAGTTAAGCGTCATCAAGATACGTGATGCTTTAAAACATATCAAAATTTAGGTTCTCTATCTGTTAAAGTTTAGTTAAATGATGTTAATCAATGATTTGTCTATATTTTATAGCCTATTTGAAACAATGGAAAACTACAAATAGGACAATAAATGCGTATATAATTGTGATCTTATATTTATCAACAAGACTTGTAACAAAATGTTAATGCTTTTTTTCCATTTTTAAGTAATATGCCTCTTATAATATCAATATATGTGGTGTGTGTTAATATTCTGTTTTTGCATGTATGTGTTCGTTTGTTCTTTTAGATATGTTTTGTTCGAAAATACTTTCACACAGAAATAAGTTTTAAAAACAAACATGATTTTAAATAGTAAAATCTAAATAAAAGGCATCTGTTACACACTCTATTAGCAATATTAATCTATATATGTAGTACCAAAACAGTCTTCGGACGAATGTTATCAAGGTGTGTGTATATGTAGTGGTGTGCTTTCTATGAAGTTAAGGTTTCAAATTAATAACCACATATAAATTTAAAAGTTGTGTTAGATGTATTGTTGGTGGTTACTAAAAATATCTAAATATGTGTGTGACATTTTATTTTCTTCTTGGAACTTTTCAAGACGCATATAATAAGCTCATAATTATATGGCTAAATGTTTTTAGGTATAAACCCACAATTAAAACCCAATTTTAGGTAATTTCATAATTTCTCCATAAACAAAAATCAACATATTTGGGCAAAAACATTTCTCATAATACACCACGTGTAGAAACAATGTTGGACCATAACCAAAAAGGCCAACACCAAAAGTATATCACCTTTTAAACCTAAAAGACCTTATTCTAATCTAACCTAACCACAGTTAGAAAATAATAATACCTCAAGTAAAAACCTAACCATAGTTAGACCACCAAATGTTTCGGTTTATCTACAGTTCGGCCCCTTTCAAATTTCAATATTATTAAACGACGACTTTTTGCAAACCCTCGGTCATCGATCACTTTCTGTTTGAAGATCTTTCTATCAATTTTGTTGTTTGTTGTTTGTCAATATTATCTCTTTCGGCTTTAATTTCGTATTCTAGCGATCTGTTTGTTGCTCTGAAGATTCGATCAATATGGCTGAAATTTAGGGCAAATGTCTGAAACTCTTGTTTTTGTACTGTTTGGGACTGATTTCACTGTGAGGAGGATCACCGGAGCTTAATTGTGGTGTGGATTTTGTTAGCTTGTTGATTGATTTGAGTTTTGGACGCAAATGGAATCGATCGATGTTGGTTTGATTGATTGGTGTAGATGGAGTTCGATTTAGCTAACCCTAGAAAAGGTAAAAGCGTTTGATGTACTTGATTTGGTTGGAGGTGTTCTTTTTTGTATACGGAAGTTGAAGCAAAACCCTAGGGCTGTTGAGTGATCATGACCACCGAGTTGGATAACTCGTCGGCGGTGAACGAGTCGACGGTTTCCGGCGAAGCGAGTTTTTCTTCTCCGGCGAATCAGACGGCGGCGCCGCCAGAAAAGCCGGTGAAACGGAAGCGTAATCTAGCCGGTATGCCAGGTAACATTTTGATTCAACTATGATCTTAATCTGTATGGTTATTGTGCTTGTTGCCTTTATTGGGAGTTCTATATTAGGTTAATTAGTAAATCTATGTTTTTAATCGTTAATTGACTTCATGCTGTTTGAAGCAATCATTGCAATACTTTTTTGGATATAAGTATCAGAATAGATTATGAGTTATGACTTGCTAAGTTGAAATTTAGATGAAAATCACTTGATTTTTCTTGTTTTTGTTTTAATTTCCGACGCATAGATCCAGATGCAGAGGTGATTGCCCTATCTCCCAAGACTTTGATGGCTACGAATCGATTTGTGTGTGAGATTTGCAATAAGGGGTTTCAGAGAGATCAGAACTTGCAACTCCATAGAAGGGGGCACAATTTGCCTTGGAAGCTTAAACAGAGGACAAGCAAAGAGATTAGGAAAAGAGTGTATGTATGTCCTGAGCCATCGTGTGTTCACCATGATCCAACACGGGCTTTGGGTGATCTCACTGGGATCAAAAAACACTTCTGTAGGAAGCATGGTGAGAAGAAATGGAAATGTGATCAGTGCTCGAAGAAATACGCGGTTCAATCTGACTGGAAAGCTCATATGAAGATTTGTGGAACCAGAGAGTATAAATGTGATTGTGGGACTTTGTTTTCAAGGTTATTGTTTATGAAATTCGACATTTGTTAGCATGTATGTGATTTTATGTTTGAATATTGAAAGTTTCTTTTGTTAATATGAAGGAGGGATAGCTTTATCACCCACCGAGCATTTTGTGATGCCTTAGCAGTGGAGAGTGCTAAAGGTCCACCAGAAGATGAACCTCCTAAGGAAGATGGAGACCCAAAACCGCCACTCATAGAATCAGCACCACAATCAACCTCAACGGCATCACCACCCCCGCCACCCACACCACTGCAGCTGCCTCCACCCCCACCGCCACCCACTGCCGCCCCTGTGGTGCCCATAACATCTTCAGTTTTGTGTATTGCAACAACTCCAGGTATGGCAACATAAAGTTTAAGGCTATAACCAGCACCCTTATATTGTCTTGAAGAAAGCAACTAAAAGTTTTGTTTTTTCTGTCTTGTCTTCGTGTTAAATTTTGTCATTTGCTAGATTTGTTACATCTGCACATTTTTATTATTTGTTACATCTGCACATATTCATCTAAAGATTCATTACAAGCTGACATCTTGCCTACAGATTTGCCAGAAATTTCCAAGTTGGATCAGGATCCTAGACCTGTTTTGGACAACCCAACACAATTGGTGGCGGGGCTCACCGGAAGCTGTAATGGTAGCTCCAGCTCAACCAATACAGGAAGCACAAGCAGCAGTGTATTTGCTAGTTTATTTGCATCATCAACTGCATCAAAGAATTTTCAACCACAACCTCAAAGCACTGGATTCAGAGACTTGATTCGATCCATGACCCAACCCACACAAACACCTGATCTTACACTCCCATCTCCAGCTCAAGAACCCGTATCACTATGCTTGTCAACCAATCAGGCATCCTCCATTTTTAGAACAGCTGGACAGGACCTCCGACAGTATGCTCCACCACCTCAGCCCACCATGTCAGCGACAGCACTACTTCAGAAAGCTGCTCAGATGGGTGCATCTGCTTCCGGTGCATCACTACTTAGGGGATACGGGCTTGAGCGAGATGACACAGACGGTGGTGCATCTATTGGACTTGGGCTTGGGGTGGGCTATGATGGGCGGTCTGGTCTGCAAGAGCTCATGATGGGGACTCCATCTGTCTACGGGCCTAAGCATGCTACTCTTGATTTTCTAGGGTTGGGTATGGCGGTTGGTGGTGGAACAACCACTGGTTTGTCAGCACTGATGACTTCCCTCGGCAGCAGTCTTGATGTTACAACCACGGTTTCATCATTTGGACTTGGTGGCAGTGGTGAGTTCACCCAAAAAGACATGGGACCACAGTAGGCACTTGGTGGCCCAGATTGTAAGTAGATCTATATTGTCTTTATTTCTGTAATTTTAGCTTGGCAACTGTTGTCTGTAGTAAGTAGCTTAAATTATATGGAATTTTTACTATCTTGATGTAAATTAATTTTTTCTCTCTATTTTGTATCGTTAAAAATCCAGAAAAAAGACCTGGATCTCCATTTGCTTAGGACCTTTGAAGGAATCAACCCATGCCAACTTGTTTTATTTATTTAATCATGTGCTATGCATCTAAGATTCTGTGTTATGTTGACTTTTTAGTGTTTGATAATATCTGACTTCAATAATTTGTGCATCATTTCAAATTGAAAATCAAGCATGCCACAATAGAAATGCTTGTTGATTTTGTTGATAGTTGACTTAGTTTGGTCCAACTATGCCCCCTAGTGCATGGTTATATCCTCACTGCGTCACCTGCAGGGTCTATGTGGACTTTTGGCCCCTAGCGGATGGTGATCTCACCATCACCATTCGGTACTGCTATTTTTAATTTCCAACCCTGCTGGGTCATGACCCCGTAAGTTACCCAACCCACCCGCGCTAAACATGTTTGCGCGTGTATTAAAAAATTAAAAAGAAGTGGCAAATGATGAAAGTCGTAACATGGGACGAAAGATGGAGGTAGGTGCTGATGTTATGTTGATTGTTGAAGTATAAATGGACAAAAAAAATTAAAAATATAAAGGATGAAAGATAGGTACCACATGGAATAATCTTTATTGTAGCTTTCTCTTTACAAATTGAATTTTGGGAGTTCTATTATATACGTAACTAGAATGGTTGATGTAATCTTAGTGGTTGAGGGCGGCAATGGTGGTGAAAGGACGACTTTATAGAGATTTTTATTGTTTTCTTTTTTCTCTTTTGAGGTTTCTAAAATGTTAAAATAAAATAAAGGAAGAGACTTTAGAGACAAAATCAATTATTAGTTAAGGTCATTATCACTAAAAAAATCTAAATTCCTTATTTAATTTGAACAAAAAGTTCATTCAACTAAATTTATGACATTGTATGTTAATTTGTTTAATACTAGTTTATAAACTTGCGTTATACACAAAATTGAATTAAAATATTAAATTAATAGTTAGTAATTAATATTTAAAAAATATACTATAACTTTAGATATAATGATTCGAATTACATATGATCAACCAGTAAGTAATAATATAATAACAATATTTTTTTAAACTTTTGTTTTTAAAAAGAATTTTGTTAAAAATTGATCCTTAAAATTTTCATTTTTTAATTTGTTTTCTAAATATCATTTAAAAAAAGTTATATGTTTTAAAAAAGTTATATTTTTTCTTTTTAAAGAGATTATATTTTTTTTATAAAAATATATTTTATAATATGAAAAGAATATAAATAAGATTTTTACCATTTAATATGATTATTAATCGGTTATCTTTTTATGCTAGTGATATGTGGCATGAAGGGTGAAAGAAGATGACATGTGACAATAATAGTGCGAGAATATTAAATGTAATAAAATTTTATTTGTTTTATTAGTATAGAAGATACAAATATATAAAATACCCCATAAACATCTCAAATTACACAATCATTACATATCATGTCGGTGATTAATTTTTTTACATGAATATCATATAGATCATTTACTTATTTAAGAGACCACCTTGTATAAATGATTGTGTGAACATACACAACAATCAATTTGATGTTTCATGTCATCGGTTTCCTAGTAACATGCATATGAACCCACCCCACAAATAACATGCAAGTAACAAAGTATCATAAAAATAGGTGATAAAAATATCGGGTGGTTCAGTGAATTGTCAATGATTTAATTAGCCGTTTAAAAGAAAAAACAACAAAACACCGAAATGAGATGTGACCCTTACCTAGTTATCCTATATACAACCAAAATATGAAATCGAAAGATAGCCCAACTACTTAACAAATAACTTAAATATCATAATATTCAATTGTAACCCATAGTGTCCAACTATCTAAAACCTAGAATTGGACATCATCCCATTTCCCTTTTAAGATGTCCGACCATGCGTTTAACACACATTAGAATTTTGTCAAATAGAAACCATTAAAATCAGTTGTCGGTTAAAACCCATGGCCCATGGGTCAACAAAAACCCAATGACTTCATATACACAGATACACTACACAGCCACCACGACCCGAACCCTCTCATTTCCTGTTAAACCCAAAGCCCTAAACATGCCGCCGCCGCCGCCGTCGTCCGCCGCACTCCGTCGCGCCCGTCACCTCTCCACCGCCGTCGCCACCGCCACCTCCTCCACCACCACCACCACCACCACCTCAGCCACCATGACCATCTCCAAAGCCAAATCAAAACTCCGAAAAGAACACGACACCGACAAAGCCCTAGACATCTACTCCACCGTCAAAAACAACCACTCTTCATCGTCCCCAGGATCCGCCCACCATGCTCAACAGATCACCGTCCGCCGCCTCGCAAAGTCCCACCGTTTCTCCGATATAGAAGCCCTCATCGAGTCCCACAAGAATGACCCTCGAATCACCGATGAACATTTCTTATCTTCGCTTATTAAATCCTATGGGATTGCAGGAATGTTTGATCATGCCCTCAAGACCTACGGCCAGATGGAAGCTTTAAAAACCCCTAGATCAGCTTTATCTTTCAATGCATTACTCACAGCTTGTGTGAATTCGAAAAAATTCGATCTTGCACCCCAACTGTTCGACGAAATGCCTGTGAAGTATGGGTTTAAAGTCGATGAGTATTCGTATGGGATATTGGTTAAGTCTTATTGCGATGCTGGTAAACCTGAGTTAGCCATTGAGAAATTGAAAGAATTGGGTGAAAAAGGGTTTCAGATATCTGGGGTTACTTATACATCGATCATACATGCGTTGTACAAGAAAGGGAATTCGAGTGAGGCCGAGCGGGTTTGGGATGAGATGGTGAATAAAGGGTGTTTGATAGATGTTGCGGCGAATAATGTTAGGTTGATGAATGCTGTTGATGGTGATCCTGAGAATATTAAGGCGATGATTGAGGAAATGAGCAATGCGGGGCTGAAACCGGATACTATAAGCTATAATTACTTGATGACTTGTTATTGTAAGAAAGGGATGATGAATGAAGCGAAGGAGGTGTATGATAAGTTGGAGGAGAACTGTTGTAACCCGAATGCTGCAACGTTTAGGACTTTGGTGTATTACTTGTGTAGGAATGAGCGGTTTGAGACTGCGTATAAGGTGTTTAAGCACAGTGTGGCGGTTAACAAGATACCTGATTTCAATACTCTGAAGTATTTGGTTCAAGGGTTGGCAAAAAAGTCAAGAACCAAGGACGCGAAGGGGATTATCAGGACGATGAAGAAGAAGTTCCCTCCTAATCTTTTGGTTGCTTGGACGAAAATTGAGAAGGAACTTGGTTTAGCTAGTACTGAAACAGAGGCTGCAAAATAAGGTAGGAATAATCCAACGAAATGGAAGCCGATGGCTATCGTCTACACTGATGCCAGATGTTTTGTTTGGTCTGCCGGACCTTGTCAACAAGGTAGGTGTTGCAAAGCTTATATTCACTTTGTTATCTTCTTGTTGAATGATTGTTTTCTTTAGTCATAAACAAACACAATAGTTTTGAGTCATTAAGATAATGTTGCTCATTGATTTATATATCAGTTACAGGCTCTTTTTTTGTTGTCATTTGGTGGTATGCCAACTTTCTTTATCTTTGCAAAATTTTACTTTGAAGTTTTGAATTTGGAAATGTTCTCAACAATATATGCATCAAGTTTGTGTTATGTTTGCGATGTAGGAAGCGAAAACAAAACAGATGGATCAATAAGTTTGAGAGAATTAAACATTGAGACCTGAAATATCGCACAATAGCCATTTTCCATGTCTTGCAGGGTTTTAAAGTTGTTCTTGAGCACATTGTCACTGCTAGCATCAGTCCTTTGAATAACATGTATATAAATATCACAGAGCCTTTTAATGCCTTGGATCTAGTTTTCCTGTTGTGACATTCAATGCGCTATTGATGTTATCTTCATCTTTCCTTAACTGCTGCCTAAGGATGGCAATACATTATTTTTAACCTCTTTAATAAACAAGTTGTATGCGGGTTGATATGTTTAGCTTGTTTAATTAATTAGGAAGTATTCGGTTTGACGTGTTTAATCCGTTTAGTTAAATATGTTGACATGCAAACCATTTAAATCAAAATTATAAAATATTTTATTAGATCAACCTGCCAACCAATTTATGACATGTTAACTCTTTAGTTACAACTCAACTCTGACAACCGGTTCATGACATGCTTAAAGCTTGTCATAAATTGGTTTACATGACTTATGATTACATAAGTGTGTCCTCAACCTATCATGCTTGTGATCCTCCTATTACCCCCAACCATTTAACCTGTATATACCATCTTTCCGTCTCCACTGATTGTCATATTTGTATCATATCATTCTTCATTCTCATGTCACTAGACCAGGAACATGGTTTTCAATCTTCTATTTTTAGAGCATTTTTTAAGGACGTGTCAAGCCTAGTTAAGGGTAGAGGACATGTGTTGGTCCGAACGGTATTTTTCAAGCGAGATATTTGAAACAATGGCATCGCTCGTACCACTTTTGCAACGATTGTATTGGTTGTTGTAAATACCGCAAAACTTGAAACTTTTTTTACCATGTCATGAAACTTGGAAGTAAGTTGGTCAATGCAGGGACACGGTTCACGGCACATAAGATGGTGCAACTTTTGCGCAACCCGGTTCCACGTATTGGTCCGAGTTTGGGAGTTACAAACGATCAGATCTTCTGAAACATCCACCCAAGCTTTAGCCAACGCTTATTCCTCCTCGAAAGACCACTTTTGCGGTTGGGACGCGTGTGCTTAAACCTTTTATTTATTGTGATAGTCTCGTCTGCTTCTCAAATATTGTGATTGAGGTTTAAACAAACGAATTGAAATTTATACTATATCTTATAGTCTCAACTCCCACAAGAGGATGTATGAGAGGAAGGAGCAGAGGAAAGGCTAACCCCCTTATGGTTTCTACTATCTATAGTTCTATACTACCGAGGGAAGGTATCACGGTGGATCTTGCTATTTATTTAAACATTCCGTAAAATTAACCAAAGTTATGAAAATTATGTATCGCTATGATTACATCAGAATCGTATTATTTTACGTAAATGAATTCTTTCTTTTTAATTGTTGCATCAAGAAAAGTGAAAAATCCGTGCAAAGTGAGCTTGGATTATGAGATTTTAAATCCAATGAAAAGGATTTGATGAAAAACCTAAGAAGTTATCAAAATCATTCCATGGGAATTAGTGGAATCTAACTTGTGTATCATTTATTATTGATTATTGATTATTGATTTGACAAAACGTTATAATAAGTTCTAAACTTGTATCTAAATTTATTTCGAACTTCTATTAATCAGGTAATAAGGTAATATAAGTAATATTCTATTAATCAAGTAATAAGGTAATATAAGTAATAAAAAAGTGAGCGACTAAGTGTAAAGGGTTTTTGAGGTTGAGGTTGGAAAATTCAATACGTAAAGGGTTTTTGAGGTTGGAAAAACGAATCAAGAAGCGTTCGGTAAGCAAAATTCAATATTATTAAACTCAATTACTGTTTATTATTAGTTCCCGATGTTAAAAAAAATATGGATCACGAGGCCACGTGTTATGATACAATCGGTAATCAAGCAAAGATCGATAAAGAGAAGAAGAAACTAAAGAGAGGAGGAGATATTCTCAATTCATCGATACCTTTTTTATTCATTCTTTCTGTTTAAGTACAACCACAACTAACTAAAGACACCCTATACTATTCAATTATTACAAACTAATCCTTCTACTATTTGATACCTAACATTACTCATCCCTCAAAAGATTTTTGTCCCCAAAAATCAGGAAAAAAGAATTCTAGTCAAAATCAACATAGTGGTAACATCCAAGTGAAACCCAATTTCTGCAGCAGTAAAGCATTCTTTAGCGCACAATTTGAACCGTTGTTAGTATGGACTTTAGCACCAACCAACTGCATTAGAGAAAAAAATATGATTGCAGTAGGCTACACCCTTGTAGCTCCTTGTAACTACAAACCCATTGTGTTATGTTACACCCTTGTAGCTCCTTGTAACTACAAACCTAGTATATTCCAACACCTTGGGTTCATCGAGTGATCTTGTCTTTTAAGTCACCTTGCAGCTTTGAAACTAATTTTGAGCCACTACCATTTGGATTTCCATTTGGATTTCCATTTGTGCCACAAGTGCCCCATTGTATTTTGAACACTAATTTCATACCCATCCCAAATCATAATGGAAATCAATTGTTTATATTTTCACTTGATTAAACATCTCTTTGCAAATTCTTTTATGAATTTACACATCAATTTGTTAAGTTCTCCACTCTTATGAACTCCACTAGAATCAAAGTGTCTCGTACATATATCCATCCAATTCAATTCTTTATTCTTTTTTGAACCACATTCCTTTGTTGAATTCATTTCTACTTTTTCTTGATCCATGTATGACATAAGCTGAAATACAGGCACAAATTCCTTCTTCCCTGTTGCTTGATCAACCCTTTCAAATTTATCTTTCATATCATGGTTAAATGAAACAATTTCCTTTTGAAACATGTTGTTTTGAATTATCTGAACCAGTTCATGTTCAAATGTGACATTTTGACTTAAAGAACCCATTTCACGCTCATTGTCTTTTGAATAGTCACTATCACATGTATCTTGACAAATGGTTTCTTGAATTGCAACCCTATTTGCAGATTCATCAATGGTTTGATACTCATTTTCACTAAAATTTTCATCATGATTCGCACTAAAAAAGTAATCTACCTCCTTGAGTTCTTTATTGTCACATAAGATGGTAAGAAAATTATCTTGTTTCTTTGCCCCTTCATAAGCTTCTTGGAGTGTTTTTGGTCTCAAGAACTTAACCCAACCCCTAATTTCAGATTTGAGACCCCCCACGAATAAATTCGTAGCATAATACTCACTTAGAATTACTTTCTTAAGGAGAAGATCAAATGAATTACAGTAATCTTGAAATGAACCTGTCTGTTGGAAGTTCTTGATTTTTTCCATAGATGATGCAGTGTTTAGAACTCCTGTTTCTTGAATTTTGGTTTTGATAAGCTAGGACTTTGTTTTCCCCATTTCGGTGATCCCATCCATTCATCATAACTTCTTAACCCCCTCCAAAGTTCATAATTGGTTGGTGGTTTTGAATAATCTGGTTTGTAACCACAAAAATGACCCCTACCTTCAAATTGCAACCCCCCACAAGAACACCTACTTGTTCCACACATGTGCACACATGAACACAAGAACACCATTGTTATACTACTGTAGTTCTACTGTAGAAATTGCTTGCTGAAATCCTCCAAAAGAACTTGATCGAACTGTTGCCCTAATTCGATTTTTGCTGCCTGTAGAAGTTGTTTGCTGAAATTCCTCAAGAACATCTGATTCTTTCCTTCGATTGTTGATGTCAGTAACCTTTGTTGCCCTAATCTTAACCCATAGTCAAAAGGATGTACTGCTCTGATACCATTGTTATGATACAATCGGTAATCAAGCAAAGATCGATAAAGAGAAGAAGAAACTAAAGAGAGGAGGAGATATTCTCAATTCATCGATGCCTTTTTGATTCATTCTTTCTGTTTAAGTACAACCACAACTAACTAAAGACACCCTATACTATTCAATTATTACAAACTAATCCTTCTACTATTTGATACCTAACACCACGAAGGTTCGGTAAGCAAGTACAATGATCAATGATGTTTAAAGAGAAATGAACACATCCTTAATAGTAAATACGTTAAACAAATTAAAAGTATGCGGGATAAGACACGACACGAGTAGTCCGAATCATACACCCTTTTTAGTGGCACCATTATAACTTGCTTTCTTGAATTATTTCATAAGTAAAACCTCTACACGTGGCACCATTATAACTTGCTTTCTTGAATTATTTCATAAGTAAAACCTCTACACGCCTGGTTCAAACCAGGTTCACTAAATCTATGACTAAGGGTTAACTCAGGTAGTCAGGTTCGGCTCCCAGGTCTTAATGGTGGGTGCTGGACCTTCAGGTCTGGCTGTAGGCCTGTAGCCGCATGCCTTAATTCATGAGAAAACAAATTTACTATGAAGCCTAAGATCTTATGATTCTTTGAAACTTCACTGGCCATATAAATTTTGCAAACTTCCTCACATGCAGTTTCCCAATTTCTTATACCAAACACTTCTCTACATATTATATGTTTGATGTTAGAAGCGCTAAAAGTTTAAATACCTTTGCTGCTGGCTCATTGTAGGCACAAGAGATAATGCTAACCAAGCAGTGACAGAAATTGAAGGGGTAACGATCTTTGGAGACAAGTCTAAATTGGTGTCGTAATGTCGTAATGGTGCTTGTGTTTCTTCAGTAACAAGGCATATAGTAAAACATTAACATCGTTATATGGTTTCCTTTTTCATAAGCGGGGATCTCTCTGAGAGCAACTCTTTTTATCCTATGTGATAGAGGTAAGGCTTGACCTCATCTCAACACCCCCATCGGACCCTGCTGTCGAGTGGGATTTTTGTTGGGTTGGTCGTTGTTCTATTTTGTTTCTGTTGTAGAACTTTACTTTATTTGAGATCAAATTTGAGAAACTTAGATACGTATACAGTTGCATACATTGCGAAGAGACATACTAGGACGATCGTCTTTTGGGATTGAAGTTGGTTCGCTGAAGTTACTTCCTTTAAGGTCAGTTGATTGGTATCCTAATTCTATTCTCAGTTGATTCTTAAAAACTCTCTTAGAAAGCATTCAAGCTCAAAGATCATTCCTTATCAATTATCATGAACTTCATAAGTTATGTTTGTATTTTAGCTAAAGCCCTCGCAGTGCCCCTTTACTTAGGAAACATAATATTTGTCTATCTCGGATAGTGAACTTAATTCTCCTAAAATCACTGAACACTTGTCATCTAATTAAAACGGCTCACATAACAAGTTTATGAAAACAATCATCCACAAATTTCTTAAACAAAGTCGAGCTCAAAGGCAGCCTTTCACAAAAATGAAGAGCACAAAAATGAAGATCATTTCAGCAGTTAATAATCCATCAACAATCACAAAGGAGAAAATATGCAGGTGTATATACAAGAACTACTTACTAGTTACTACTCTAACTTCCATCTTTTAAAAGATAAGAAAAGGGGGAACTTACTCACAAAACTGCGGTTCATTTTCCCCCGTTGCCAAGTTGCATTGCAGCAATTACATCTCAAAATCCCAAATACTCTCCGCAGTTATCTTTGGTATCTTCTTCTCCTCAGCCAAATTGACTGATGCAGAAACCTGATGACAAAAGAATCAAGTGTCAAGAAACTGTTTCACAATGAAATCCACAACATTGCAGACCCAAATCAAATAACATAACTTGAAACTATAAAACATTGATCTTGATCAATATGGAAACTTCAAAAGTAACAAGCATTTCATCAAATAACTCTTATGATTGCAAATTAAGACATAATTCACCTTAAAGCTTCCACTAGCAAACGATTTGGTTGTATAATCCATCCCCAAAACCCTAGTAGCCGATTGATAAGAACCCCTAACCACAGAACCATCACCAAGCCTCCTCAAAACAGCTAAATCCCACGAATTATCCGCAAAATCATACCGAGGCTCGACCGACGTCACACCTCCATGTAGATAACTATACTTCACCTTACAGTCCCACGGCTCAAATCCATAATTCACAGAAACCTTATTGTTAGAATCCAACAACAGAGTACCATCCAACCCTGTTCTGTTCTCAACAACCGAATGCGTGTACGTAAAGCTCAAAGGCCTTCCATTAACCCTCACACTATTCATAAACGCGAATCGCACATCCTAATTGTAATTCAACAGCAAAATCAAAACATCAGGTAATTATGAACAAAAATTGTAGTTGAAATTCGATTAAATTTGATAGTGTGAACGAACCTTTTTGGGGACGTTATAGTCGACGTTGAAGAAGCCAGGGTTTTCTAGGGATAGAGTGAGGCCGTTGAAAGAGGGAGTGTTGATGAAGGCGTCGCCGGTGACGGAAGCTCGTAAGTTGACGCCGCCGGCTTTGACTACGACGGAGCCGGTGGCGTCGGAGGAGTTGGTGTCGTAGCTTCCTTTGAATGAAGCCTTCATCGTTTTCTGTGTAGAAGATGGTGGAGATTTTACCAGGGTTTATCGCAATGACGATGATGAAATACGATGAATTTAGTGGTTTTTCAAGTATTTTAATGAATTTTGGGGTCTTTTGGAGTTTTGGGGTTTGTACGGTTTGGTGGGCTGGGTATTTGGGCCTGTCACTTATTTATTTTGGGCTCTTTTATTGGGTTTTGGCTCATTGAATAGTTTTTCTATGGGGAAATCATTAAATTGAACTTTGATCATACAACTAACAAGAAGCAGCATAAAGATTGGGATGGTTAAAATACAGCGGTGTTTAGCCGGATTTAAGCGGGACAAATAAAATTTAAAAATAGCTATCGGCTAGAATTTAGCTGGTTATCAAGGTCTAGTCGAGTTCAGCCGGCACATGTGTCAGCTTCTTATTAATTTTATGCGAAACCAAGTTAATGATTGGGTCGGCTAGAGAGTAACAGGGCTAGAGAGTATCAGGCGTGGCGGGGTTGCTTGGATAAATGTTTGTTCCCCACTAAATGTTACGTGAGACCAACTTAATGATTGAGTCGGCTAGAGAGTAGAATACTTAGCGTGCAAAGAGCATTTGGCATCTTATTGTTGGTTGAAAATAAATAAACCTAAACCAAAAATCAATTTTTGTTTTTGATAAAATGATTGGTCAAACGTACATTTTGATAAAATTTTGTTTAGAGTAACTCCTAATCTACATAAATTAACCTACTATATAAACATATTTAGCTCTAACTTTTTTATAAGAGGCGGGATATATTTCCAATAGAATGTCCTCTTAAGGACACTCATAAAATGTTCAAGGGCAAGCGTTGCTCGATTAGGCATTTAGGCCTATTAGAACATTCACATTAGTTTTCTTATATTTATCTTTATAATTATATTAAAAATTATTATTTGATCTTTATATTTTCAATTAAATAACAATTTTAATACATTTATCAGTATATTTTCTCAAATTATCTGTTCTCCACTCACCCACTTTCAATTATTAAAAAATTTATAATGGTTTAACATTGTTTTGTTAAATACACAGATGAATAATAATATTTCATTTCTTCTATACTCAAAATTATTTTTATAATATAAGAAACACATTCATATTTATAAAGAATCCATGGTAAATATATTTATAAAGAATCCATGGTAAATGATCTTACCCCTGGATTTGGCTAACTGGACTTGCAAAACACTTTTGTTGCTTTCTTTTTTTCATGTTAAACTTTAGAGTTTTATTCATTAAACTTTAGAATTACACTAAAATCCTCTCGGAACTTTAAACTAATATATTTGTTCAAATGTACATAATCAAAGGATTTTAAGAAGTAGACGCTTTATTAGATATTAGTGTAACATGTTATTTAACCATTTAACCCTTGGCCTGATATTGTTTCCATTCAAATTCAAAACAGTAATATACTCGTATCAAAATAAATAATATTATCGTAACTGAAGAAAGCAATTATAATTACAAAATTTAATAACTCTCACAGTAAAATTTAACCGTTGTCATTGTTTATGATAAAGTGGTACACTAAAAGGTCAAAGAAAGTCTTTTGAAAACGAAGTTGTACTTAAAATTAAGTATTTGTTTGTATTCTAGCCTTAAGGAGATGTGGTTACTGTTGAGTTCGCGCGGCGAACTAAAATTATTATATTTCTTAAAATAAACTAGAATTAAGCCCACACATTTTGGCCGGGCCTAGGGCATAAAACCGTGCTAAATAGCACCAATGTCACACCACTCACAACGACCACCAACACTGAAGTTGCGTATGTTAATGCGGGGAAATTAGACTAATACGTAAAACATATAAAAATTTAACTAAGTCGATCTAGGACACGCGTGTTGCGATGAACTTGTCAAACGGGTGAAAATAGATGTAAAAACGATGAACTACATGTCACAACACCCCGGGCCCAGGTAGGGTGGGACGTCACAGACTAGCAACAACATACATGGCAGCGGAAACAAACCAATATAAGAGCTCAAAGGGAGAGAACATCACATGGCATTTCAAGTTTTCAAAAGACACCGGGCTGGAAACAGATCCAGCCCCAAATGTTTACATGTTTCAACATTAATTAAATAGTCATTGTATCAAATTGTTCAAGTCACAAATTGGTCACACAAACAATGCTATGGTCTCGGGGGTGGAGTCTAAGTCTTCCATGATAGCTAAAAATCTTCACTGGTTACCTGAAACATGCTCAAAAGAAAATAGAGTCAACTAAAAAGTTGGTAAATTCAAGTGCTTAAAGTTTAAAAGCAAAACGCTTATAAAAAGTTTCATTGAATTTTTAAAAGAATCATTTTTGTTTCAATCATCGTGGGGTATCACAATCAACCCTGCACTCAGTCCCCGGTTGGCCTCTTCTAAATTTGTGTTTAACCGGATATTTCCGAATGAAGGAACCAAGCCTCAAAATAGTGAACCATACCTGCCAGGATGGTTCACCATAGTTTCTTAATCAAAACCTGTTACATGCCACATACGATCACTCAGGATCTCAGTAGGGTATCTCCCTGTAGCGGGAGCCACTGTGTGTCGGGGATTCCCCAAATAGATCTATCCACATAAAACAAGCGGTTCACAAAAGAATTAATGATCATGATAAAAGTATCAGCAGGTATCCATAAGTCCCACATACAAGCATCAAATAAGCATAATCATAGTTCATAAAGCAACAGAGCATGTTTCATCCCAAAACAATAAGTAAAAAGGGGATCACTAGAACTCACATTAGATATTAAGCAAAAGAAACTCTTCGTGTGCCGGGAATATCTCAAGTCTAGCACCCTATCATGAATATATTAAGTGATTAGCTACTGCCCTAAACCTAATTAAGGTGCAACAAGAGTGTCTAAGTCTTAGTTTGTCGTATTCGGCTTTGATTCTATTAGGGTTTGCATAAAAAGTTTCCTTTTATGGAAAGTCAATATTTCTCATGAAATCAAGGATTTTTACATTATTAAGTCAAGAATATATGGTAAATATGCTATTCAAGTGACTAAAGGGGTCATTTGAGTCAGTTATGAAGTTTGGCAAAATTTTATAGTTTAGCCCCTGAAGTTTCAAAATTGACAGTTTCTACCCTTAAGTTTGGTTTCTTGTATTAGATGACATTTACAACCAAAAATCAGGTTCATGACCTTAAACTAACTTATTTTTAAGAACATATACCCAAATTTTCAGATTGTGGGTTCGGTTTATTAATTACGCGTTTAACGTTCCCGGTTACGGTAAAACCGAAGGGTTTTAAATGGTTACCTATTAGTTTTCATGTTTTTTAGCCTTAGACCAGTAGCTACCTTTTTAAAGTCATTTTTATAAGTTTCCAACCTTTTAAATCACCAAAATTTGCCTCTAGTAGTGGAAAGACTCGTTTTTACATTTAAACCGTTAAAACGCGTTTTTAACCGAGTTTGACCATTTTAAACGCTTGTTTGACCAACCTTTCTACTTTATAAGTTATTTTATCATTTATCCTACTGAAATAACATGGTTTTTATAATTTCTAACTTTATACTCATTTTTCTTAGATTTTCCTTAAAAACGTCTCTCGGTTAGTACCCGTCTTCACTTAAAAATCCATTTAAATTACCTTTTGACCACTAAAATTTTCCATTGACTCCAGAACACTTTATTAATCCTTAATGAATCTGGAATTCTCTTTAAAAAGTTTATAGCCTAAGCTCTCTTGTTTTTAAGTAGTTTTACCATGTTTTCGGGTCCCGAAAGTGACTAAAATGAGTCTAAACACAATATGTCCTTTATTCCAGAGATTAAATATTATTAACATTCTTAATATTCATCATAAACTTCTGAAATTTCAGTCCCAATCGTGGCCTAGTTGTTCTACACATCCATAGACTTCAAACATATAGAAAATGTCATAACCGACCATTACACATGTGTAAATCATTGTAACTTGAGTTTAACCATTACCAAAACTTCATCTAACTTAGAAATCAGATTGTTGGGGTGTATAAACTTATTTTTGAGCAGGTTATGACCCTTGTGTGAGAGGGTTTTCAAACAAGTGTTTAAGGTGTGTTGTTACTTGTAGAAAGAAGGATTTTCAAGGTGTTTTCATGCTATAACCTCCCACTCATGGTGTATACCCATTTGCAACATTTAAAACAGGTTATTAGATGTTTCATGAACCATTAAGAAGCAGGTCACATGTCTTTCTTCACGGGTTTTCAAGATGAAAAAGTTAGATGGTGAGAATCACCCAAAAAGAGGGTTTTCTAGGTGTAACTCGTGTTACACCTATAGATGGACATGCTATACTTGTAGGATACCTTCAAGAACGTGAAAAGCTCTCCAAGAACAAGGTGGTAGCAGCAAACTTCTGTTAGAACAAGATATGGTAAAGTTTTTGAGTGAAAAATGAAGACAAACTTGAGAAATGACCAAAACCGACACATGAAGCTTACACTTGATGTAACTCACGGTTTAGAATGTGTAGTGAAGGGGTGCCAATAGGAACTCGGAATCAGGATCGGGAAAGAAAGCTAAAACCCCGGATTAAGAACAAACACATGAGCCGCGGCCAAGCCGCAATGTTAACCCCACATATGCCGCGGCCAAGCCACGGCCACAAGCACATATGCCGCGGCCAAGCCACAGCCACAGACACATATACCGCGGCCAAGCCACGGCCACAAACCCATGTCACGGCCACAAAGCCGCAGCCAAGCCGCAGTATGAGCCACGGCCGCTTACCGAAAATAGAGTACGAAATAAGAATAGAGCTGCTATAAATATCCAAGCCATGCCAAGGGAAACATCATCACAAAAACCACAAACACACCCACCACTGATAATCTGAGCCTGAGCCAAAGCATAAACTACACTTAGCACTGCACCTGGTTCTTAATCACTTGATCAAGATCCTTGTAGCAACATTTGGCGCCATCCGTGGGACACTAGCAACGCAAAAACGACTTGCTATGGACTCAGTCAGAAAACCCCTTCCCGTGACAATCACAACATTGTCACCACGGTGAATGAACATCTGGTAACACCGCCCTTATCTGGTGCCGGTGTCGTGCCAGAGACAGAAAACCCAGCAAGCGGACTAATCACCCCAGAGTTTGTTAGCAAGAACAGAGACCAGCTCCTATCCTTGTTAAATCAAAAGGAACATCCTTTTGAAGATGTAAGAATGCGTCTGGAGTACGAGGAACCACCAGATAAAGAAGAACATGGAAGAAGAAGCAAAGATCATGTAGATGAAAGAAGACCACCACTAGAACCAGACCACGAAGACGAGTTTGACAAGCCGTATCGGCCTTCAACGGCGAAGTCAAGATCGAAATTCATCCCGAAAATTGCGGAGTTCTCATTCCCACCTAAGCTCAAGATGCCTAGCAATATCGGGAAGTATGATGGTTCGGGTGATCCTGATGATCACATGGCTATCTTTGTAGGAGCAGCCGAGGTGAAACAGTGGACCATCCCGGTATGGTGTCACATGTTCTCCCAGACCCTGACCGGAGCAGCTAGAGTGTGGTTTGACAGCCTTCCAACAGGGGAAATACGAAACTTTGAAGAACTGGAAAGCAGCTTCCTGAAGAATTTCAGCCAGCAAAGAAGATCAGTCAGAGACCCTACCGAGCTTCATAACATCAAAAGAGGCGACAACGAGTCAATAGAAAACTTCATCACCAGATACTCAAAGGAGAGCATGCAAGTGCGTGGCGCAGGGGAAACGATTCGGATCTCAGCTTTCATTCACGGAGTAAAGAACGATCAACTAGTGGAGCGTTTCCACGAGAATCTGCCGAAGACAGTGGAAGAAATGTTGGAGAGAGCAAAGGCCTTCGTCAGGGGAAAGAAGGCCTGTGAACAACTGAGAGAAAAAAGTGGGAAGAAACCTATGCCACCCACTTGGGAGCTGCCAAAACGGTCTGGGGTTCCAAAACCCTGGGAAAAAGCACGCTTCCAACCCCACTTCCACTCTAGGGGCCCACCTTTCCATCAGCGTCACACAGTCAACCCTCCACCCCACACCCGTCAATTTACCACCGCTGACCAAGACTCCCAGTGAGATCCTTGCAATAGAAAATGTTAACTTAGTAAAACCTACCCCACAAAAACCCGGAGTAAAGAGGGACATGAACAAATTCTGCGAATTTCACAAGGAAAACGGCCATACAACCGACGAATGTTTCTCGTTAAAACGACAGATCGATGTGGCAATCAAAACCGGGAAACTGGCCCATTTATTGCGGGAACTAAAGAAAACACCACAAGCAGGAGAAAAGAGGAAGGAGATCTTCATGGTGCGCGCTGGAGGGTGTGGAGAGAAGCGACGTTCTGACCACATGGAACCCTGGATGGCCCAGGCAATCTCTTTTCCTCCAATCCATGGTGGAAGCTTCGCCAGTGGTCCCGTGACAGTATCAGCAGTAATCGCGGGGCATCAGGTGCATCGTGTATACATAGATAGCGGTAGTAGTTCAGAAATCATGTATGAGCATTGCTTCTTACAGCTGGATGAAGAAGTCAGGAGGGGTCTCGACACCTAAGCCCATCAACTAACGGGTTTCTCCGGGGAAGTAGTGCAGCCAATAGGCCAGATCCAACTGCCGGTAATCATGGGAAACAGCATGGGCCAGAGGGAAGTGGTAATGACATTTCTTGTGGTACGATCGGACTCATAACACAATGTCATACTAGGGAGACCGGGGTTATGCACCCTGGGAGCAGTGATATCCACAGTGCATGCGGCAATCAAATTCCCAACCCCTACCGGAGTGGTGACAATGTATTCTAGTAGGGAGGGCAAAGAGGTAAAAGTAGTGGAATCGGGGACTGCTTCCCGGGAAGAAGAAGATTTGTGCCCAACTCAAGAAAAATGGGTGGTTAACCCAAAATACCCGGAGCAAAAGATCGTGATAGGAGGACAGCTAAGTGACGCGGCTAAAGATCGACTCTACCACCTCTTACGAAACAACTTAGATGTCTTTGCTTGGTAACCCTCCGACATGGAAGGAGTTCCCCGAGATATCGCAGAGCATAGGTTAAAAACATATTTATCCAAGGAACCTGTGGCCCAGAAGCGTCGCCATATGGGGCAGGAACGGAGCCAAGCTGTGATAGAGGAAGTCAAGAAACTGCTGCAAGCGGGTATTATAAGGGAAGTCCGATATCAGACTTGGGTGGCCAACCCAGTAATGGTAAAAAAAGGTGATGGTAGCTGGAGGATGTGCATTGATTTTAAAGATCTCAACAATGCCTGTCCAAAGGACTGCTATCCCCTCCCAGAAATAGACTTGAAGGTAGACTCTCTGTCAAGTTTTCCATTAAAATGTTTCCTGGATGCATACAAAGGATACCATCAGGTCAAAATGGCACCGGAAGACGAAGACAAGACAGCATTTTACACGGATGTCGGCATTTTCTGCTTCACAAAAATGCCATTCGGACTAAAGAACGTCGGTGCCACTTATCAACGGTTAATGGACAAAGCATTCAAATCACAGATCGGCAGAAACATCGAGGTCTATGTAGACGACGTCGTCATCAAAAGTCGTGACGAGAATGCCCTGCTCGAGGACATCGCCGAAACATTCAGTACCCTACGGGCGATAAACATGAAACTGAATCCGAAAAAATGCTCATTCGGAGTGGAAGAAGGAAAGTTTCTCGGCGTAATTGTAACAAAGGATGGCTTTAAAGCCAACCCAGAGAAGATTGCAGCAGTGCTGAAGATGCCATCTCCCAGGTCAGTAAAGGACGTGCAAACGTTGAATGGAAGATTAGTGGCCCTTAACAGATTCTTATCAAAACACGCTGAGCGCGCCCTACCGTTTATAACCACCCTACGGAACTGCCTAAGAAAGAAAGACTTTTTATGGACAAAGGAGGCCGAGGAGGCGTTCCAGCAAATGAAGGGGTACCTTTGTAACCTGCCAAGGTTGGTGGCTCCTTTCCCAAAGGAGAAGCTAGTAATGTACTTATCGGCAAGCAAGGGCGCGGTAAGTGCCGTGCTGATGACCGAGCGAGAAGGAGAGCAAACCCCGATATACTTCGTCAGCAGAGCATTGAAAGATCCGGAGACCCGGTACTCGCCCATGGAGAAGCTCACACTATCCCTGGTACACGCGTCTCGAAGACTAAGGCGTTACTTTCAAGCTCATCCAATCGAGGTGAGGACCGGGCACCCAATACAACAGGTTTTGAGGAAACCCGAGATTTCGGGGAGGTTAGCAAAGTGGGCAATTGAGCTCGGAGCCTTTGGGATCGAGTACAAGCCGAGAGTGGCATTCAAGGGGCAGGTAGTGGCTGACTTTTTGGCTGAGGTACCTCATGAGGAAGAGGAAGATGCACATAACATGCAGGAGGAAGAGCTCCCACCTGAAGAATGGTGCCTGCACACAGATGGCGCATCAAATGACGAAGGTTCCGGGGCAGGCTTGATCCTAGTAGGTCCTAACATGGAGGAGTTAACCTATGCTCTAAGGTTAGCCTTCAAGAGTTCAAACAATGAGGCAGAATACGAGGCTTTAATAGCCGGATTAAGGCTAGCCAAGCAAATGGGTATTAAGAAATTGCACGCCCATGTGGACTCACTACTGGTGGCCAACCAGATTAACGGATCCTACGATGCAAAGGAAGACACCATGAAGAGATACTTAGACAAGGCAAAACAAATAATGAACAGTTTCGAGAAGTGTGACGTCTCGCACATCCCACGAAGTAAAAACAAAAAGGCTGATGCATTGAGTAAGTTGGCTTCAGTGTCATTTAGCCATCTTGCAAAGGAGGTTAAGGTGGAGGTGCTGCAAAGGTCTTCCATCGAAGAACCAGAAGTATCATCAGTTGAAGCAAGAGAAGAAGACGGATGGATGACTCCGATAGTCAGATTTTTGACTGAAGGAGTTCTACCAACAGAGAAAGGGGAAGCACGAGCAATACAGGCGAGGGCTTTGCATTATGAAATGCAGCATGGACTTTTATACCGGAGGTCATACCTGGGGCCATCTTTAAGGTGCTTAACCAAAGAGCAGGCCACGTACGTGATACATGAGATACACGAGGGTATATGCGGGATACATGCAAGACCAAGAATGGTGGTAGCTAAAGCAATGAGTGCAGGGTATTATTGGCCAGGGATGCACCAGAGTGCCGTGGAAGAAATCAGGAAGTGTGAAAGTTGTCAAAGGCACGCGCCAATGTGTTTTCGGCCAAAGAATGACATGATCCCGGTTAATGCCGCATGGCCTTTTCAAAAATAGGCCATGGACATTGTGGGGCCTTTCCCGGAGTCCGTAGGCAGGGTGAAATTCCTGCTAGTAGCCGTTGACTACTTTACCAAGTGGGTTGAAGCTAAGGCCCTGGCATCAATAACAGGGCTGCAGGTGAAGAAATTCGTATGAGAACATATCATTTGTCGTTTCGGGCTCCCATTATTCATAGTGACCGATAATGGCAAACAGTTCGCAGAAAACCCATTCAAAGGTTGGTGTGACGAGCTTAAGATCCAACAAATCTTAACTTCGGTCGCACACCCGCAGGGCAATGGACAGGTGGAAAGAGTCAACAGAAGTATAGTAGAGGGCATAAAAACCCGACTGGATTTCGAAGGAAGCAACTGGGTGGAGGAGTTACCAAGCGTCCTCTGGGCTCATAGGACAATGCCGAAAACAAGCCATGGAGAGACGCCTTTCAGCTTAACGTATGGATCGGAGGCTGTGATACCAGCAAAGATAGGCTTACCAACAATTCGAGTCACGGAAGCTATGGAAATAAATAACGAAGAGGAGCTGCGTTCTAATCTAAATCTGTTGGAGGAGCGAAGGATGACAGCTGCCACACGAGAAGCAAAATACAAGAAAAAGATAGAGCAATACTACAACGCTCGTGTAAAAAGACAAGAGTTCAAAGAGGGAGAGTTCGTCTTAAGAAGCAATGAGGCCAGCAGAGTCCAAGCCCAAGGGAAGTTGGGGCCGAGGTGGGAAGGCCCATATCAAGTGATAGAGGTTGGAGGGAATGGAGCGTATAAGCTCAGGTGTTTAGATGGTAGGGAGGTACCACGCACATGGAATGGAGCGCAACTCCGCAAATGCTATATGTAATCATGGGGTAACCAAGATGTAACCGATGTAATTCAGTTTTCAGAAAGAAGGTGTAAACGAACACCAGTAATTACATCTAAGCACTTGTGTCTTATAACTTATGATAACTACGCAATAACCCGATAACACTCGGGTTGGCTCAAGCAAGTAACCAAGCTTGAGAAATCAATGTAATAACCCGATAACACTCGGGTTGGCTCAAGCAAGTAACCAAGCTTGAGAAATCAATGTAATAACCCGATAACACTCGGGTTGGCTCAAGCAAGTAACCAAGCTTGAGAAATCAATGTAATAACCCGATAACACTCGGGTTGGCTCAAGCAAGTAACCAAGCTTGAGAAATCAATGTAATAACCCGATAACACTCGGGTTGGCTCAAGCAAGTAACCAAGCTTGAGAAATCAATGTAATAACCCGATAACACTCGGGTTGGCTCAAGCAAGTAACCAAGCTTGAGAAATCAATGTAATAACCCGATAACACTCGGGTTGGCTCAAGCAAGTAACCAAGCTTGAGAAATCAATGTAATAACCCGATAACACTCGGGTTGGCTCAAGCAAGTAACCAAGCTTGAGAAATCAATGTAATAACCCGATAACACTCGGGTTGGCTCAAGCAAGTAACCAAGCTTGAGAAATCTATGTAATAACCCGATAACACTCGGGTTGGCTCAAGCAAGTAACCAAGCTTGAGAAATCAATGTAATAACCCGATAACACTCGGGTTGGCTCAAGCAAGTAACCAAGCTTGAAAAATTAACATGACAACCCGATAACACTCGGGTTGGCTCAAGCAAGTAACCAAGCTTGGAAAATTAACATGACAACCCGATGACACCTGGGTTGGCCCAGGCAAGTAACCAGGCTGGGGAAAATCAATATAATAACTCGATAATACTCGGGTTAAATCAAGCAGGAAATAAAGCGTGAGAAGTTAACATGACAATCCGGTAACATCCCGATCCAAAAATTTAGGTAAGCTACCGCGGCCCAACCTCCTTAGAGGAGGGCAGCCGCGGCCCAACCCTTTCTCAGGGTAATGTTGTTCTTCAGCCAAGCCCGGAAATACTCCGGTTTATATCGTTCAGGTCAAATTTCGTTTCATACACATCATGAATAGTAACAACAAACCTTTAACACAAGAAAAGGATTAATAAGACAACAAGCAAACCATACTTCAAAGCGTACAAGTTTAGTTGGGTACAACCATAAACTAGCAAAAGAAACTACGATAATAGTCAAGACGACACGACAACAAAGATAAGGCGAAACTAGTTCAAGACAACAAAAGTCCACTAGCAAAAGAAGCAAATCCTACATCACGGCGTAGCAAGGAAAGCCTTGATAACATCAAGATCAGAGGCAGCAAGGGCAGCAATGGATCCAGCCATAGGGAAAGAAGCTTCGTCGAACTTTTTGGAAAGATCGCGTAATTCCTTCAAAGCATTCTTGTTGTAATTCTGAGCATCTTCAGGTCTTTTTCCTTCAGTAACAAGACGAGCACCATCCAGCAAACCTACAACACATTTAACTTAATCAGAAAGTGAAGTTAGCAATAACAGAATACCAATGAACTAATACTGCTAGCCACAAACCTGCATTATAACCAACTTTATCCGAAAGGGAGAAGAGCTCCGCCAGTGTACCAAGATACTCCTCACTATTACGAATCTTGTTGAAGGCTAAGCCGATGCCGGTAGACACAATCCATTCCCTATCAGACCTCTGAGTAGAAACCATAGCCTCGAGTTCAGCAATTCGTTTTGAGGAAGAGTTCTTGAGGTCATTTAACTCAGCATTCAGACGAGAAAGATTCTTTCCAGCCTCATCAGAAATCTCTGAAAAATGCTTCTTCTCCTTCTCAAGTAATTCACAACGAAGTTTAAGTGAGGCATTATCGTCAGTCAAACGCAGGACTTGTTTCTTCGTCTCCAGAGCTTCTTTGTTGCTTACAAGCCAACGATTGTGAATCTCAACAAAAGATAAGAAACCATTCACAAGAGAAGAACAACCAGAGTCAGACAATTCTCTCCTGCTCAAATTTTCAAGCCTCAAAGACTCAGCAGGGGGACGAGCCCAGTACATATACTCCCTACTAAGCTCAGGAGTCGTCAGGAGTGAGCTATTAACCAGATTCCAATCAGGTATGAACTTCTCGCGAGGATTCAAGCCAGTGGCCTCGGTAAAGCCACAATGGGGATCAGCAACAGTTTCATCCCGAACCAAATCATCCCCTGACTCAGCCGAATCACCATCAGAAGAAGAGAAATCGGAAGACGATCCCTCAGTCGAGGAATCCCCGGCCGCGGCTGAAGATGCACCAGCCATCCCAGCCGCAGCCACAGCAGGAGGAGAGTCTCGGGGCTTCAAGCCTGGTGCACCTAAACCTTGCCTCTTAACAACAGTCTTGACGCGTTTCATGGATGTAGAACCTTCCTCAACATAACCTTTACGTTTCTCTGGAAAACCGGGAATAGATTCCCCAGCATGAACCACGACATCACTAGTAGCTTCCAAAATCGAAGGGGAACCCAGAGGAAGGGGCTCAGTATGTTCAGTAATGTCATCCTTAGCAGACAGCTTCATGCGATCAAACAGCCCCATACCTATGAAAAGGAACAATAGATCAAAACAAGTAAAGTTAGCAAAAACGATGCATATCGACAAAAAATAAAGTACTTACGTTGGCCCTTATAAGAAATACACGGCAGCAAGCTAGGCTCAGACCAGTTACGGCTAATGCCGACCATAACAAGAAAATGCTCAGAGAAGGATTGCAACGCTGTGGGGATGGCTTTCAAGGTGTCATAAGCAGACGCATCATAATCCTTGGCTTCGGGCAACGGATCATCAATTCTTTCCCGAGCCGGGAACCAACTCATTTCAAAAGGGATAATACTAGCGGAAATAAAGAAATAGTGGTCTTTCCAATGTTTCAAACTAGTAAGTGATCGAGACACTAGAGAGGGACGAGGCGCTTTACGTTTCTCGAAGGTAACCCAATCACCAACATGAGCAAGCTTATAGAAAGCTCGAAAGAGACTAATCTCGGGCACTAACTGATGGGCCCGACACGATACCTCAAAGTGAAAGACTTTGGTTAAACCAAGTGGAACCACTTGCGAAAGATGTATACCATAATAACGCAAGAGAGTGCACAGGAACCGACTCACAGGAATCCTAAAGTTTGCAAAACTAAAAAACGAACAGTAAAGAGCAATCATGCCGGGAGGCACATCCCTAACCGACGAATGAGGAGGTGGAACTAAGGGATTCAAACTACGGTCTATGCCATATCGGGTCACAAAGTTATTCAAATAATCCTCGCTGATAACCGACCTTTGAACACGCATGTCATTCCTACACTCCATAAGAAAATAAAGAAACAAAGCAAGGAACTAACTAATGGTAAGGAAAAGCACCGACCTTACAAATTGCTAACCGAAGGAAAGATGTAAACAATGAATGTCGCGACCACAGCTACCACCAACGAGCCAGCAGCAACTCAAAAAGAAGAGGAAACAGCCTCGAGAGAAAACCACCCACGAACCACCGAGCCCACTACGACTCGGCCAAAAGACAGAAAAAAGCCGCGGCACAAAGGGCGCCTCGGACAGCAGTCGCGGCACAGAAACAAATCTTGGACAAAAGCTGCAGCGCAAGAGTAGATCTCGGGCAGCAGCTGCACAGGAAGCCGCGGCACAAGAGTACAGCAGCAGATCTCGGATAGAAGCCGCACAAGAGATTTCAAATTCCCGAATCTCGGACACTAACCGCGGCACGAGAACAAACCGCAGCCGCGGCACAAGAGTGAAGGTAGGGACGGAAGCCGCGGCACAAGGGCTACAGCCGCGACACCGGAGCCAAAAGCCGCGGCACACAGCAACGGTGAAGAAAAAAGAAATTTTTTGAGTGAAGTGAAGGGATGCAAATGAAAGAAGTGGTCTTGCATTTATAGTGGAAGTGGAGAAGAAAAAAAGGCAAGACACGGGACTCAAGGATCTTGATTCCGGCGGTTTACGAGGTGACGGCTCGAGGAAGTTGTAGGGGCGGCTGCGGTTTACATGGGGTAATCAAAAGTTAAAAGTAGGGTGACTACACAATACTCGAGGCAAGCCGTCAAAGTACATTTGAAAAGATAGGAGAAAACCAAGGAATAGTCCAACATCATGATTAACATCATAACATTGGACTGGGGGGACTTGAAGGGGTGCCAATAGGAACTCGGAATCAGGATCGGGAAAGAAAGCTAAAACCCCGGATTAAGAACAAACACATGAGCCGCGGCCAAGCCGCAATGTTAACCCCACATATGCCGCGGCCAAGCCACGGCCACAAGCACATATGCCGCGGCCAAGCCACGGCCACAGACACATATACCGCGGCCAAGCCACGGCCACAAACCCATGTCACGGCCACAAAGCCGCGGCCAAGCCGCAGTATGAGCCACGGCCGCCAGATCGTATACATATAAGCCAAGGTTGATAAGTCATGGCCACACCATGTCCAAGTCCCACTATAATCCTACGGAATACAGAAACAAACGTCTCTTTGGATCTCATTCAATGCCAAGTGATAGGGAATCTATCTCACTACAAAGAACATAAGCAAAGGGTAATAGCAACAAGCACATAAGACAAGTAAGTCAGAGGTTAAGACAGAGGGAGAAGTCAAAGTCAACTATAGTGACAAAAATGATTAATATTAAGTCAGAAACCCCTTTCATTAATAACAGGTAGATCTTCTGCCATAGGAAGATTGGGGTCGAAATAACAGCTGCAGCTTACCGAAAATAGAGTACGAAATAAGAATAGAGCTGCTATAAATATCCAAGCCATGCCAAGGGAAACATCATCACAAAAACCACAAACACACCCACCACTGATAATCTAAGCCTGAGCCAAAGCATAAACTACACTTAGCACTGCTCCTGGTTCTTAATCACTTGATCAAGATCCTTGTAGCAACATGTAGTGAGTCGTGGATGGCCTAAAACCTCTTGGACAAGGCTGGAGAACCTTCTAACACTGCTGGAATGTCAATATCTCGCAAGATTCGAACACCAAAGGTTCACAAAGTGGCACCTTCTTCCGGTTTGAGCTTGGCCGATGTGCTTGATGTTGTTCTTCGAGTTCTTGAGGCTGAAATGAGAGAAATGGTGTGTGTGTTTCAGAAGAGAACCGAGAGAGGGAGTAGAGATGGATGAATGGTGAGTGATGTGAGTTTGCATGTGGTTGTAGTGGTCAAGAGGAGAGATAGAGTGTAGTGGTGAACAAGGGTGTCCATTGGGGGTGAGGGGGCGGCCGAGATTGTCACTTTGTGGGGATTTTTCATTTAAATTTTATTGTATATTAATATTATGTGGTATTAATTTGAAATGTAGTGTATAATTATTAGTTAGTAGATGATGTTAGTTGATATCATGTGTATGATCATTCATGCATGATCCGAAATTTCCAAGTGTGTGTATGTATGCACACTTTTAGATTGTTTCAATTAAGGCTTTATATTCTAGGTAGGGTGACTAATCAACATTCTCGGGCACTAAGTTTCTAAAAGTTAAGGCTTTAAAATAACTAAAACTCATAAAAATCACATGAAATCATAAAATGGATCAAATAACAAATGGTGATTCTAACCTTATTGATATAATTAAATTATTTCTATTATTAGTACTCATAAGATGGGAAATGATGTGATTAAGTTAGGGTTTAGGATAATGACCTTGGGACCGGTTGTCACACTACACATGCATGTTGCGTCTTGTTAAGTCACAAATGTTAGAACGAAAAGTAAAAATGTTGAACCACACTTGCATGTTGCATCGTGTTTAACTTGAAAAACTCAGAACGAAACGTAAAACAGAAATTTACAAAAGATGAAAAGTATAAGATATTAAAATTGAAAGTAAAAAAGTTGTAATGTCAAATTGCCAAAAATAAAAAGTTTTAGGCCAAAAGTAAAAAAACTCAAAGTTAGTGAGGTCACATTGCTAAGATATCAAAATTTTGGGTTAAAAATAAAAAAATATTTTTAAAACACTCAATGCAAGACTCCATGCATAAGGTACAACATCTTATGCATAGAGATATTGAAAATTAGTATATATATAAATATGCAATCTTTTGATTGTTTGAACGTGTGGCACATGATGTGCACTATTAACATGTTGAAAATGGAATGCTGGTTCACATATTGTATCCAAAATTGTTGATTTTAGAAGCAGAGGAATCACAGTGTATCAAAAGAATATAGTCATCCTTTTTTATAGTTTCTTTAATACTTGTATATTTAGGTTTTGGATTCAAGATCTGTATGCGTACATATCTTTAATAGTTTAATCTGAAACCTAAAGTTATGTATCATCTTCCATGTATTATGATCCATCTTATTTTATAGATAAAAAATATATTTTATTGAAAGAATTATGAGAATAATCAATTTTTAGTATGCTTATTTAATACATAAAACTTTTTATATCTGTTTGTTAATGTATAAGCTTTTTAATCTACTGCCATGAAATACATAACTTATTTGTGTGTCAACTTTGTATCCACATATCATAACATCACAAACTTTTAATATTTGTTCACACACTTTGTTATCAAAAATCTGTATTTCGCATATCTTTTTTTAACGGCAAATTTTTCTACTAATACTTCTACATTACTTCAAATTACATCATGTCTGATTCCTTAGACACCACACACAAATATAAACTAGATACGTGAACATTTACCTATTTCATAGCTACATAGTAGGGGTGAGCACAATATGAGTTGACCCGAAAAACCGGACCAAAAAACCAAAGACTGGACCGACCTAAGTTTTAAGCTATATCGGTCATTGGTTCAAGCCGGTGCGGGCCCAATAAAAACCCGTATTACCCAAAAATACCAATTAATTATATATAAGAAAAACTCTAAATACTTAATACATAAGTATGTGATTTGTGAGGTAAAATAACGACTGACGGTAATTGACTTCTTCAAAAAGTTATTATTGTCCATTCTCGTTTCATTATTGTTACTTAGTTATCTTCTCATCATTATTGTTAAAATCAAAATGCTTATCTTCTCTTAGAAATCCATATGTTTTTAGAAAAATGACGACTATCGATACAGGTTTCGTTATCAACCTCTAAAATTTGGTTTTTATATACTAGATTAAATTATATTATCATCACTCTCGAGATATATGCATTGAATATTGATACAGTATATTGAAGTTGATTATGGGCACCAATCTTAATGTCATTTTATTTCATTAATAAATGTTTAATATTTTGAACAACATAATTCTATTTCGGGTAGGCCCGATCCAATTTGTAGAACCGAGCTCTTAGGACCGAAACCGGACCGGACCAACTCGTCTTAGTTGGTCCGGTTCTCAGTCCTTAAATTTCATACATTTCGGTCCTCAGTTTGGACCAGTTTGAGACGGTACGGTCCGGGTTTGGACCATTGCGCACTCCCCTACTATATAGTATAATTTGATCTATAACTACACCCAAAAATTGTGCATCATTATGATCTTCTCCTAGTTTGATCCTATGTTAATTTTCTCTGAACTAACATGGATGAATGTCAAGTGACATCAGTCTATCCTTCAGGCCACCTAAATTATTATATTTCAGCTATAAATTGTTTGTAAACAAGTTGCTTTGATCGTTAAAATGATCACACAATCAACAAACTTGCAGCAAAAAAAAATTTTTAATTGGTTCCTAAATAGATAAATACAAAGTGCTGGTGTAAAAAGCATATGAAACTGTGGTATAATATAATCTTCTCCACACTACCTTTAACTAACTACAAAAAGATATGAGCAATTCAATGAGTAAATTCAACCTGTATAAAAGAATGGCGGTCATGGTGATATTCTTCTTGAATATAATCTTCGGTTTTCTTCAAGTTATAGCCTACTTCAATGGAACCGCAGCTTCGTCCTGCTGTGCACGCCTTAGACTTAATTCTCGTAAATTCTGTTGCAAGCATTAAAACAACAAATCAAATCAAGATATCCAAATCCGCAATAAGTTTCATTTGGAAAATAAGCAAAATCATCGCTTGATCAATAAATAACTTATAAGTATCAATTTCAAGATGCATAGAATCAGGGAATTAAATTTCATTACCAAATGTAAAAAATGATTTTATTTAATCCAATCTTTTGGTCATTATGATATCGTGTTTTTAGTGGATAACATCCCATCATGAGCATTTTTCATTTGAAAGTTTTGTTCTAAACTATAGCCCTTAGGTCTATGTTTAACAAAATTCCAAGTATCATTTAGTATTATCTTAGGGTAGAAATTTTGATTAGTTTACTTATGAATGATTCGTATCCGGTTAGTTGTCTTTAACGACTCGAAGTACTAGCAATAGAAAAATATAGAAAAAAAAGAGCTAAAACACAAGTCAAATGGGTAGGAAAACTCAGGTCAAAAGTTGCCAAAGTGTACTCGCGGCACATAAAATCTCCTGAATCAAATTACCAAAGTGCAAGTAACACACATAAAATCTTCTGAATCAATTTATTCAAAACATTATATTATTTATGGAATAATAACTATTTATAACTCTTTTGGTACACTAATACGTTTTAGTCTGACACATGTTGAGGTTATGATATGTGGATACAAAGTTGATACACATGTTGCATTACCACACAAAATGTTACTTCATTATCTTGAACAAGTGGCCACAGCTACGCAGCCTTAAGCCATTGAAAAGCTTGCCCTTTTGCACAATTAAATACTAGATCTTGAGGCTGACTCTCAGTAATGCAGTTAACATCACCATAAAACCTTAATGCATGTATTGGATCCATATTTTATACAACAAACAGTTTAAAAGGTGTTTGTTTTAAACAGATACACATTGCTTTATGTTGACACGCCATGCCTTGCCATTAATACAACTAACAAATTTAGCATTTTTGAAATTTTCCAACAAATGTAGACTCGCGTATGCTTTTTTATAACAAAAAATTACGTCTGCCACAATAATTAGCAGCTTTGAATGCGTTAAGTGCTTAATCATCATTGTTTAGCTTCAACCTATGCTTAATCCAACTACATACTCTGGAGTTCAATATGGATGACTAGTGTAGCGTCCTAAATCATATGAATACTAAGCTCTTATATGCATATATGATGATGATTACTATCAACAATGTTGATACTACCAATTATGCAACAAGTTGAAAGTAGTTCAAAAGTCATTATGTTAATTATAGTTTGATCACTTCAAGTGTAACAATCACGTTATAATGCTAAAGCAGCTGAAGAATCTAGGGCTTTAGATACAGTACTCACCGTCGAATGAAAGCGAGGAGGATGAAGATCAACAGAGTGAAACGACATCTTCGCGATCTCCGATATCGCAGCATCTCGCACTTGAGGTGCATCGCTCGTCAAATCTTCATAAGCAGCGACAAACGCCTCCTGCCAGAACCGAGGCAGTTTGATCCTCCGGCTATTGGTGTACACATCCCACATATGCTTCACCACCTTCTCTCGTTCCTCAATCTCCTAATCAAAGCCAAAAATCAGATCAATCAATCAAAACAAACACACAAAACGCACAGAGAGGGAAAAGCACGAACAAGGACGTCGAAATCGTCATAGATAGGAGATCCACCGGCGAATTCATCGGATAATTGGTTGAGATTACCGACGGAGAGGTGGAGGGTGACTGTACCGGTGAAAATCGACCAGAATGCGAGGAGAACAATGGCGGAGAGGATCCAGAACTTGTACCGACCTCTTCTGAATATGCTGGAATCTAGGGTTTCCTTCTTGTTAACAATCAACACCGATGATGAATGTGTTGGTGTAGGTGTTGTTATCGGTAGGGGATCCTCATCCCTCATTGTTGCTCCAATTTGAACAAACGAAATTGGCAGGTGAGATCGAATTTGCTTGATTCAATCAGTGTTCATCATGAGCCTGTGATGAAACAGAGATTGAGATTGCTGCACACAATGCTCAGAAAATGATGAAGGTGCATGCACAGTGGCTATGGGCTATGGGATTGCATGGGATCGATCCTTCATCGTTGTCAATGGATTTTGTTGCACAAGTTAAAAGTGTTTTCAGATTGTGAGATTTCAAGATTTGGGGGTAATGTATCACGCCACTGTTCGTTACTTCGTTAGGGCTCGCAAAAAAGCGGTTGTACCCATGGGTGGCCCAGATGAGTATTTGCTTTTAAAGCCCAAAAGTATGTTCTTAATAAAAATTAAAAAAAAGAGTAAAATGTTATTTTCGTTCCTTACGTTTTGCTGAATTTGTCATTTCAGTCCAAAAATTTTTTTATTAGTTCAGTCACTGTAGTTTATCAAATGTTATCATTTTCATCCACTCCACTAACTCCGTTAAGATTTCCGTTAAATATGAGGGTATTTTAGTATTTTAAAAACTTTAGTTATCTAACTAAAATAAATTAATCAATTAATATTCAATTAAAATTAAAAAAACATATAAAGAGACTAGTGAGACAACACGATTCGATTTAAAAAATTTGATTAACTCTAACTCATGTTGTTCGATTAGGGTATATTTTTAAAATTCAGTTAATCTTCATATATTGTTCTAACATGTACATTTATTCGATTGAAATCTATTGCGGGATTGAGGTCTGCTATTCTCATACTTTGCTTGATTGAGATATGATATTGTCATGTTACGTGACAACAATAAACCTCAATCAAACAAAATGTGACAACAATAAATATCAATCGAACAACAGTGCATTTTTGAATAAAACATTAAATATCAATTGAAATGTCGCAGCAGACCTTAATTGAACAACATAATTTAGAGTTAATCGAAACTTTTAATCGATACGTCTGGTCTCACTAGTTGCTTCATATGTTTTTCTATTTTAATTAAATATTAATTGATTATTTTATTAAAATTGGATAATTATGGCGTTAAAAAAGACTAAATAACCATCATATTTAACTGAGAACTTAACGGAGTTAGTTGAGTGGATGCAAATGACAACATTTGGTAAACTATAGTGACTGAAATGGCAAAAAAAAAAAATTTGAATTGAAATGATAAATTTAATAAAATATCAGGGACGAAAATGGCATTTTACTCTAAAAAAATTAATTTCAGTTTTGCTTTTTTAAGGTTTAACAAATATAACTATTTTTTATAACTAAAAACATCAATTTGTCTTCATAATTTTTTAAATTATTTTAATTTTAGTCACAAGTTTAATCATTTGTTTTAACTTGATCAATATAATAAAACTTTTGAATTGAAATAAAAATAATTTATAAAACTTTGAAGGTAGGTTGATGTTTTTAATATTTTAAAGAAAAATTATTATTTTAAAAAAATTTAGGAAGTAAAATTAAAATTAACTCAAATAAAATAATCAAGTAAGCACTTAGATCAATTGTTTTGAAAGGAAATAACTTATAGGCTTCCAATAATTTAACGTAAAGGTTATAAATTCAAGGCTCACTTGAACTTAAGGTGGATTAGACTTTAGATTACCCTAAATGGTGGATGGATAGAGTCAAAGGCATTCTCTGTATGCGCAGAGCGTAGGTGGCCTTTGTTGATATGTTTACATGGGTGACCAACATAAAATATTAGTTAGTCATACAAAGGTTATATCACAAAAATAACTAACCTATATTATTTTCTCACTCAAGGTCACCTAAAATCCATACAAAACTATAAAAAGATCCCTAAACTTAATTTCGTTATACTAAATAATCTTTTCAATTTAATGGATTATAAAAACACAAAGTAAAAAAAAAGATTCTCTCATAGGAGCCCATTAATTGTCAAAAGATAACCTTCAAAAAAAAAATTGTCAAAAGATGATAATATCACTTTCAAAAGTCATTAAAAATTAAGGTGTGAACTATACAATACATTCAAAAGTCGAACTTTAAAATCATAAAACCAAAAAATCCATTTAAAAATTCTAAAGTTTAAAACAAAAGAAAAGTACTTATAAATTTATAACAAAATTCAAAAGTCATTATCCATTCTAACTTTTAAAAGCATAGTATTAATTTTTAACTTTTTTACATGTATTTTTTTGTTAAAATACTTGTATATATGCATTGTCGTAGTGGATTCCAAAAAGTTTTGAGCTTTTCGGTTGAAAGGATGCATTGAATATACGTCCTACAAAAGACAAGCTGCCAAAAAGGACATCTTGTAAAATTTCTTGTATTGTGTTGGCTGCTTAGAGCATGACGAAACCACATACCACTTGTTTGTAGGGTGCTTAGTTGCAAAGCATCTCTAGGAGGAGGTTTGGAAGTGACGTGGCATCATGACAACAAGATGAGAAACAGTCTTTTAGTTACTACAAGTTTTGGATTCAATGGAAGTGCAAAGCCGATGAGAAAGCTAGTGAGTGCAATATTGGTGAGGGGTCTATGGAGTATAATCTATATGGAAGGCGTGTTAACAAGATCTTCGATAGTAAAAACTTTCATAAGAACGTCAAGTAAGACAAACAAGGAAATCAAAGGAAACTTGTATCTTTGGATTAAAAATAGGATGAGAATAAATTGTCTAGGTTAGTCTTTATGGTGTCAGTATGTATTAACAAACCTAAATGGTGTGTAGCTAGGTGAATGCATCTGCTTTCTATAGCATCGTGCTTAATTTAAAAATGTACAGATGTAGTGTGAAGTTTTTGAAACTTGGTTTTGAAACTTGTATTAGTTTTACACATTTCATTACTATAAACCAAATTTTGTATGTTTGATATTTTGGTTTTATCACCGTTCAAACATTTTTAAACTAATAAAAGAGTAAATTTCGGTTTTGGTCCCCGTGGTTTAACCATTTTAACAATTTCAGTCCAAAAAGGAATCTTTGATCATATCACGCCCTGTGGTTTCATTTTGTAACGGTTTTGATCTCTGACACTAACTGTTAGTTTCTACAGTTAAATGTAAGGATACTTTGGTCATTTCATATTTGGAGGACTAGTTATGTAAATTATATTAAATTAGGATGATTGTTGTAATTTTTAAAAATAAAAAAATAAAAAAAACTTCCGATAATACCCTCTCCAAGAAATCCCAACCTTCTGATAATACCATCTCCTCTAAACAAACAAACAAACAAACAAACCCAGTATATCCCACTCAAGAGCAGGGTCTGGGAGGGGTAGATGGTGGCAAGTCTTTCCTCTATCCAGATAGGTAGAGAGACCGCTTCCAAAGAGACCCCTGGCTCGATACAAAAGCTATAACGCTCGCGATTTAACATACAATCAAATAATCAAATAATCAATCATATAATCAAACGTACAATTTATGACATATGGTATATTGTACAGCACACGCATACAACAAGCATTCAAAGCATTAAGATATCACCAAAAGGACGTATAAAATGAACAAGCATGCATCAGAAAAGCCGCAAGTTTCCCCTAAGAAGGTCTACGCGAACTACATACACATCAAGCCCCGTAACAAGTAAACAAAGTCCTTTCCTAGCTACAGAAACCACTAAAAGTCCTTAATTTTAATTCTACGTCTCCAGTCACTCCTATCCTCGATCATGTGCTCGGAGAGGTGCAAGTGTTCCATATCTCGCCTAATTTTCTCTTCCCAAGTCAACCTAGTTCGTCCTCTACTCTTCCTACCCTCTATGCTGATGTTCTCCACTGCTCTGACCGGTGCTGCCATTGGTCTCCTCTTGACATGTCCATACCATCTTAATCTTCCCTCTCGTATTTTATCTGCAATAGAAGCCACTTCTAACTTCTGTCGAAACACTTCGTTTCTTATCCTATCCAGTCTTGTATGGCCACACATCCACCTTAGCATTCGCATTTCCGCAACTTCTATTTGTTTCTCGTGCGATTTCTTTATGGCCCAGCAGTCTGTTCCATATAGCATAGCTGGGCGTACCGCCACTCTGTATAGTTTTCCCTTAAGTTTTGCTGGAAACCTCTTATCACATAGGATCCCTGATGCTGCTCTCCACTTGCACCATCCTGCTTGGACACGGTGAGCTACATCACTGTGTATCTCTCCGTCCTCCTGCAGGTACGAGCCCAGGTATTTGAACCTAGATGTCTGTGGGACCGGCATGCCCTGGATACTGATTTGGGTGTCCTCTTCGTCGTCGCCACCAAAGTTACAATGCATGTATTTCGTCTTAGAGCGACTTATCGTTAATCCTCTGCTCTCTAGCGCTACTCTCCACTGCTCTAGCTTGTCGTTAAGCATCATTTTAGATTCTGATATTAAGACAATATCATCCGCGAAGAGCATACACCACGGGACTGACTGTTGTATTGACTTAGTCATCTCATCCAACACTAGTGCGAAGAGAAATGGGCTCAATGCCGATCCTTGATGGAGTCCCACTTCCACTGAGAATGAGTCCGTGTCTCCTACCGGTGCTCGCACACATGTTTTTGCCCCGTCATACATGTCCTTGATTAATTTGATATACCTCTCTGGTACCCCTCTATGTCGTAGACTTTCCCAAATTAGTTGTCTCGGTACACTGTCATATGCCTTTTCTAGGTCGATGAATACCATATGGAGGTCCCTTTTCTTTTCTCTATATTTCTCCATTATCCGTCTTATGACGTGTATGGCTTCTGTTGTAGAGCGTCCTGGCATAAATCCAAATTGGTTTATTGCTATCTGGGTTTCCCGTCTAATTCTATTGTCAATAACTCTTTCCCATAGTTTCATCGTGTGACTCAGTAGCTTTATTCCCCTGTAGTTTTCGCATCCTTGGATATCTCCTTTTTTCTTATATATGGGGACTATGACACTGGTTCTCCACTGATCTGATATCTTCCCTGTCTTAAAGATAGTGTTAAATAGATCTGTTAGCCATTGGAGACCCTCATCACCCAGGCATTTCCACACCTCAATCGGTATGTTGTCTGGCCCCACCGCTTTAGCCCTTCCCATTTTCTTCATAGCTCTTTTAACTTCGTCAACCGTGATGCTTCTACAATAGCATTGGTTTTGTTGCGTAGCTTGGGTTGTTCTATCTATCTCAGTTTGTTGATTTGAATTCCTTATGTTAAATAGGTCGGATGGTCCAGATTCACCGACGTCCACGTCGTAGGGTATCCATCGCGAGGTTGAACTTCACACCATGCTACACATCCGTATACTCCTCGTTGATTTCCATCGCGAGGTTTAAGTGTTATTCGTTAGGGTTTTTTATTTCGATTTTGTTTTGTGATCATGGGTGAAGAAGTGAGAATCACTGACTATGATGTTAACGGTGACGATGATGATGATCGAGTTTCTGAGTTGGAGGTCGGATTGCCCACCGTCGACGATCTGATGTCGTTGTCATAATCACTGGTACCGGTGGAGCTGATGTTGGCGTTCAGCATCACGCCAGAGCCTCACCGGAGCATGATCGACGTCAAACGCTCTTCGGAGAGCACTCTATTGAATCTCCGAGGGCAGTCGGTGAAACAATTGGCGCACAAATCAACGGTTTCAAGTCGTTTGGGGAGGTGAAAGGAGATGAGATGGTTGTGGAAGGTGAAGAGACCGTTAATCTGACTGGAGACGGTTCAGATTGTATGAAATTGAGGACAGTTGATAGTGGCGGTGGCGGGTGGCGGTGCCAGTGCCGGCAGCGGCGGCGGCGGCGGCGGTGGTGGTGACGGTGCTGGTGGAGAAGAAGCTGATTCTACTCTTCGAGCGGATGATTCGTCGAACGCTGGTGGTGGTGGTGGCGGCGATGGCGGCGATGGCGGTGGTGGTTCGGATTTAAGTTTTGTTTTTTTTATTTTTATTGTTTTAAAAAATTACAACAATTATCCTAATTTAATATAATTTACATAACTAATCCTCCAAATATAAAATGGTCAAAGTACCCTCACATATAACTGTAAAAACTAACAAAGTTAATGTCAGGGATCAAAACCGTTATAAAAATAAAACCACAGGGTATGATATGATCAAAGATTATTTTTTAGACAGAAATAATTAAAATAATTAAACCAGATGGACCAAAAATGAAATCTACTCTTAACAAAAATACAAGTTTCAATAAAGCCTAAAATGTAAGAATGATAGATGGGATGAAAAAGCGTAGGAAGTTTTAAAATGGCCTAGTTTTAATAATTATGAACATAAATTTTATATGTTTGTTATATTGGTTTTATTACTATTCACAGTATCATAAAATTAATAAAAACTAGGTGGGAACCGGTACGCGCGTTGCGCGATATTATATTACATTTCAAAGTTCTGTACATTGGTAACCATCGATTATAGTCAAAAGTGTTCCTGTTTCTGATCATTTACTAACTACCTGTAGTTGTCTTCAGTTTTTACGTTATTTCTTCACGCAGGCGGTTGCCTTTAACAAAAGATTCAGTCTTCATTGGATTTCAGGTCACCATTTCAAAAGGTGGATTGCTATCTACATCCTACGATCAAAAGGTGGACTGCTATATATATATATCCATAGGTAATGGTGGCCTCAAAAGATTATCATGAAAACTTGCTAGTCATCCTTCCACTTCTTGGTGTATGGCGGACCTGCTATTTTATTGTGCGTTACTGAAAATAGACAGTCGTATGTATGAGTGTAAGAAAATTTAGATGTTGTTTCTTACTTTTTTCCCGGAACAGTGATCTTTTTGTTGATGTGCTAGCCTCAGACTTGTGAAGCGGGTGGTGTGTTGATGGTGTTGTTGGAGCGGGTGTAACTGCTGCGTCTTTCGCCAGTTTGTCGATTTTGATGACAGTGCAACGAACTGCGGATGTCCTGCTGTTTTTGTGTGCATGGATATGGAAGAGCGCCTCATTGTTTATTATCTGCTGAAGGGTGATGTTAGGATTTTCTGCCGCTAATATGTCTTTACAATTCAGTCCGGTAAGTTGTGCAGATGGTTCGTTGAAGATTAAGGCAAGAATACTTCCTGTATCATCGGAGATTGTTGCATTTATTCGGTATCTGCACTCAAATGTTGCTGTTAGTTATGTATTGTATTATTATATTGATACAAGTGAAGAGAACATACATTGCAGTCCGTGAGTTGAGGTTGCCATGCATTGAACAAAACCATGTAGCTCCAGCTTTAATGAGTGACTGATCGCAGTTGGGACAGCCCATAGAATGCCATTCTTTATCCATGTGTATCTCCGTTACAGCTGCTCTGATAGTGTAGACATTTCCCTGTTTTATTGGTACTACATGACTTATTGATGGAACAGTAGATTATAATAGAAAAGTAGTAACAGGTTATTCTATATTACAAAATTCAAGTTGCTATGATTGATTACATGTTGAGATTAGTTAACGTAATATAAAAATAAAGTGAACATTTATATAAAGAGGTTATAATATAAAAAGAATACTGAAATATGTGGTTTTATCAAGAATATGAGTACCTTCAGTGAGACCTGAAAATGTAGATCAATATCAATGGAATATACCAATTATTAGTTGGCAAAGCATTACAGAACCTCTATCGTGCATAGATTAAAATTTGCAGTGCATAGTATTGTCCTATTAATAGGAAGAACAGTGCCTGAGTTGTTTGGGAAAGGTTTGTTTCTAAAATATGTTGTAGCGATTTGGCATGAATGTAAAAAAAATTTGATGAAAAAAGCAAAAAGTTGCAGCATTTGAGGTAATTGTTAGTGAGTGAGTAAATTAGGAGTATGCGAGAGCATTCCATATCGTTTATTTATTCTAATCTTTACTTTACTAATAGTTTAATAAAAGGATGAACCAATCTAAATATGGCAATTCCCTAACAATGCATGTAAAGTTATCTTTTGTTTGATATAAAAGGCAAGAAATTGGTAAATATATAAATATAATTTGTATTGATGCCGTTAGTAAAAGTTGCAGGATTTGAGGTAATTGTCAGCCTATTAGGAAATGAGGAGTTAGTGAGCACACTCCATGTCAAACCATTAAGTTTAATCTTTATTTTACTAATACCATACAAAGTAGAGTGTAGAAAGTAGGGCCTGAAGGAGTATGATTGTATATAATGTTAGAATTTTGTAGTTTTAAGTTTATGCCTGTGATGTATGTAGGCTAAAGCTATTCTTTAACAATGTATCAGAAGCAATTTTTTGTTTGATGTAAAGGGCAAGAAATCAGTACATATATAAGTGTAATTTGTATTGTTACTGTTATCGTTTGTTGTTACTATTTAAGGTCATGTGCCTGAGAATGTTTGATTTTCAAGTTTTCAAATGGATTTTAACCTCATGATCTCAGGGTTCGATAAGAGTTCAATTATCAAACTGAAAGCAGGTGCTAGTTTTAGATGTTGGTTTCTGATAACATTCTTTGCCACAGCCTATATTACATTGTTAGTCAGAGCATGAACGACTGTCTTTTACACTTATTTGAATATCTAATAAGAAATGGTATGATACAGTGATTATTTGTGATTATAAGCAGTTTCCCCGAATTTAGAAAAGAGATTTGCTTACTTTTTTATATGGTTTTAGTAGCAAAAATGATTGGGGTGTGTACTGCAGAATGCTATTAGACAGTAACCTTTTATTATTGGTGGATGTTCTGCGATATGAGATATTTGATGTATAGATTTGTGATATTACCTTGAGTTCATTTGCTTCCTTTCCCAGTAATTCTCATAGGCGCGACGTAATGACTGAAGATGCGCTTGGCAGGCGGCATCAAAGGTTGAAGTGGAAGATGAGGCAACACTCGTAGGAAGAGGTTCCCGGCGTGTGCGCTTTACACGTGGATTCTAAAAAAGGAAGCACAAACGATAAGCAAAAAAGGCGGTGATAAAAATCTAAAGCTACATATAAAATAACCATACACGCTATAAAGCAATCAAGAGGTTGAGGATATAGCCCAGAAACAACTATAGCAATAAATAAACGCGTATATGAAAATGACATAACATTGGAAGAGGTATAAATAATCGTAAAAGATACCTGCATACAACACAATCGCAATTTATAGTACGCAGCTTGAGTATGAAGCCGATACACCTACATATAATCAAAAAAATCAAAGAGAAATAAATGCCAAATGATGAAAATAGTTGTAAGAAATAATAAATTGTAAAAAAGAAGAGAAACGCATAGATACATACTCCACTGAAGGACGGGCAAGAAATGTAACACGACCTCACATAACTGCATAGTAATAATAGGCCATCAATAATGGTACGCCTCTTTTACCTTATATATAAGTGACCAAACACTTATAACGAAGAACGTAGACAACCCTAAAACATACCTGCTTGTAAGAGCGACACACCTTATAATGCACGAAACAACCTACAAATTGATAAACCTGCAACACGGGAAAAAAAATTAACGAAAACATACATAACAATGATAATTAAAAGACAAAAACATTCACAACGATGAAAGATTTGTAAAAGATAATCAACTATATAACAAAAGAAACACGGATCGATACATACTCCACGTAACAACGGACAGAAGACGCAGCACCACCTCACCTAAGTACATAACAGAAAAAACGTATCAGCAATGATAAATCTCATTAACCGATGTAAAGGTAACCACACACCCATAAAAAGAGAAATAAGCATACACATAAACCAAGGTAGGCACATATCCAAGATGTAACACTACCTAATTCAACCAATAGGTAACAACAAAACGCTAATAAAACTGAAACTTGTAATCATCGGAGAGGTACACATGATATTTAGTATCAACCGATTTTACTCTTCATTTCTTCAAAAAATAACATGCAAACTTTAATATTTGGAAAATATACTATTCTATCCACGTTTATAGGATACGATAAATTCCTATATTTATGTGTTTCAATCATATACACTGAATAAACCTCCTCTATATAAGTGATATCTTGTAAGGTATGATGTTTCTGGTAGTATTTGTTATATAATAACCGTTTCATATGTCCAATATATAGCATTCAACTGCTGCTAATCTATGTGAAAGTTAATATCTAAGCAAAAATAATATTAGTCGTGGAAGGGCTGGTGGTCTACAAAAAGTTTGAAAACCAACACAAATAAATATTTGATATGTCTAACCGCATTTAAGATTGGCGCTGAGTTATCTAACCCGTCTATTGATATCACTTTCAGGAACATCTGAGATAAAATCAGGGTGAATCAAATGAGATTAATGGTTGACTTACAAAACCATAGACTATTACATCTACATAAAAGTGAAACCAAAGGTTACTGTCCCTTAACTCCTAACCTGACATCTAATCAATGCATACTATCATAGGAAATGAAACATTAAGTGAGAATCCTTTACATCCTATTTTAATTACCAACCCTGTGAAAAGCAAACAGATCCATAAGTCAACATAAAATTAAAGTAAAAGCAGATTGCTAATACCCCTTTAGCAAAATACTTTCTAACCCTTTTATTCAATATTTAACAAAACAATAAGTAATCAATACACATTCAGAGAAAGATTATTCAAGAAGAAAAGGCAGGAAATTTAATAATTCAGAAACCCAAATCGCATGGAAACAGAGATTCACAGAATATGTTCCTTAGTGTGTATATTCATCAAGTTGTTCTTTAAGACCATATACCATCAACGGTTGCTTAAAGTTGGCTCATCACCCAAACAGAATATACACAACATGATTAAGAAACCCAAATCAAATTTACCAAAACAGCTGATGTTACAGATACCTTATCTAGGTTTGAGACAAAAGAGGAGATAATACATTCACAGAAAACCCTAGAACCACAGACAACAACACCCGCAGTAGAAATCGAAAATCTCAGCAGATTGAACAGCAATTTCAGGTAATGCTTGAGACGAGAAAACCCAAAAACCAGGTATAGCGGCGAGGCCGAAGTCGCACAGCGCATAAAAACCCAAAACTAAGAACCGGCAGCAAGAAAGGAGACCACAAACCTGTAAATCGGAGGAAATAGACTTGGAACCTTGGAGGGTGGTCGCCGGAGCAGAGGATGGACCGTCGGGAATCGGTTGTCGAGCGGTGGGTGAGAGCCGAGAGGAAGAGATTTGTGTGTGGGTCGATTGGATGAGAAGGAGTATAGGGATTGTGGTGGAAATACCAAAATTGCCCTCAAAATACTATTCACACTATTCATTCCACTCTATTATTAACATATATATAATAGATAAGTTTCTAGAAAAACTGAAATATAAGAATAATAGACGAGATGAAAAAGTGTAGAAGTTATAAAGCGTTTTAGTTTACACATTTCATAATTATGAACCTAAATTTTACATGCTTGTTATATTGGTTTAATCACCATCCATAACATCTTAAAATTAATAAAAAAAGAGAAGTTAAAAGAAAACTAAAATGTAAGAATATTAGACAAGATGAAAAACTGTAAAAGTTTTGAAGTGGGTTAGTTTTACATATTTCATAAAAACCTAAATTTTATATGTTTGTTATAGTGGTTTTATCACCATTCATAACATCTTAAAATTAAGAGTTAATTTTAATTCTGCTTCTTACAAAAATAATTATTTTTCTTTAAAAGATTAAAAACATCAATTTACCTTCAAATGTTTTCTATGTTGTTTCAATTTCACTTCAAAAGTTTCATTAATTTGGATAAAGATGATATAACTAATGAAACTTTGGATTGAAATTGAAACAAATTATGAAACTTTTGGAGGTAAGTTAATGTTTTTAATATTTTGAAAGAAAATGGTTATTTTTAACAAACCTCGAGGAAAAAAATGGAACTTAACTCTAAAATTAATAAAAAGAGGTTTTGATAAAAACTTAAATGTAATAACAATAGACGGGATGAAAAAGCCTAAAAGTTTTAAAGTTATTTTGAGGGTCGGAAGGCGCGTATCTTAAACTAGAAGTACTAATTTAGCAAAATAAACGCCAACTTTTGTTTGTGGATGACATATTGACATACAACTATAATACGCAAGTAATCAAGTATGCAATGGTGGATGCCGATCGAGCTATTATTTACCAATCATGTCCAATCTGTTATTATTCAAATTTGAATATACATTTGCCATATGAATTTGTCTAGTACTGACCAAATATTTTCTTAACAAAGTTAAAATGAATAATTTTAATCGTATATTTACTTACATACTTAAAATTATCTATTTAGTCAACTCATAAGTAAAAACTATAAACGACTAATAAAATAATCTTAATAACTCTACTGATATCACATATTTTTAGTAATATAATTTATGCACACCAGCTTCTATATATTGTTAATTTTTAATAAATAAGTAAAATACGAAAACCAAATAAATATTTCACTCACGTCCAGTTCGCCCACTCACTAAACTAAATAAATAGATTCACTCCTCTCAATTTAAAATAAAAATAAATATAATTAAAATGATTGTGCATACAGGAGCCAATTAAGATAATTCTTTTGAAACCCGTTAAAACTTCATGATAACTGACTCACTCCCCTTACACCTCTTAACGTACAGAAGGAGTGGTTTCAAGTTCATTAACATGCCACACCAACTCTCATACCTTGATACCCAAGACATGATTGATTTTATTACTTAAGAGTATAACGAATGAACTGATCTGTAATATCACATTAATTTTTTTGTAAAACTAGATTAACATTGTAACATCCATTATTCCATTTACATCCAAAATTAAAAACTCTAATTTATTGGCTGAAGAAGGTTTGCACGATTTTTTTTTAACATTTTGTAACATGAAAATGAATCAAATCAAGTAAGGTGCTAAACTTCTAAAAGTAAACGATTTGTTCGCTCGTGAAACCTCCCACCCACAACAACAACCCGAGTTACTCGCTATTGATTAAGTTACATGTGTATATATGATGTGTGATATACTTGTCATTTCAGTTGATTTGTATCACGAAACACACTGTAACCCTAAAGCAACTTTTGAAGAAAACACCATACAGGCAGCAACCATCGATCGTCCGGTTCGAGCTCTACATTTCGGGTTTTCGCAATCGTAATCAAGGTAATTCTATGTTTCCGGCTTCAATATTATTGAATGATTTGCAATATAAACGTTTTGATACTGTTTGGTTCGGTTATGATGAATGGAAACGAGTCCTGACGTGTGCATTTGTGTAGATCGTCGTTCATAACGATATATTCGTTCTTTTTATATATAAAATGATTGAAAATATTGATGGAATTATGGAAGAAGATGTGTAATTGAATAAGAAATTCGTAAGAAACAAAATGTAATTCGTTTATTTCTGGTGGGGTATAGTAGGGTCACGATTAGAACGACTAGAGTCCGTAAATCATCGTAATTAATATCATTGTTCGAAACTGTACTTGTGAATGCTAAGGTATTTGCTTTGACATTTCTGATGATTATCCTTAACTCACATAAGTGAAAGTTTTGGTTGATTCGTAGATTCGACTAGAGGATATTGTTAGTAGGTAGTGCTTTCATGATATGTTGGATCGAAGTGTCAACGTAAACGAATGAGCTTGAGGACTGGCTCGTTTAGGATCGTAATATGAGCATAGTCATGTCAGTCACGAGTTTGCTTAATATGTTACGAGGCTAGCTTATTTTACCAAGATTTCATGTATTCAGATTATATTTATGCTACAAAAAGCCAACATGTTTAAATTATTATATATTGTCTCTAAGTTATTAGAAGACACTTTAAATGTAACACCTAATATTTTATGATTTTAGACAAAGTTTGGAGTTTCGTTAATATAATTATATATATCAAGAATAAAGTATAAACTTCACGGATAGCAAACATGAAGGTTAGAATGTAGATATGTTAGATTTAAAATTTGAAATTTAAGAATTTGTTAGAGAAACACTTCTAATTAAGGTGAAGATTACTCCCCTAATTCTCGACATATTTTGACTAGAGATACAACCTTAGGTTTTAAGGTAAACCTCACTTATAGCTTTTACATTTAGTATCATTTTATATGCTCAATAGATACAACAAACGATAGAGTTTAGGATCACTATCATGAAGCTCTAAAAAGATTGATAGCTTTAAATTCGGTTTAAATATAATACAGTTTCATTCGACGGTATAAATTTATTTTATTTTATCATCTAAATTCGGGTAAAATATAATACGATTTCATTTTACGGGTCAAATATAATATGGTGGTTTAGATTTAGAGCGTATGTGATGCGGACCCAAGTGTTGAAGACCGAGCCTTAATGTTTTTGGAGGCCCAAGATCGCGCTGCACGAAAATGGGCATAACCTGGGCTACTAAGCTCCTTTGTCACTCTACAATCCTCCTAACTCAAAATAAGACCTCTAAATTGATTTTTGGGCCACTTTTATGTTTCTTTCTAGTTTTTTGATTTTGTTTTGAGCTTTTGTTTGGCCTATGGTTGTTTGATTTAGGCCGCTTCAAATTTTGGCTTATTAGTTAAGTTATCTTGATGTAATTTAGATGGACACTTGATCATTTCTGCAATTAAAAGTTTGTTTTTTTAAATTCGTGACTTTGGGGTTGAATTTGGGGTTTGGGTGAAGATCATCCGGGTATTCGCAGAATTAACGTGTTTGAGCTTCGATTTCATCCCGTGCGTTACATCAATATGAGAGGAAGAAGTAAGAGTTATCATCTAACTTGTGGACCAAATTTTGTTAAAATACGACGTAGTTTCTTTTTGTCTATTGAAATCCAAAACACACAAATGAGAATTGCATGTGAAATGTTGTTATATGATTTCGAAATTATCAACCAATGAAAAGAATTATCTTTTCATAGCAATTAGTCATTTTTCTTTCATTAGTAATGTGTACTTACAGGTTAGTTAAATTAATTTAAGCATAATTTAAATAATACTTTGCACTTTTAAACAAACAACTAAGAATTTACACCGAAAAAAAAAGGTTCCTAAAATCTTTTACTTTTGAGAAAAAACGTGTACCTCACTAAATAACACGCCCTTAGCTCACTGGTCCACGTGTACATCACTAAAAATCTTTTATAAAACATATGTTATGACAAGTGTTACATGGTCATAAATGTTGTATCAAGTTACGAATGACCAATGATTTTTAGTCAAATCGGTTAACGTGAACTATATATGATATGTAAATAAGATGATGTCGTGGATTTAAGTCTTACTTGAGCAGTCGGGGGGTTTCTCAGCAATAGGTTTCCTCCTGAGGAGGTTGGGGGTGCGATCCGGACTGAAAAACAGATAGGTGGACTCGATTAAAATAACACTTATACTCCAAAGCAGCATCATACATTTCTCGTTTAAAAAAAAATTATCAACGACTAACCCTTTGAGTAACTGTTAGCGTGGAGATCACTCAAAATAATTGAAAAGTGCCAAATTGACTGTTGACCTTGACCTTAAGCAATAGAAAACACGATTAAATAGGACTATTCTCATCGTTACATGCAAAGAAGAGTTTTGGAAGGTACAAAGCAAATTCTTCACACACGTATAAACCTCTCATTTCCTTTGTATTTTTGCAGTTAACCCATTCAGATATCTGATAATTGTCGATCTCATTCATCAGTTGGATCTTTCGCCTAGTAAGCTCTTTAACCCCTTTTCAACCACATTCATGCATGATCAATCTGTTTTCTTCAACGTTTTTGCGATTTGTTTTGAATTTGTATGAAGGATTTGATAATTGTTCGTCTGTTTGCATGAATTAGTTGGGTTTTGATTTCGATAACGAGATCGGGTCATGGGTTTTGATTTTGTCTTTGATTTGTTGATTCGAGTAAACCCTAGTTGCTTTCCCTTTGACTTTTAAAGAGTCGTTTTTCATACACTGGTGGCACTAGATTAAGATAGCTACGTAGTGTAGGGTGTTTGATGATGATGGATTAATGGGTTTTGTTCTTTTTTATTCAATTATTGTTTTGGATTTCATGTGTTGATAATTTGATATCCACCTTTACTTTTCTTTTTCTTTTGTTCTTACTTTTTTGTGAAGCTTTTGATGTATGATTAACAATTTAATATCCTGTAGTCATATTATTAGCTCTCAATTAGATTCTTGTTCAGTTGTACTCATCTGATATTAACTTGTAACGCTAGGTTTAATTCGATGGAGTCGAATGAGGAGGTTCATAGCGATGGATCTTATGAGTTAGTCAACTTAGATGATTATGCTAGTGAAACAGATCATCTGAACGTGGAAGCCGATCGGTCTAGCAGCATGGTACAGTTCTGTTGACATGACTCGTTATTGTTATTATTGTTGTTGTTGTTGTTGGTTTAGGTGATTTGATATTGTCATTATGTTTGTGTTGTTACTTGTTTATATGATTCAAGGAGAAAGATCAGTATATCCCACTCAATATCTGGGGAGGGTAGGTGGTGGCACATGATAGGTTTATGCCTGCAGAAACCTGCAAGAAAATAAAGAGCAGGAGAATTGGTATAAACCGATGACATCTGAATCTTTATTTCATTTCAGGGTCTATCGGACGACAGTTCTTATGATTTACTGTGCTCTGAGGTGTCGGATACACTTGTTTTGACAGAAGACGAGGCTTTTTACAACATTGTTGTGTCAAAAATGAAATCTTTTTCAACTGAATCTGCAAAGGGTGACATGGAGTTCAGAAATGAAACGGATTCTTATCCTACAGAAGGAGAATTAGGATTTGGAAGTGCATCTGATTCTGTACTCAAGAAAGGCCAGATGGGAATAGAAGATGCAAATGATTCTGATCACACAGAAGAAGAAGGAGACATGAGATTCGATATTGAAACCAATTCTGATTCAAAAGCGCAACCAATTCTTCATCAGGTCAAGAAGGTAGCTACTTATCTACTTATCCTGTTCTTATTAAGTTTATAATCACTTGATATAAAGTTTTTGTGAAATAATCTGTTTCAAGGTGGTTCAACTTATAGAATAGAAACAGAGGTATGTTGGTTAATTTGTAAAATGATCATACTATCATAAAAATATGGACATTTACCTGAATTTTTGTTTAATTATGTATGTTATCATTTGCTTCATCAACAATTTACAGGGTAAAAGCGCGACTTAATGACCATGCTTTCTGAGAGCTCGGATCTTTGCCTGTTTGAATTCCCTGCTCAAATCAAGCTAAAAGATGACATAAAAGAAGTTGCAAAGAATCACATCACACGTTACCTTCCGGCCAAATCATTATTCAAATGTAGACAGGTCTCTAAAGAATGGAATAAATGGATATCCAGCCCATTTTTCACACATATGCAAAGTCACCACTTCAGAAAAACCTCGGGTTTCTTCCAAAATTCAAAATCAACACCAATTCGTTTCATCTCACTTCAGAATTCGGCTTATGGAGTTCCAGACCCTTCTCTAAGTTTCCTTCCAGAGCGTGTTTCCATTAAAAGCTCTTGCAATGGTTTGCTTCTTTGCCAAGATTCTATCTTCGAATCCGAATTATACATTTGTAACCCTGCAAATAAGCAGTGGATCAAACTCCCTCCTCCTAGTGTTACCATGGACTTAACTCCAAAATGGTGCTTGCGTTTGAACCTTCTTCGCTCAACTTTGAACCACATTATCAAGTTATATGTCTGTTCTCTGTTTCCTATCCTGATGCGGGACCCATTGTGCATTTTGATGTATACGACTCAATAACAACATCTTGGTGGGAGCCTGATATGTTATGCACAGAATTGGATGCAGGAGACTTAAAAAGTGATGGGATTTTTGTCAATGGAGTTGCTTATTGGGAAACCGTAGGTGGCGAGTTATTAGCCTGTGATTTGAACAACAGGATCTACAGTGTTCAAAAGCTTCCTATTGCTGAAGGCGGTGCATTGTCCAACATCCATGGGGAATTATGCTATGTAAGACCAGAATATGATCATTCCATGAAGTCATGCATATTGGATGTTTATGGTGGTGGTGTTATGTCCTTGAAAAGACCATTTATATTCCTGTTGATGGTGTTGAAGACTGGGAGTTTGTTTATTGCACAGTTGTGGGTAATTCATGTGATGATGTAGTAGCTTTGTTGGTGAAGGTGCCTCACGGGCACAGGCGTCTATATGTTTATCATTGACAGATGATAGAGTTCAAGGACCAGAGGTTTTCAGTCATTCTGAGAAGTTGTTTCCTTATGTTAACAGCCTCGTTTCTATAGATGCTTGATCATCGTCGATTGTTTTTTTTTCGTAATTGGTGGCTGGTGTACATATATTACTACTAAACTTTTTTGGTATGTTGGATGTTTTTCTCTTGACATGTGAGTTTGTTCTTTTATGTTTGGTTGTTTCTATGCTTCATATGCTCGAGCACTAACATATTCATAAGTAGGTTTTTAAAAATTGGTAATGGTTTGGATATCTCCTTAATGTGATTGCTTTTATAATGAACTAGGATTTTGCGGTTGCGTTTCGTGGCGAGACATTGATTGTTTTCCTCACGATGCGCGACCTGACTTCGGTCATTATCAGTTCTACTCATCTCAACACGTAAAAGTAAATACAGATCAAGGTTTTTATAACATCAATACCAACAACAAAGATGTTCGCTCATAATCAATTTGGTTCGTTACGACACTACCACCATAAGCACACTCTATATATATAGCCTAAAATACTCGAGTTTTATATAACTCCATTTTCAAAAACAAATTATATCGGTTGACAAATAAAAAACTAAAGTCGGACACGTATTTCGTTTTAAAAAAAGAACAAACGAAAGTTATTCACGGATTCCGCTATGGGAATTTAGTCTTATTTTCCCCGCACTAACGTGCTCAAAATACAAACTTAAAAACTTAAGTGGCCAAAATCAAAACTTTACAAAACTATTGTAGCCAAAGCGTTCAAAACGCTAAACTAATGGCCAAAATATAAAATTTATAAACATTATTGTATCAATTTTTAAAGACAACAAACTTTTGTTTGAAAAACTCAAAACTTCACCTACTAAACTAATAAAAGTTCCTCATTTACAAAAAGGAAAAAGTATGAGGCCAATCTACAATTATGGGAATTTACTGTAGTAGAGTCGATCCTTTTTAATATATAACTAGTTTGATACCGAACGCGCGTTGCGCGTTAGAAGAACGGCCTAAACGGAGGCTCAGAAACTCTGTCATGATAGCCGCAACCTAACACGTTCAACAAACAATGAGAGTCGATACAATGACAAATGTAATACCATATAACATGAGAAATTGAGGGATTACATCAAATATGAAGCCTATCGTTCGTTGTGATCAAGGAACTCCTTCCACTGTTTCCCAATGCTTACCTGCAACAATGCCAATGAATCTTTATATGAAAGCGATAATATATAAAAACTGTTTTATTGTGGGTGTTTGGCATTGAGTTTTAGAAGGGGTTATAAAATAATAGGTTTCACTTTTCAAGTTATAGATAATGAGTTTCTAGTGTTTGGGTATAGTAAAAACCGATTCTGAGTATCTGATTATTTCGGAATCAAACAATCAGTTTTGGTCACCGTCAATGGCTGCAGTCCATAAAACCATGGCTGCCACGCCAAGACAATAACATATTTTTTCAAATCATCACAGCCAACAAACTTTAATCACACCCAAATCGGAGATGGTGCAACCATATATCATCGACAACTTTAGAGTCATTAGGCAACACCGAATTCATGAAACCATCACAGCCACGTCTCAAATGACCTTAGAGTCATCATCATCGACAAACCAAAAACAACATCCAATCCCAATGAAAATAGACTGTAGATCTAAGTTTTAGACAAGCGAATCATCATCAATAGAATCAAAGCAACAACATGAAACTTGCGTAAAGTTAATGTGATAAAACCACAGTTCGTAGCACATCAGCAACCAAATAACATTATGAAGCAAACTTGAAAATGCAAGACCACAACACGACACAATACCGACAAAACCCGATCACAAACCCGGATTAAATCGGAAGCAAAAAAACATAGTAACCAAAGAACCTGTAGTAGATTTCATAAGCATTGATGTAAATCAAACCCAAACAGGCCATCAATTCCCGAATATCGGCACCTAGGGCACGAACCTTAGACAAAAATCGTTAGATGAATGCAACCGAAACACCAGTTCAACTACAAACGATTACATATATAGCAAATAAAGACTTACAAATCAAAATCGATCTCTATCCGGTCACTGATCCACCTTCCTCCGACATCCACCAACGCAGCCACCACCACCGACCTCCGCCTCCACCAACGCAGCCACCACCGTTGACATCCGCCTCCATCAACAAATCCACCACCCCCAATTGGGTTTTAGGGTTCGTAAGGGGTAGCGGGCAGCGGGGAGCGGGAGGTGGCAGGCAGGGGTGGCGGTAGAGGGGAGCAGTGTGCCCGATGGGGTTGGAGGTGATGGGGGGAGGGCGATAGATGAGGGCGGCGGTGTGCAGGAGGTCGCGGGGGGCCGATCGAAGGAGGGGGCCGATCGAAGGAGGGGGCGATCGAAGGAGAAGGGGGTGTGTTCCTGTAGATACTATTCATTTACTATTCATTCAACTTGGTTTTAAATATATAGGGAATAATTATTTCGATCATGTTCTTAAATGTTTAATGGTATAATTCACAAGAAAAAATTGTACTAAAAGGGTACCTGGTGCTGCAAAGAGCTCCTGCGTTTTCGCAGGGTCCAAATGCAATTCCTTTTTACTAGATAATGAATGTTTCAATTGACGATTATAGCAATGTATAGTTATCTAGATACAATAATAGAAAAACAATCGGCGAAACTCCGTTATTGTTGATATGACGACCAGGGCGGCTTAACGTTTTGGAGGCCTAAAGCAAACAAAAAACATGAGGCCCTCTAAAGAATGTGATATAAACACCATTTTTTATCAAGGCTTTGGACCGGCAATAATAAATTAGAAGTTTACAATTGGAGGAGTTCATTCTTAGTGATTCATTTACACTCTTGTTTAGCCTTTTTATTCCTTTTCGATGCATCACAGTCGACTTATGGATTAGTTTGACATTATTATAAATTCTAAGTGGCCAGATTATACTTTCTAGTTATAGTATGTTTTGTACACTAAGTAAGTTCTAAGAAATAAACAAACGAAGTAATCAAACTAATCATATTCAAACAATGAGATAATCAAACATCAAAGAACCACTAACCAAATCAGATCCTAATCAAAATAGAAAACAAATAACCAATTCAAAAAAAATTAGTAAATCCCAAAAATCAGCAACAATAAGTCAAAACTTAGTCTACACTCAACACTAATAGTGATTTGCAAGCATATATTCAAAGCACAAATAGTAAGAAACCAGAATCACTAACTGATGACAGTAACCCTACCCATGGTCGGTCGGTCGTCGCCGACTCGCTGGTCGATCAATCATAATTCGCAGCCCTTTAGGCACCGGTCGCTCAACGCCTTAATCAGGTAGGAAACCCCGATTGCGGCCCTTTCTAATCACATATTAACACACACTAAGAAAAAGGGGGAAATCGTCAAATACTCAAATCGATGCCTCGATGGGGAAATCGCAGTAGGAATCGCAGAAGGGGAATCGCACATTCGCACTAGGGCAAGCAAGAGAAGTAGCAAGAAAAAAAGGGGAAATCGATGCCTCGATGGGGAAAGCAGTTGCAGTCGGGCACTCCGGGTCTCGGGCTCGGATCTCGAGAGTCAGCGTGAAGATCGATGCCTCGATGGTCTCCATTGTCTGAGCGGCTGAGCAATGAATGAAGATGAAGTGGAAACGTCGATGGTTGTGGCAATGAATGAAGATCGATGGTTTTTTGGCTGTGCTGCTGACCTGCTGTGCAATGAATGAAGAATAGATCGATGGGGATTGGGGAAATCAGTAGCAGTCGGGCAAAAATGGAGGCCCAATGTTAAGGGGAGGCCCAAAGCCCTGGCATTGGGCCACAATGCTATTGGGCCGGCCCTGATGACGACCTAGCTATCATAGATGAGTACTTAAATTTTGATAAAGTGAAAGTGAGAGGTGGACATTCAACCTATATGGGTTGTGAATAAGGTCCTTGCTAGCCTTTCACACAACAATATAATGAAATCTATATCTTTATCTTTATACTATAATAAAAGAGTAACTTTAAGTGCCACGTGGCAGCACCACAACCATCCTCGTCAAAATTTTCCTGCTCTCTTCTCATCTTAAATAATTACCTTAATTATTAATAATATTATTTAATATTCTTTTACATTAATAAATTAAAAAAGAGATCTAGTTATTAATGTTATTTCACGGGTTATATTAATAAATTTTAATATATATTTAAGTAAATTAAAATATTAAATATATTATTAGAATTAAGGTAATGATAATTACATAATAAGTAGATTAATAAGTAGATCTCTTTTTTAATTTATTAATAAATTTTAAAAATGACATTTTATACGGTTTGTTTTTAGAACAAATGTTTTTTATTTTTTTTGAAAAAAATTTAAAAACTAAATTTAAAAAGTTGATATCACTGTTTCATTAGTAATAGTCATTTCTCATATGTAATTTCAGTCATATCATATCTTAGAATATCATTTTATAATTAATAAATTTATTATTTTAATATTTTATTTATTTAATCCGTGTAATACACGGGTTTACTAAAACTAGTATAATACTAAAAGAGTAACTTGGGGGACACTTGTCACATTCCTAGGCCCCTTAAGTTTATTTTTCCCGCCTATGTCTCCTTGAAAATAGTTACCTAAATTAAAGATTAAATAATTTTAATTCTTTTTAGATTAAAAATATTTTTAATAAATTAAGAAAGATGTCTTTTTATTAATGTTATTTGTAGAAAATAATTTTTTATAAAATGAGAGTTTTTATAAAACATCAAATATTTTTAAAAGAGTAAATTACCGTTTGCATCCCTGAGGTTTGGTGATTTTAACCATTTGCATCCCTACAGTTTAAAAATCCTCATATACCCCCTAACGTTTTATTTTGTTCTCATTTGCATCCAAATGACTAACGACGTTAAATAATTCAGTTAACTTTTTATAAAATGATAAAATTACCCCCGGAAATCCCCAAATCATCATCTTCTTCAACCTCTTCACCTCATTAATCATCTTTCCCAATTCTCTCTGTAATCCATTCTGCCGCCCAATGCTGCGCTTCTTCGCCACCACCCTCCGCCAGTGGAAATTCGAGCTCTCCCCATTATCCTCCTACAGTCCATCGTCACCCCTTCCTCCACCCTCTCTATCGTGCAACAACACAAATCAAAACGCTAAAAAACTTGCACTTAGCATTCAGCAGTAGGACCCGACGAAGTGGATACACGGGCATGAAGCAGCAGGACCCCTCTATCGTGCATCAAAGCGACGAGGTCGCCTGCTGAATGCCTTACGAGTCAATATCAATGGCATACGGTGACAATTGCGCATCGGAGAAGAACGATCGGCATGAAAGTGAATCGGAAAAGAGCGACAGAGCACTCGGAGATCTCGCATGTCGGAGATCAGAGCTCCAGCGTCGATTACATGGAGTTTCAGAACACGAAGGTGAAAAAACTAGAGACGAAGGCTATTTAGGTTGTTAATCGAAGCGGCGCAATTGATCCTCGGCGACGATTCCGATCGGGAGAAAACTCCGCCGTGCCGAAGCACCGAGCAGCGGCGGGAGCAAAAGCAAATACGTTGACGCAAAAGGTTAAACTGAATCTTATACGTTGAATGGATTACAGAGAGAATTGGAAAAGATGATGATAAGGTGAAGAGGGGTTGAAGAAGATGATGATTTGGAGATTTTCGGGGGTAATTTTGTCATTTTATAAAAAGTTAACTGAATTATTTAACGTCGTTAGTCATTTGGATGCAAATGAGAACAAAAATAAAACGTTAGGGGGTATATGAGGATTTTAAACTGTAGGGATGCAAATGGTTAAAATCACCAAACCTCATGGCTCCCGAGCGTGCACCGTCATGGCTCCCGAGCGTGTTCCGGCGGACATACGTGCGCAAGGCGGCGTCCCGCGGATGAGCGACCCCCAACAATTTCTGTGATTCTTTGAGTTTCTTGAAACTAAAGCTTTCTTGATTATGTGATTCTTTGAGTCTTGAAATACCCATATCGAAAAGTTTTTGGGTTTTTGATTTTGTTGAAGCTAATACTTTCTTGATTCTTTTTTAAACAACAATTTCTGTGGTTCACTCTGGTTCGGATGACTGACTCATGCTTGTAGCATTCATGTATTGATTGGTAAGTTCCTCATCCTTTTGCCTTTGTGTTTGTTTTATTAGTTGACTTGAAATGAGCTATTGTTCCAAGGACATTAAGCAAACACCTAAAATCAGTAACTTACCAATATGGTTTTACACACTAGGTCACTTTACTGTTATTAGGGGTACTGGGTAGGTCAAAGCTGCAGAATTTTGATGGTAATTGGGATCAAAGGGATAATAAATGTTGGTAATTGGTTATGGGATAAGTTTTGTTGGGTTTATATTGTTACATGATTGTGAAGTTGAAATAAATGTTGAAGATGGATGTGCAACATAATTTAGTATGCATATGTATGAAATTAGTAGTTTGACACCACCAAATGCGTATGTTGTATGCATAGTAATTTTCAAATTAAAATCTGGATTTATTATTATCAAATGCACAATTGTCTTATTAAACCCATAGTTGTCGAAGTTGTATGGAACAACAATTGACTTTGAACTACATTGTGAAGTATAGGCTGACTTTGGGTTTTACAAGGATATTGGTACTTTACAGTTTACATTATTATACTTTGCTTTTAATGGTCAATTACAAAAGCCAAAATTGGTTGAACGGACCTGTGAATATGATAATGTCACGCATATAGTGAAGCAACTGCTGCATAGACACGTATTATGCAAAATTTCATAGATCCAGATTTTAATTTGAAAATTTTCTTATGTTGATCTCAATCTTCAGTGTTTGAAAATTTGTTTTGTTATTGCTCATCTGGTATTCAGTCACTCTGCTTGTTGAACAAGGCCGTTGATAGATCCAAACATGGTTCATGTGATGCTTGCATCAAAGGTTGGTTGATTTATGTGATGTTGATTAATAATATGATTATATGGTTATGCAAAACACATTGAAGAAGTAGCTAACATCAACTTACATGATTCGCAAACAGCCGTGTTGCACACAAGTAAACTGCAACCAGTGTGAATAATATTTTTTGACAACTTGTAATTAGAAGTATTACAAAACAACTGATAATATTTTGCAGCTTTTTTAAATGAATAACTTTAGTACCCAGCATGACTTCGACCCATTCGACCAACTCGACCCATTTTCTTTATGGTCTTTGAGTAGAATGATATTTTGCAGTTTTTTTAAAAAAAAATATGACAACGTACTTTACTTCATTCACCTGAAAATTGCAAATGGATAAGTAGTTGCGGATGAGTAATTTTTATTGAATGGGTCAAAGGGTAAGTAGTTGCAAATGTGTGTATACATGTATGTGTTTCAGTAGGTTATGTTCTTCATCTTGGTTTTTCCAACTTCAATTTATAAAAGTTTTGTTGGTATACTTACTGATTAGCAGTGGTTATGCTCACTGATAAGCCACTGTGGCTGCTTAAGGGGATAATATTGTGGCTTTTATGGTATCTGCAAGAACCTGCCAAAAAGAAGGTAGTAATGGTGAAGGTATGTATGATACAACATATTACAATGGGTCAGCTTAGCTGTCTAAAACTTTACATGATCCGATTTGTGACCCATTTCCTTTTTAAATACAGGGAAGAAGTTAAATAGAAGAAGCACAAGTTATATAGTCAAATATGTTTATCGGTGATGATATGTAGTACATTGCTAGCCTAACTCATGCATTAGCCTAAATCACAAGTTATATAGTCAAAATATGCAAACGGTAATTTACTCTTTTTAAAAATATGAAATATCTTCAAATTGATGTTTTTAAAAAGTAAACTTCTTTATAAACTAAAATAATTAAAATTAGAAGTTATAATAAGAAATTTTAAAAATGATATTTTTAATACGATTTGTTTGGAAAAAATGGTTAAATTTTTTGGAAATAAAAATTAAAATTATTACTTATAATTATTCATATGTAATTTTAATCATATTTTATTTTAAAATATCATTTTATACTTTCATCATAATTAATATTTTATTTTTAACTTGTGTAATACACGGCTTTACTAAAGTTAGTATTATATAAATAACAATCAACAATTAATAAATTTTATTTTTTCAACCCATGTAATACATTTAGTTTTATTTATGTTTTTGTGTTATTTTATTATTTAATTATTCACATCCCGTGTAATACACGGGTAACTAAAGCTAGTTTAAAATATATCAAAGTGTTTGGTTAGAGTTAGGTAAAATAAAATACTATTTATTATTAAAAATACATGCCGGTTATCATAAGGTTGTATCATTTCCGCTCAATTTGACCACTAAAGTTTTTGAATTTCACATATTGGGCACCAATCTTGTACATGGCACATTCAAACCTTATTTCATATTTCATCTACTTAAAAGTAACTCAATTTAACATTTCATTTGTTTGGTAGTTAAAAAATAATATACACTGTGAATAAGATATGTGATGTTGAATAATGTTGATTTAATTTATTTTTATTTTCCTTTCTTAATTTATTTTTGTTTTATTTAAGATAGCATCTAAGAAAACATATTTTAATTTTTTCCATCTCATCTTATGCTATTGGTCCACGTGTCTTTGTTTTGAAATAACTTACATCATCAAAGGTATAGAATGATCTGCTGCAATGCAACCGATTAAGTTTTTCTTATTTCTTTTTTAAAGCATTACAGTTCTTATTTCACTAATTAACACAAAACAAAGCTACCATGTTTGGTTTGTTCTTTATGCTTCTACAATATAGATCGGTGGTTTGGGTCTGCCAACTGTCTTTTTTGTTTATTTCTTTTTTTTTTCTATTCTATTCTCACAAGTTTCATACAAATTGAAAAAACCTAAAACGATATCACGTGAACTAGCATCCAGACAGTTTGAAGTCAATAACAATAGTTTATTGTGTAATAATTGGGTACCTAAGACAATATTTTTTGGAGTTAGATTACAAAGTTAAATAAACTACTATTTATTTTATGAGAGTTGGTAGATATGCTTTGTTACAACTATTGGTTGGTATATTACGTAGTTCATATATATACATCTAACCAAACTATCTTTTTTGTATAATCGTTGGTCAATATATGATGTCGATATACTTTTATGTTAATATTTATTTCGACACTTAAAACATGTTAATGATTTTTTTACTATTTTATGTTAATATGGTTTCCAAGGTGTTGCGAGAGGACCCCGCGGCAACACCCGGGGGTTTAATCCTAATTTATAATAAGAGTAGTAGTACTAAATGCTATATAATATTGAATTAAAACATAATCAATCACTATATTGAATCATGAAATTGTGTAATGCATACGAACTTAAATGTTACATTTGAATTCACATGTTGAAATGAAGATATCAAGACAACCATTTAACTTGTTATTTTTTTTATAATTTATGTGGTGTTAACAAAAACTATAGGTTAGTCAGCTCTTAATTATCAATTGAGATGGAATTTGACAAAGAAAGATTAAAGATTACTTCCAAGTGCAAAGCGTGGAATGCTTTTTTTTTTTTTTTTTAAGAGCTAACTTACACTCTTCAATTCTACTAGTATATTTACTATTTTGTTCACAATACAACTAGAACCTCGACAACTTAGTAAGAAAATCATTTGTACACACATGGATATCGTTAGGATACAGAACCTAGGATAACCACTTTTGGCTTGAGAAAAGGTCCTTTAGTATCGATAAGAGGAAATAGTATATGTATGTATATTAAGCCAGATAAGAAAAGAAGAATATATTTTTACATCAAAACATATTTGACTAGTACGAGTAGTAGAAAAATGTTTGTTCTGAATTTATCTCCACTTATAATGCTGAAAGTACCCTTATTATATTAGTGTCTAAGGAATCTTGTATAGGTGTATAAAACTTTGCGTGCGGACATGTACAAGATGTTTAACAGGCATATATTAGGTGTTTACGAGCGTATACAAGGGCTTAACATGGATATATACAATGAATATCAATCAAGTCAATAAGGGAATACATTTAGTAACGAGAGATCCATTAAGCCAACCCCATAATTAGCCAGTTGTTCCCTTTAAAAGTAGGAATAATGGCATATTGCTTATTGGACCGGGAGTGTAAATGTGTAATCATTTAGAAATTTGACTGGTGTCGAAAGCTCGGCAAAAAATAAAGAGTATTTATTTTTTGTTACCTTAGGTTATATAGGATAAGTAAGAGTGTTGAATCCACAAGGAGCTATTAGTTGGTAACTAATTTATTTTGATGTTGAAATGTAAAAATCATATGTTGAGTTGTTGATGATTAATTTTAATCTGAAACACACCTAGTTAAATAAAGAGTTAACATGAAATAACAGAATGTATAATCAATTCTGGCTTCGGGGTTAAATCATTCACTTGCTTAGTAAGTTCATTAGCATGCTTGATGAATCACATATACATAAGGGGTCTGCTAAAGAGACGCCCTGGAGGATAAAGAGGCGCCCTCCTTACGGGCCGTAAGGCCCTTCACAGGCCGTATTGACTGTCGGGCAGTTAAATCAGTCATTCAAAAACGTAACGGCCCGTGAAGGAGTTCACGGTCTAATTTTTCACGGCTCGTTAAGGATTTCACGGCCCGTTAGACCTTTCACTTATGGGCCGTGAACTGCTTTACGGACCCTATTTTCACCTTTAATAATTTGACGAGATATATTATTCCTCGTTTTTCGTGTAATTTTGTATTTATTACGTTATTTGATATGACGTAATATTCCTCATAGTCGTGTAATTTTGTATTTATTACGTTATTTGATATGACGTAATATTCCTCGATATTCGTGTTAATTATGTGACGGGATGCAATATTCCATGTGAACTACTATATAACGTTAGTTTATAAATTCATTTCATAATTCAAATTTCTACGATAAGTTTGAAATAATATTTAACGTTACGATGTATTTCTGAGATAGCAACTATTTATTCGATTCGGAATCTAACTATTACCCTGAGGAGGGTTACAGTTATTACGATGAGGGTGCTTCAAACTATTTAGGACAGTTCGCGTTCAATTACGGCGGGAATGACGGCGGCGATGACGGGGGTGATAACGGTGGCGATAGCAACGAAGATAATGACGGTTCTGGTTCCGGTAAAAGAGGTTTATACGGCACGAATCAGGTTATAAGATATATCATATTTAATTTTACTTTCATTTAGTAATAACTAACTAAAAATATAAATTGATTAGGTTTTCTCATCTCGTGAAGAATTAGTTGATTGGGCAAGTAACGTGGGGCGAGAAAATAGGTTTGTTATTGTCACCAAACGTTTAAAAAGAAATTCAAATGGTGTGGTGGTTAAAATTTGATTGAAATGTGATCGGGTTGGTGCATATAAGGGAGCATCCACTCTAAGAAAAAGTGGCATAAAAAAACAAACTGTCAATTTGAATTGCAGGGTAAGTACGAGATGAAGAGAGATGGGTGGATTATAGTTGTTGTGGATGATACTCATAACCATGAACCTGCTGAACACCTGGAAGGACATGCATACGCAATGAGGCTCACTGAAAATGAGCTTTCTACTGTAAAGAATCTGACCGAGCAAAATATTAACCCTCGAAACATTCTAGGCACGTTGAGGGAACAAAATCCCAATAACGTGTCTGTGTTACGAACCATATATAACGCTCGGGTAAAAATTAAAAAGTCCACCAGAATTGGTGAAACCCCAATGCAGGTTTTTTTTCTATACTACAACAACATCAATATATTTACACCCCTCACATAGATGAACCGACAAATACCGTAGACGGGGTTTTTTTATACATCCCATATCTCACACATTATGGCGTGCGTACCCACACGTGTTGATGATTGATACAACTTACAAAACTAATTTATATAAAATGTCATTTGTTCAAATGGTTGGTGTGACATCCACCCTGAAATCTTTTTCTGTTGCTCACGCATTCATTGATTATGAGCGTGAAGCCAACTTCAGATGGGTGTTAGAGCAACTAAAAGCAACCCTGAAAGAAAAGTGTATGGAGCCCCGTGTTATACTAACCGACCGAGACCTCGCTCTGATGAAAGCGTCAGAAGAAGTTTTTCCGAGTGCTGTTCGATTACTTTGCAGATGGCATATTTCAGAAAATATTTCTAAACATTGCAAGGCGAGTTTTTTAAATGAAGAGTGGGGTGCTTTTGAGCATGTGTGGTCGGTACTATTAACTCTGCAACGACGGATATATACGCTTATAATTACGACCGCCTTTATCGCAGATTGGTGTCTGATGTGTTGCAAAACACATATGTTTTTAGAATCGGGTTTTGAGTCTTTATACGTCTATTGTCTTTAATTTTATTAGAATAAGTTAATGTTTCCGTTATTTGTCATTTGCAGGTGTTTGGATGCAGGAAGGAATGGAAAACGAGTCGGAACGAGGGCATTGGACAAGTGAAGGAGTTGCAAGTTATTAAACTTGAAAAATAAAGAAAAATTGCAGAGAAATAGGATCTTCGCGCTGCGCGCACGAGTTAACCACACTGTACGCGCTGCGCGAAGAGAGGATTCGCGGCCCCCCGACTATTTTGTCCCTTAGCGCTGCGCGCACAGATTACGTATCTTGTACGCGGTGCGCGAAGAGAGAGAACACGGCCAAACCCTAATTTTCACATTTAAATAAAATGTATAACACATTCTAAAAGAGGGCCCCGACTTCCAGACGAAAAAAGAGACGATTTTGGAGATCCCAAGCAGAGAACAAGCAATTGGAAGCATCAAGGAGCAAGGATTGAGCAAGAGGATTGAAGATTCAAGGGTGTTATTCATCGGTTTCATCTTCTTCTTGTTTACTCTTGCTTTTGAATCATGTTTACTGAGTTGTTTATGAACTTTAGCTACTGTTTTGATATGATTCTTGGCTAAACTTCTGTAGCTACCTAGGTTTTGATGAATATGCATGTTTGATTATGAATTTTATCGGTTTTTGGAACAATGATTGTGTTTAATTGCTAATGAGAAGATATTGGTTTGAATGATCAGTTGTGGACGTGTGTTTAGATCAGTTTTGAGTAGTGATTTATCATTCCACGTGTGCCTTAGTGATTGTCTGTCATAGAATAGGTACATGCTAGGTCGTTTACTATATGTTTGCGATTTTTGGATGATTTGCTAGACGTAGTGAGTCATTGGAATGATTTGTCTTGAAATTGACTAACTAAATATGCAACTAATCTTAATACTGTGAAGTTGATAGGTTATCGGTTTGTCTAGTGTGATGCGATTGCTAGGTTAGAGTCTCTGTGAGGAGTTCTGTCTAGTTTACCCTTCACATCTTGTTTACCGAATCTGATCAGTCACCCGATATCTATCCCCTTGCCTTAGGACCGCTCGCGCTGTGAGGTAGAGTGTCTGTCTTAGGGTATTGAGTCACTTGCGCCGTGAGGTAGAGTGTCTTTCGGGTGCCTTGTTAGCATAGTTGGAGAACCTGTGAGGGGAATCCATTAACCGTGTTTTATCGGCTTATTAGGTTTATCTAGTTGCTTCCCTTGAAAGTGTCGAGGTTTCTCTAGGTCCCTTTTAAGTTAGTATCTTCAGATCCCGGTTACACAAGTATTTCCAAAACCGTTAGAAGAAAAGCCAAAACATGTATAGGATTCTTGCCTAGGTAGTGTTTTCTTCTCCTGATTTAAATCTAGTCAATTCCTTGTTTTCTGTCCAGTCTTAGTTCTTTTAAAGTAATTTAAAACAAACCCCTGACAGGATCTCAGCCTCTCGTGTTGATCAATTAGATTATGTTTGCAGCGGATTTAGCACATTAATTAGTAATTATATCAAGAACATAAAAGATATTGCAATTAAAGCATAAACATAGAGAGAGAAGAGTTCTGCGAAGCAATAAATGTTCTATTGGTCGCACGTTTCGGCATTTAAAACTGTATGGTTACCCATCCTTTTATAGGCGGCAAAGGATGGGTTGATGTCCTTTTTCTGACATCACTGAATATTCAAATTACAACTGACAAAAACATAAAACTACTGAAGATGTCAACAACTGACATCTTCTTACAAAAGTTCCTAAGTGCTGACAAAAGTAAACTACTGAAATCCTACAACGATTGAAGAACAAGCTCTTCAGTCGTTTATAACTACTGATACTATAACAACCGAAGAACATGCTCTTCAGTTGTTGTACAACTACTGAAACAAAATAAACTACTGAAAAAGAAAAACCACCACAACAACTGAAGAAGACTTCTTCAGTTGTTGGGACAAACTCTGAGTCTTCAGTACTTGGTCTTTAGACTTGGCTTCAGATGATATAACAACTGATGACTTCAGTAGATATCATCAGTTGTTGTCTTCAGTCTTTGTCTTCAGACTTTGTGCTTCAGTAGAAGGTCTTCAGTTCTTCAGTTCTTCAGCTTTTGATTCTTCAGTACTTGTCTTCAGTACTTGAAGTCTTCAGTACTTGTAAGCTCAGTACTTCAGACTTCAGTACTTGGTCTTCAGTACTTTGGAGTCTTCTTCTTCAGCTGATATTCTTCAGTTCTTTGATCTTCATACTTTGTTCTTCAGACTTTGTCATAACAGCTGATGATTGGAGCTAAGATGCTCTCGAGTCTGACATTCAAGCAAGAGAACACAATAGCTGATGGGAGTCTTCAGATGTTCTCGAGTCTGACATTCAAGCAAAAGAACACTGTAATTGATGGGAGTCTTCAGCAGTTGTTGCAGTGGCATGTGGGACTTAGAGGTTTTCCTGATCTTGGCTCATTGGTTCTTTTGGTCCAACAAACTCCCCCTGAACCAATGCAGCCAAAACCTCTAATTATTGGATGTCCCACTTATTGATGGCATAAAGATTGGTCTATTTCCTTCTAGATCAGATTAGAAGTTGACCCAGATAAGCACTGGCCAGAGAGGTAGTCTCAAGTGTTTGTTTGGCTAAGTATGGATGGGAGCTCTGTCTTGGGGAATTGGACACAGAGCTGTTGTCCCATCCATGAGATCTACCTCCCATGTACAAGCCGGTAGGATTCTCGGGTGTAGGCCTGAAGAAAGATCATCTGCTCTTCTTTGGATAGATCTTCAGGCTCACCATCAAACAATCCCTCCAGACCGTACAGCTCTGAGATATACTTGACCTGTCTTCCATTTTTGAGCTCAAGTGTTGTGATTTGCCTATATGCAAACTCATCAGGATGTTTACCCTCCAACAACAGGTTGAGCTCATTCCTTTGGAAATTCTCAAGCTTCTTATAGACCAGACCCTTCCTAACCACCCTATTATCTAGCATTGAAAAGGGTGATTGGCCGGCTCTATAAGCTTTCTCGAATTCCTCTACTATTTCCCAGGGTGGTATTACAAGAGCCACAGAGATCTCTTCATCTACGATTCTCTTTAGTTGGCTCTTGTATCTCACAGGCATGTCCTTCTTGACTATCCTGTGAGACACCCTTGGGTCAGGCCAAGTTCTCACCTTATCCCTTTCATATTGATAGGTTTGTTTCAAGGTGAATAATCTCAGAGCTTCTTTCTGCATGTTTATTATAGAGGTGGTAGCAGCATAACATTTGTCAATGCTTTTCAGCATTTCCTCATCATGTCTCTTTTGTTGCTCCTCCTCTTCTAACTTTACCCTCACAGTGTCCTGCTGTGAGGTGGGAGTGATGGTTTGTGGTTTGGCTTTGGGTAGAGGTATAACTGCTGAAAGTGGCAGGCTATCCTCCTCATCCTCCTCATCTTCTTCTTCTTGCAGCCTCAACACCCTTCTCTTCTTCACCAAGGGTGCATCATTGGCTGCGGGTTTTGGTGGTAAAGGAGTTGGTTTTGTGGGTTGTGGTTGGGTTGTTGGTGTGGGAATGTTGTCAGGCACTGCTAGTAGTCTAGAGATAAGTGCTGGTTTGGTCAGTTTTACTAGCAGTGTCCTGTTCCCAGCACCGGCTTCAGATAGGGCCTCAGCGACCAGTCCCTTAGTAAAATCACCAGCCGAACAGATCTTGGTGGTTATTGCCAAGAGTCTGTCCCTGGTCCATGCCTTGACATCAAGGACTGGTCTGCCCAGGTACTTCGAAGTGAACCTACTCATAGCCTCAAGTTTCTTTCTTTCCTCTTGGCTATGAGTAGTCCATCGGTACTCAATCTCTCTTCTCTCCATATTCATGATCTCTTGATCTAGCAAGGCAGTGTCCTTGTCAAAGCCTTGCCTGAACAGCTGTTCAATGACTTTGTCCATTGAACGGCTATGCTCAGCATCAGCCTCCTTGACAAGGGCTGCTAGATCAGGATCAGCCACCTTCTTTCCCTCTCCCTTTTTCTTATCAGTGACACTGAAATCCTGATGGATTTCAGCCACTTCTATTTGCTCTACCTCCCTCACTTTCCTCTTCCCTTTCTCCCTCACCCTACTACTCTCCTCAACCATCTCCCTCTCTACCACCACCTCTTTTTCTGCCTCTTTCTCTCCTCTCCCCTCTTCCTCTTGTCTTGCACTGATGTCTCCCCCTTTTGGGTGCATTGGTTGGGGTTTGACTATCAGCAAGAGCCTTAGATATGGCAACCTCCACCATGGGTTGGATATATGTGGGAAGCCTCTCATCAAGGGTTTGAATGATTATATCTTTAAGGATGGGTGTGATGAGAGGCAGGGATTTCTGGAGGATAGCATCCAGCTGCTCAGGGGGGTTCTGATCCTGAGAGCTAGTGCCAGAAGCAGGGGCTGGTGGCGGAGTTTGTGGGAGTGGCTCAGTGTTTGTGAGACCTTCGGGTGAAGGTGCCATCTGTGGGGTAGTGGTGGCAGATGGACTTCTATCCTGAGTCATTTGAGCAAGCAGCTCTTTGAGTCTGCTTATCTCATCCTCTAGGATAGTGTTTTGAGCTACTACATCGTAGAAGAAGCTCAGGTCATCATCAGCATGAGCTGAATCACCTGACCTCCTGACATTGTCAGGATGAACATGTCCTGAGTGTGGCTCAGTAATGACATGTGCCCCTTGTTCATGGTACTGGGGACTTCTGGCCTCCGGATTGGATCCATCATCGGCCATTGCCTTTGGTGAGGTCTTAGTGATGTTACCAACTGCACCCTGCTCAGATGTTGATGCAGGGGAAGTGGCAGCCTCACCAGATTGTTCTATCTCCCTAGCCACACCGGGAGATTGAACTGATTCTCTGTGCTGTGGGCTCCTATCGGCACTTGTACCCACCCCCTCTTCGGTTGGAGTCTCCCCAGGTGTAATAGGTTTCTGGGGAGAGGGTGGAGTGCTCAGATCGGTCAGCACTTTGGCTATTACCAATGTTGGGCTTAGTGGGGCGGTCTCATCAGTAGGTGGGCTAGAAGCAGTGTGCACATGGGGAGGACTGTGCTCTTCAATGGCAGTCTCCTCAAGTGAGAAAGACCCCAGTAATGTGGATGCCCCAAAATTGGTTGCATCAGGCTCCTGTTGAGAGGAAGCCTGTACGGTTGTGGTGGGTGGAGTCGTGGTACCCGCTGGGAGAATCGAACCAGCAGGCACATCCTGCCTTTATGTGGCAGGGGCATCCTCAGGGGACTCATCTCCCTGAGTAGCCTTTTTGGGCTTCTTTTTGGCTTTTGGCTTGGTGGGGACTGTGGATTTGGAGGTGGAGGCTGTGGGTTCCAGCTGTGTGGGTTTTCGCAGCCGGCCAGCCTGTTTGAGTGTTTGGTCAGTGTTGTGCCTGGAGTATACCTCGGCTTGAACAGCCATGGCAGGGACCCCAGTCCCAACTAGTCCCTCAGCCTGAAGCTGGTTCTCTATTATGGCCATTATGAACCGAGGATACAAGATCCATCGGTTAGAAATTGGTTTTGTGGCCATATCCTTTATTTCCAAAAATATTAAATCAGTTAAATTTAACGGTTGTTTTTCAAGGATAGAGAACAATACCTGTTGCCACCTTGTGGACATCTGGTCCCACGAAGAGGTCTTGGGAGCCAGACAGACATTCACCATGTGGAAGATCAATCGTTGAGGGTCAGGTAAATGTTTCTTCAACAAGGTGGAGGCGGAGAGGTTACCCTGGTAGTCATGGGATGTGAATGAGAGATCCAGGGTACCTTTGGGGTAGGAAGTTGGGTGAGTGGCATCCTCCAGCTCTAGGGTTTGTCGTATGGTAGCTGGGGTGATAACCACGGGTTTGCCGTTGATGGAGGACCGGAGGGAGACCTCGCCATTCTGCTCTCCGGTTTGGACGGTGACATTTGTCCAAAACTCCACCAACGAGTCGGTGTATATAGTAGGGTTCAGGAGAAAAGCCGTTTTGTATGGTGAGTCGTGCATAAGATCGACGGCTTGGTGAAACTTGGGCCATAATGGCGATTTTGTAAGGTGGGCGACACAGTTGTGTCGAGGTTTCAGTTGCATGGTCGCCATTAATGGTGTATGGGAATTTCAGAGGTTTGGAAGGATTAGGTCAAGTGAGGAGTCAATGCTTTGAAAGTGGGGTATTTAAAGGGTAGGTCAAAGGTTGAAAGGAAACTACTGAAGGTTTTGGTGTCAGTTATCAGTTGTTGTAACGACTGATGACGTGGTTTTAACCTTCAGTGGATGTAACATCTGAGGACTTGGTATTAGTCTTCAGTAGTTGAAACTACTGAGACCTTGGTTTTGTCCTTCAGATGTTGTGAACATCTGAAAAGTTACTGTCAGTCGTCAGTAGTTATAAACTGCTGATGACCTAGTATTCTTCTTCAGACGTTGGAACAACTGAAGACTTGGTGTTGGCCTTCAGTAGTTGTGAACTACTGAGATCAGTAGTTGTGAACTACTGAAGACATGGTATTGCTTCAGTTGTTGTAAACAACTGAGGACTTGGTGTTAGCCTTCAGTAGTTGTGAACTACTGATGTCAGTAGTTGTGAACTACTGAAGACATGGTTTTGTCCTTCAGTTGTTTGTGTATGAAACAACAGCTGTTGTTATCAGCTGATGAGAAATTACTCATCAGCTGTTTCCGTCAAATCAGTTGTTTCATACTAGCCTCCACACTTACTCATCAGCTCTTTGGCTGACTTTCAGATGTTTCATTGACCCTTCAGCTCTTGTGAATATTTATGCCTTCAGCTTTTGTGATCAGATGTTCACAGGTGCTGATGAAATATTCTTCAGAGCTGGTGAACAAATTTTGTCTTCAGTATTTGTGTAAGATTACACATCAGTACTTATGAGCAAAATTTGTTCTTCGGTACTTATTTATTTGAAAATCATACATCAGTAGTTGTAATCCACTTCACTACATCAGTTTTTCAATAAATAATGTACATCAGTACTTTGAGTCAGTTTAGTCTTCAGTGGTTGTGAAAGAGCTGAAGACTAAATTACTCATCAGTACTTGTATTTGACCTTTGCTCTTCAGTAGTTGTGAACTAAGAGTACCAGCATAGGTCAAATCAATCAAGCTGCAGCATACCAAGCCTTAGTACAAGATTTTGGAATGTGGCACTATCTAAAGGCTTAGTAAAAATGTCTGCAAGCTCATCAGCACTAGGTACAAACTTAGGATCAATCAGACCTTTCTCATAGCAATCCCTGATAAAGTGATGTCTGATCTCAATATGTTTGGTCCTTGAGTGCTGGACTGGATTCTTAACAATACAAAGAGCTGAAGCACTATCCATTAATAATGGAGTCTTAGTCTCAGTAATGCCATAATCCAGAAGTTGGTTCTGAAGCCAGAGTATTTGAGATGTACAGCTTGCAGCAGCAATATACTCAGCTTCAGCAGTGGATGTAGCAATAGATGTTTGTTTCTTACTCTGCCAAGAAACTAAACAATTGCCTAGGAATTGGCAACCACCAGAAGTGGATTTTCTGGTGACTTTGCATCCTGCATAGTCACTATCAGAGAAAGCAACTAATTTGCATGAATGCCCAGCTGAATACCAAAGTCCTAGTGATTGGGTACCTTGCAGATATCTAAAGATCCTCTTGACTGCAATCAAATGGGATTCTTTAGGTGCAGCCTGAAATCTAGCACAAGCACATGTTGAAAACATGATGTCTGGTCTAGAAGCTGTAAGGTACATCAAGGACCCAATCATACATCTGTAAAGGGTTTCATCAACCGCTTTACCTTTCTGATCAACATCTAGTTGTGTGATGCTGCTCATGGGAGTAGAATAGGGCTTACAGGTTTGTAAATCAAACTTATTCAACAAGTCTTTGGTATATTTGGACTGATGGATGAAGATTCCATCATCCTGTTGTTTGATTTGCAAACCTAGAAAGAACTGTAATTCTCCCATAGCACTCATTTCAAATCTTAGCTTCATAAGCTTTGTAAATTCATCACACAACTTTGGATCAGAGGATGCAAAGATGATATCATCAACATAAATCTGAACAAGGAGCTTATGTTGTCCCACAGTCTTGATGAATAAGGTTTTGTCAATGGTGCCCCTAGTGAATGTATTCTCAAGAAGAAAGGTTGAAAGTGTCTCATACCAGGCTCTAGGTGCTTGCTTCAGCCCATAAAGAGCCTTATCAAGCTTGTACACCCAATCAGGATGTTTATTGTCCTCAAAGCCTGGTGGTTGACACACATAAACCTCTTCTTTGATTTTCCCGTATAGGAAGGCACTTTTGACATCCATTTGATAAACCTTAAGACTGTGAAAGGCAGCATAAGCTAAGAACAGTCTAATTGCTTCTAGTCTGGCCACAGGTGCAAAGGTCTCATCATAATCGATGCCTTCCTCCTGTGCAAACCCTTGAACAACCAGTCTGGCCTTGTTCTTGACAATTTGGCCCTTCTCATCTGTTTTGTTCCTGAATACCCACTTGGTGCCTATAGCACACTTACCTTTGGGTAATGGAACAAGCTCCCACACTTGCTGTTTCTTGAATTGAAGTAGCTCAAGCTGCATAGCTTCCACCCATCCATTGTCTCTTAAAGCAATATGATAGTTCTTTGGCTCTTGCTGACTGATGAAGAGAGCATAGAAGCAGAAGTTGGACAATTGATTCCTGGTTGAAACTCCAGCATGGATATCACCAATGATTTGTGAAGTGGGGTGATTCTTGAGCTCTTGATAAACTATAATATCTGTGCAAGTGTTTGTAGACCCATCAGCAGCAACAGATGGTGATGGAGATTCCTGAAACCATGTAGAGGATGGCAGCTCAAACGAAGTAGAGCAAGCAGAAATCTCATCAGCATTTGTAGTGGATGGAGCTGCTAAGGCTACCGGAGCATCAGGTTCAGTGAACTTAGGCAGATTGTCACTAAACCTGAAGAGGTGAGTACTGACTTCATCATCATCAGTACCACCAGGTGGAGATCTGCTGACAGGTTCAACAGATGGAGGTTGATAAGGAACATATTGCAGTATGTCCAGATCAAACAACTCCACAGGGTTTTGTGGAATCTTGTCCTTTGGAGATTCATTGAACTTAACATGCAGAGTTTCTTCAACCCCTTGGTTCTACAGTTGAAGACTCTGTATGCTTTGCAAGTTGATGAATAACCAATAAAGTACCCTGCATCCACCTTACTAGCAAACTTATGGAGTGGGTTGCTAGTGTTGAGAATGAAACAAGGACACCCAAAGGCTCTAAAGAATGAAATAAGAGGAGCCAAATGATGAAGAACTTCATATGGAGTCTTCATCAACCTCTTATTTACTAAAGCTCTATTTTGTACATAGCAAGCTGTATTGACAGCTTTAGCCCAAAAGGTCAGTGGTAGCCCTGAGTCAGCCAACATTGACCTTGCTGCTTCAATGAGGGTCCTGTTCTTTCTCTCCACCACTCCATTCTGCTCAGGAGTTCTAGGAATGCTAAACTGCCTTCTGATTCCCTTGGATAGGTAGAAGTCATCAAGTGTGTGGTTTCTAAATTCTGTTCCATTGTCACTCCTCACACACTTGACCTGTAGGGAATACTGCTTTTCTACTTGTAACACAAAGTTCATTATTGTCTTTGCTGCTTCATCCTTGGAGTGCAAGAAGAAAGTCCATACAAACCTGGAGTAATCATCCACAATTACCAGGCAGTATTTCTTCTTTGCCATGCTCATTACTCTGACAGGACCAAAGAGATCCATGTGCAGAAGTTGTAAGCAGGCAGTGGACTTTGGTTCTTCTATTGAAGGGAATGAAACTTTGTGTTGTTTTCCTTTCAAGCAAGCAGTGCAGTCATCTTCACACTTGAACTCCTTCAGAGGCAATCCTCTTACTAAACCATGGCTTATAAGCTGATTCATGTTCTTGAAATTTACATGACCCAGCCTTCTATGCCATAGTGTAGACTCTTGAGGAGATGCCTTAGAGAATAGGCAAGGATGGCCTTTTAGATCCATCTTTTTGGAAAGATCTAAGGCATACACTCTTCCTGTCCTGTTGGCCTTCAGGAGAGTGTGTTCATCCAATGCCTTGTCAATCAAACTCAGAACTTTGGATGATAGAATCCTACAGTTCTGGCTTGTGAAAAGGTTGTACTTGAGATTCTCCACATGGTTAACATTTGACTGACACTCAAGAGGTTGTACTTGAGATTCTCCACATGGTTAACATCATCAAACCTTATTTCCCCATTGGAAACAAAGTCTTTTCCGATGATGTAACCCTTTGCATCATTACCAAAAGAAACAAATCCCTTCTTTCCTTGAGAGTAGTCATTAAGAAGGGAGCTGCTTCCAGTCATATGCATGGATCCTCCACTGTCTACATACCAGATGCTTCTATGGCATGTGGAAGAACCCTGCAAACACAACCATGTGTTAGTTAGTCTTGGAGACCCAAACCTGCTTGGCTTTGGGTCTGTTCTCAGCTACAGGTGTAGCACTAACAGGTGTGTTATGAGTGACAGCTTGAGGTGAAGAAGATGGTACAGAAGAGGAACCCTTTGGCTTGGACTTCCTTTTCTGTGGTTTCAACATAGGAGCATCTAAGTGGTTGACTCTTCCCACTAGTTGCTGAACCATCATCACCAACTGTGTCTGATTTTGTGATAAAGCCTTCAGCTCTTCAGACACATTGGAGTTTGCTGATGATGAGTTCCTATGTTGTACCATCTTTTTCTGAGCAACCTCAGCTGTTGCCTGAGTAATCCCTACCTTCTTAGATTTAACTTTGGGCCTAGGGATTTCAGGCTTGGATGTTGCCAGTACAAACTTGGTTTCAAACTCATTCTTCATTTTATTGATGCTCTCAGTAACTTTCTCCTTCTGTTTGAGTTTGGAACCCCTTTTGTACCAACAATCATCAGTAAGATGATTGAACAAGCCACATATCTCACATGGCTTTTTCTTCATCTTATGCTGATCATCAGCTGAAGAGGATTTAACTGCTGAAGACTTGTTCTTCAGCTGTTTGTCATCAGTACTAGCAGTTTTCTTCCTAGTGCCTGCTTTCCTGGTATCCTCTCTAGCTGTCTTCAAACCTTTCCTACTGTTAGTTTTCTTCTCTTCAGTTCTAACAGTATTTGAGGTTTGAACTTCAGATGTTGTCACTTGCTCTCTAGTACCTTCAGTACTTCTAGTGACAACTTCTGAGTTGATCAGCCTTTTGGTCATGTGATAGTCTATCTCTGATGATGCTGATTCAGAGGATAGTAAGTCACATGATGAGAAGGATTGGTTATTGCTCTCCCATCAGATTCAACTTCTGCTCTTGAAATGAAGTCTGTGGGAGGAGCAGTGTGATTATAACCAATGCCAAACTTCACATTGGAAGCTGTTTGCTTGCTAAGAAGCATTTCAAAACCCTTGCATGATTGCACCCATCGATCACACTCAACTTGGGTGGTTGCAAGAGTTTCCTTGAGGTCCTTGTACTTCTCTAGAAGTACATCTTCCCTAGCTTTACTATCTTTGATTTGGCAGTTGAGCTTGTAAATCTCATCATTTTTATCTTTTAGAGCAACCTCAAAATCAGCTTTTCTTTTGGAAATAGTGTGCTCAAGCTCAAGATTTTTATCTATTAAAGCTACATTTGCTTCTCTAATAGAAGCAAATGCTGCTATGCATGATTCAGAACAAAGCTTGGCTTTTGCCTCAGTGGATACCTGAGATGAGGCATTGGAAGATGACCCTTCAGCAGAATCAAGGGCCATCAGAGCAAGATTTCCAAAAGGTTGGTCACCACCATGTTGACCAGGACCTTGGAGTAGTTGTTCCTGACCAGATAGCTCTTCTGGTAGACTACTCCAGTCAACAGCAGTTGGGGTGAAAAAGCTTTGTTGTTGAGGTTGTGTGTGGTGATGAGATTGGGAAGAATGAGGCTCTGGAAGAGCATGAGGTGGTTGAGCGGGGGTGCTTGAGTTTGACCAGGCTGAGGCATGTAGTAACAGGGGTAAGGATAAGGCATATGACCCTGTGGCACAAAATAAGCAGGTGGTGCTTGTGCCTGAGATGGATGGGAAGAACTGTAGGAAGGTTGCCCTTTGTGCTGTGAGCTATTGCTGGGAAAAGTCACAAAGGGTGCAGATGAGTTAGATCCAGATGATCTACACTCTCTTGCAAAGTGTCCAAGCCTTTGGCACTTGTGACACCTCAACTTGCTCTTGTCAAAACCAACTTTGGTTTTGCCAGAGAGTCCTGGGAATTTCCTACCAGTTCTTTTGTAGAACTTCTGAGAGCGGATATTTATCATTGCCATTTGGTTCAAAATATCCATCTCTTCCAGATCATCATCTGGAATGCCCTTCAAATCCTCCATCAGAAAGCACAAATTGTCACCACCACCTCCTGAACTACTAACACCAACAAAAGCCTGTTCTGAGTTAGTAGAGAAATCGATATGCTCATCATAAGAACTTTCTGATGAAGCATATTCTGACTCATGACTTATCAAGGCAGCATTACCTTGGACAAAGTCATCAGCGAGCTTGCCAGAAGAGGACAACTTCCTCTTTTGCTCTACCTCTCTCTCAAAAGTGAGTAGCTTCCTATGAAGTTGGGTGAGAGATAGAGTGTCCAGGTCAGCACTGGAGCGTAGGACAATGGTATATGTGTCCCATCTCTCAGGAAGTGACCTGAGGAACCTATTGTTCATCTGGCTGTTGGTGTACTCTTGTTTGACCATCTTCAGCTCAGAGATCAAACAAGAGAACCGCTCAAACTGCTGGGTCAGAGTCTCACCCTTTCTATATGAGAAAGTCTCATATTGTTGGGCGAGGATTTCCCTATTGTTTGCTAAGACCGAATCAGTTCCTCCAAATTGTTCCTTTAGAGCAACCCATAGGTCATGAGCAGACTCATGATGCAAGAGCCCTAAATATATCTCGTTTGGAATGGCCATGGCTAAAATTCCATGGGCTCTAGCATCAATTTCGAACAGCTTTAGATCTTCGTCCGAATATTGTTCAGGTTTCTTTGCAACCTGTTCATTAGATTCCGGGACGCTCACCATAGGCTTGTATGGCCCATGCACCACCGACTTCCAACAACCAGCACTGTTGACAGCCAAGTGGTGTAGCATACGTCTTTGCCATATGTTATACTCGTTCCTAACCAGCATCGGAGGCTTGGTTGCGGAACCAGTATTGTGAGGATCATGAGTTGGTGTTGTCATCTCAGGTTTTAGTCAAAAACAAGTTTAAACCAGACAAATGTGACTCAAAACCACCGAAAGACCTCAAGATTTTGGCCGGAAACAGCAGAAATTCACTCTGTATGGCTAACTTCTTGCAAATTGCTAATTCGATCAAACTGAGAGATCAAAAGAGCAGTTTCAAATGATCAATGGTAAGATCGATCAATGATTAACCTGCTCTGGTACCATTTGACAGGATCTCAGCCTCTCGTGTTGATCAATTAGATTATGTTTGCAGCGGATTTAGCACATTAATTAGCAATTATATCAAGAACATAAAAGATATTGCAATTAAAGCATAAACATAGAGAGAGAAGAGTTCCGCGAAGCAATAAATGTTCTATTGGTCGCACGTTTCGGCATTTAAAACTGTATGGTTACCCATCCTTTTATAGGCGGAAAAGGATGGGTTGATGTCCTTTTTCTGACATCACTGAATATTCAAATTACAACTGATAAAAACATAAAACTACTGAAGATGTCAACAACTGACATCTTCTTACAAAAGTTCCTAAGTGCTGACAAAAGTAAACTACTGAAATCCTACAACGACTGAAGAACAAGCTCTTCAGTCGTTTATAACTACTGATATTATAACAACTGAAGAACATGCTCTTCAGTTGTTGTACAACTACTGAAACAAAATAAACTACTGAAAAAGAAAAACCACCACAACAACTGAAGAAGACTTCTTCAGTTGTTGGGACAAACTCTGAGTCTTCAGTACTTGGTCTTCAGACTTGGCTTCAGATGATATAACAACTGATGACTTCAGTAGATATCATCAGTTGTTGTCTTCAGTCTTTGTCTTCAGACTTTGTGCTTCAGTAGAAGGTCTTCAGTTCTTCAGTTCTTCAGCTTTTGATTCTTCAGTACTTGTCTTCAGTACTTGAAGTCTTCAGTACTTGTAAGCTCAGTACTTCAGACTTCAGTACTTGGTCTTCAGTACTTTGGAGTCTTCTTCTTCAGCTGATATTCTTCAGTTCTTTGATCTTCATACTTTGTTCTTCAGACTTTGTCATAACAGCTGATGATTGGAGCTAAGATGCTCTCGAGTCTGACATTCAAGCAAGAGAACACAATAGCTGATGGGAGTCTTCAGATGTTCTCGAGTCTGACATTCAAGCAAGAGAACACTGTAACTGATGGGAGTCTTCAGCAGTTGTTGCAGTGGCATGTGGGACTTAGAGGTTTTCCTGATCTTGGCTCATTGGTTCTTTTGGTCCAACAACCCCCCATTTACTTTCATTTAGTATTTTTAGTCGAGTCTTAGGTAAGTTTAGTTTACGTTTTCCATACAGAAATCTTTGGGTTCAATAACTCGGACTTTAAAGCTATTCTGCAATTGACCGGTACACTGCCGGTTGTGTTGCTTAGGATCGAGTCTTAGTCTTAGTTTTATAAATTTAAAGCTTTTCAGTGTCTAGTTTAGAATAAATTTTTGTTAGTTTTATTTAGATAGTCTAGCACACATCAAAGTTTTTGGCGCCGTTGCCGGGGATTTCTTGGCGATTGCGTTAATTAGACTTACTTGATTTAATTGCTATCTGTGCTAAGTGTTTTTTTTAATTAGTTGTTTTCAATTCTATTTGTTTTTATTTTATTTGTTTAAGTCAGTCTTACAGTTTTTAATTTTGTGTTTTGCAGGTTTATGTCCCGCTTGAGATCACAAGGACCACCTCCGGATCAAGATTTGCAGCTTGCGTTGCCCAAATTTAAGGGTGGTACTTCTTCTCTTTCTGTTTTTGATTCTACACCTTTTCCTACAGCACCTTCTTCTACTTCTTCTGCAGATTCTAGCCCACCTAGTTCACCACACACACATATGGCTAAAAATCAGACTGTTCATCAGCAAGCCACCAATGGCTTCACAGGAGTTAGCAATCCAATCATACTTCCTACTATTGCTAATGATAACTCCTGGCAGATCCCATCCTACGTCATGACAGCTATCACTAATAACTGTCAGTTCCACGGACGAGAGGATGAGGACGCCCCTGCACACATAGGTCGCTTAGAGCGAATAGGTAGAACTTTTAAGTTGCAGGGTGCGTCTGATGATGCCATCTTTTTACAGTTGTTTCCCTTCTCACTTGCTGATCGAGCCGCCACTTGGCTCGAATCTCATGCAGCTGGTACTTTCACCACCTGGTCGGCTCTTCGTGAGCGTTTTCTTCATAAATATTTTCCGCCGGCCAAGGCATCTAGGCTTAGAGATGAGATACATTCGTTTAGGATGGAGCCCGATGAGCCTTACTATCGTGCTTAGGAGAGGTTTCAAAACCTCCTTAGTCGTTGCTCCCAGCATGGTTTGTCTGAATGGGCTTTAGTAGAAAAGTTTTACAATGGGTCAAATTATGAGACGAGAGCTAGGTTTGACACGTCTGCGGGTGGGCATCTCACGGGTAAGAAAAATGTGAATGAATGTAATGAGATGTTTGAGAGTTTTGCCCAAGCAGAACATGAGCAGCGGTCTGGAAACAGGAATTCCAGTCCTGCCACTGGTACCTCATCCCGAGGAGTTCACCATGTCACCATGGATACTAGTGTGGCTGCTGCTCTTGATAGCCTAGTTCGTGAGGTTAGAGAGCTGAAAAAGAAGGTTGATAGGTGTGAGCTATGTAGAGGTGACCATGCCACTAGTGAGTGCCCTTTGATAGGTCAAGAGCAAGCCAGTTATGTAGGTAACAATTCTTATAACTCCGGTTGGAGAAATCAGAACAACTGGCGTTCTTCAGGTGCTCCCCCAGGTTTCTCACAGAATTCTAATCAAAACCAGGGGCAGGGTAGTGGTTCAGGTGGTCAGTCAGGGCAGAATAGTGGAGAGTTAAGTAGGATAGAGAATCTGTTGACTCAGTTAGTGGTTAAGGATTCTAAGACGCAGCAGATTCTAGCTGAACATGATATCTTATTGAAAAATCAGCAATCAGCTTTCCTAGATCTTCAGAGGACTGTAGGGGATATAGCTAGAAGGTTAGATGAGAAGCCCCAAGGTCAGTTGCCCGGTAATACTCAACAGAACCCGAATGCACATGTCAAGGCCATTACAACTAGGTCGGGTAGGCAGTTAGATGAGGTGAGAGGCCCTATAGTTGAGGAGGTCGTGTTTGAGAAGAATGAGAGTGAGAAGGTAGTAGAGAATCCCTCTGGGGATAGTGCAGTTAGGAAGCCTAGTGTGTTTGAGCGTTCTCCGGTGATTGATCATTCCCGTCTCCCGTTTCCCGATAGGCTTAAGAATCAAAAGTATGAAAGGGATTACGGGCACTTTTTGGATTTGTTTAAACAATTGAAGGTCAATCTCCCGTTCATAGAGGTAATTAAGTGGATGCCTAGGTATGCTAAATTTTTGAAAGACCTTTTGAAGAATAAAAGCAAACTAGGTGAAATTTCGAGTGTTTCCTTGTCGGGTGAGTGTTCTGCGGTGGTCATGAACCAACTACCGGAGAAATTGGCAGATCCCGGGGTCTTCACAATCCCGTGTCTGTTTGGTAGTGAAGTTCAATGCCACGCGTTGGCGGATTTAGGAGCTAGTATCAATCTTATGCCCTATTCCTTGTATGAGAAGCTAGGTTTAGGTGAGTTGAGCCCAACGCGCATGACACTTTCCCTCGCTGATAAATCTGTTAAGCATCCGCGGGGAATTGTAGAGAATTTATTGGTTAAGGTTGGTAAGTTTGTGTTCCCCGTGGACTTTGTAGTGTTAGACATGGAGGCTGATGAGCGAGTTCCTATCATTCTAGGTAGACCCTTCTTGTGTACTGCTAAAGCTAACATTAATGTGTTTAAGGGTGAGATCACACTTCACGTGGGAGAGGAGAGTGTAGTGTTTGAGGTTGCCAAATCGATTAGGGGTCCTAGTATTCCAAAAGAGTCGGTGTCCTTGATCAATTCGTGTGAGGTGGATGATAGGATGATGGAGAATGAGAGAGTGTATTCAGTTGAGGAGGAGGATGAGTTAGATCGAGTGGTGGATGAGTTTATGCGAGTTTGTGAAAGTGATGATGAGTTAGTTGATTGTAAATTTGAGAAGTTTGTGGTTGAGGATAGCAAATCCCCAAGTGTGGGGATGTTAGAGTTTGATAGAGAACCGCCACCATTAGCAAAACCTAAGTGTGGGGATTGTTGTGATTTGATTGATTCTGAATTTGGTGGTTTCTTGTTTAGTGGTGAGTTTGGAGGTTTGGGGGTGAGCTAGGTCTTCATGATCCCCCGTAAGTTGATCTTGGAAGATAGTATTTGGGTAGTGACCCGTTTGTAGAGTTTGTAGAGTTGGTTTGCTTGAGTTTTAGGTAATTGGTGTCGGTTTTTGTTGAGTCAGATTGTTTATTTTTATTGAGTCTGTTTGATGCTGTGTTTGCCTGGTAGAGTGTTTGTTTTACAGGTTTGGAATAATTCACCCGTACTCAATCTCTATTCGGGTGAATATATCCAACACTTTTTAAGGAGGCAACCAGTGATTCCTGATCGCGAATGAAATGCTATACGATCAGAGGTTTTGGATTCGACTGTGCATAGATGGAATCTGCTTATTACCAGCTAAGTCTTTTCCAAAACTCTTCTTATTTATGTCTTTCTTTTTAATTTCCACATTGAGGACAATGTTAAATTTAAGTGTGGGGATAGGAAGACATTTGTCTTAGGTTTAATTTAATTGAGTCAGTCAGTCTTTAATATTTGAGTGTGTTTAGTTAGTTTTATTATTTTTGTCTGTTTATTTGAGTCTTAAAAAGAATAAAAGTCCCTGATTTTAATGTTTGCATATATTAAAAAAAATGGAAAATGATAGAAAAAATCAGGTGTTCGGTTTTTCAAATAGCACACATATAAGATGAATAACTGATTAAAAACATGTCTGATTTGGGATGTGCGGGTAGGCCCAGCTGATCTTGTAAGGTTATCCTAGGAGTATTTTAGTACACTTAATTAAACATTATTAAGTCTTGTGGGTTCTCACCATCGGAAGCCAAAACCGTAGACAGTATAAGGGGTACCACTGTAGGTTAAGACCCAGCTGTAGTTTTTCTAGCAGGCACGCTTTAACAGGCGGCGCCTTTAGGAAATCCACCCATATATCGAAAAAAAACAAAAAAAAAAAAAAAAAAAAAGAGAGAGAGCAATGAACTTAAAATCTTAAAAACCTGAGGCCTATGCGTTGGTTGCGGGGGATAGTGACTCTTGCTTGCAACACCTCTAGGAATTGGGTATAATAAGCCTAAGGCTCATGCGTTGGTTGCGGGGGATAGTGACTCTTGCTTGCAACCCCTCTGAGAATTAGGTATAATAAGGCAATGCTCAGAAAAAAGAAAAAAAATATATATATTGAGAAAAGCTCAGAAAAGATGCCAAAAATGGCACAAACAAATTCCATTTAGAGATAGAGGGATTACAGTTAGGTAGTGGGTTACGGTGGTAGAAAAATCTTAGAAATTTGATTTATTCTGTGCCTAGAAAGCTTGAAGCGGGAATAGGTACCGAAGTGTGAGACCCATAATGAATTAATCAAATACTTGAACTTAGTTGCAATACGATTGGGGACCTGAATGATCGGCGGTTGGGTTTAAGTGGACAAATATACATGTGATCGCGGTCAACATGTTATTAGATCTTAATATAAGCCGTTAACGTTAATTTTTTTGAGAACCGGATTTAAACCTGATTATGATTCCATAGCATAATACTTTTTCAGGGACGAAAAAGAGTTAAGTGTGGGGATGTTTGATGTGTTGCAAAACACATATGTTTTAGAATCGGGTTTGAGTCTTTATACATCTATTGTCTTTAATTTTATTAGAATAAGTTAATGTTTCCGTTATTTGTCATTTGCAGGTGTTTGGATGCAGGAAGGAATGGAAAACGAGTCGGAACGAGGGCATTGGACAAGTGAAGGAGTTGCAAGTTATTAAACTTGAAAAATAAAGAAAAAATGCAGAGAAATAGGATCTTCGCGCTGCGCGCACGAGTTAACCACACTGTACGCGCTGCGCGAAGAGAGGATTCGCGGCCCCCCGACTATTTTGTCCCTTAGCGCTGCGCGCACAGATTACGTATCTTGTACGCGGTGCGCGAAGAGAGAGAACGCGGCCAAACCCTAATTTTCACATTTAAATAAAATGTATAACACATTCTAAAAGAGGGCCCCGACTTCCAGACGAAAAAAGAGACGATTTTGGAGATCCCAAGCAGAGAACAAGCAATTGGAAGCATCAAGGAGCAAGGATTGAGCAAGAGGATTGAAGATTCAAGGGTGTTATTCATCGGTTTCATCTTCTTCTTGTTTACTCTTGCTTTTGAATCATGTTTACTGAGTTGTTTATGAACTTTAGCTACTGTTTTGATATGGTTCTTGGCTAAACTTCTGTAGCTACCTAGGTTTTGATGAATATGCATGTTTGATTATGAATTTTATCGGTTTTTGGAACAATGATTGTGTTTAATTGCTAATGAGAAGATATTGGTTTGAATGATCAGTTGTGGACGTGTGTTTAGATCAGTTTTGAGTAGTGATTTATCATTCCACGTGTGCCTTGGTGATTGTCTGTCATAGAATAGGTGCATGCTAGGTCGTTTACTATATGTTTGCGATTTTTGGATGATTTGCTAGACGTAGTGAGTCATTGGAATGATTTGTCTTGAAATTGACTAACTAAATATGCAACTAATCTTAATACTGTGAAGTTGATAGGTTATCGGTTTGTCTAGTGTGATGCGATTGCTAGGTTAGAGTCTCTGTGAGGAGTTCTGTCTAGTTTACCCTTCACATCTTGTTTACCGAATCTGATCAGTCACCCGATATCTATCCCCTTGCCTTAGGACCGCTCGCGCTGTGAGGTAGAGTGTCTGTCTTAGGGTATTGAGTCACTTGCGCCGTGAGGTAGAGTGTCTTTCGGGTGCCTTGTTAGCATAGTTGGAGAACCTGTGAGGGGAATCCATTAACCGTGTTTTATCGGCTTATTAGGTTTATCTAGTTGCTTCCCTTGAAAGTGTCGAGGTTTCTCTAGGTCCCTTTTAAGTTAGTATCTTCAGATCCCGGTTACACAAGTATTTCCAAAACCGTTAGAAGAAAAGCCAAAACATGTATAGGATTCTTGCCTAGGTAGTGTTTCTTCTCCTGATTTAAATCTAGTCAATTCCTTGTTTTCTGTCCAGTCTTAGTTCTTTTAAAGTAATTTAAAACAAACCCCCCATTTACTTTCATTTAGTATTTTTAGTCGAGTCTTAGGTATGTTTAGTTTACGTTTTCCATACAGAAATCTTTGGGTTCGATAACTCGGACTTTAAAGCTATTCTGCAATTGACCGGTACACTGCCGGTTGTGTTGCTTAAGATCGAGTCTTAGTCTTAGTTTTATAAATTTAAAGCTTTTCAGTGTCTAGTTTAGAATAAATTTTTGTTAGTTTTATTTAGATAGTCTAGCACACATCAGTGTCCAAACATTCAAGTAAGTTTTCTAGTGTTATTCTTAAAAATATATGTATATTTACATAAAAATAAGTACACTTTTTTTAAATAGGAGTGCTGATGTATCTCAAAAATAACTGGTTGGACCCCTACAAAGAGAGATTTGTGTCGATGTGGATAAATAAAGGTTATAACTTCGGTCAGCACACAACGAACCGAGTTGAGAGCCAACATTCGTTGTTGAAAAGTTACCTAAAAGCAACCAATAGCACCCTGGATAGATTTATTCCTTTTATTAATAATATCTTAGTTACCCAGGAAATTGCTATAAAAGAAAGTTTTACCAAAACCAAAATCATGTTTATGGTGCAGCATAATCATAAAGTGCTTAAATTGTTGCGAGGTAACGTTTCTTTTGCAGCTTTGGATATGTTAGTTGGTGAGATTAACAGGATAAATCATCTAATTATATCCAAAGAATCATGTGGCTGCCAACTTTTTACCAGCTGTGGTCTTCCGTGTGCTTGTAAATTAAACAATTACTTTTAAACAGGTGAATGTTCTTTTACATTTTTTATTTTTTCATGAAAACTTTTATTATATTTAATTTAATATATTATTTTATAGGTCAATATATCCCGCTCGATGTCATTGATGTTTTTTGAAGGAAGCTAGATTTTTCACCCGCGTATATTGTACGGGAGGTTTAAGTAGATGTACATAAAGAGATGGAGATGGTGACAAAACATTTACTTGTCCAACCCGAAAATGTGAAAAAATCTTTGATTAATATTTTCAAATCTTTCATTAATCCTTCAAAAACTGATAAAAAACCTCCTAAAGTCCAAACACATACACGGGGTCGTCCTAAAAAAGATAAGCAAAAAGAAACAATATTAGACCCCCCAGACATAGTTCATATGTTCAACCTAGAGAAAATTTTGAAGGTCCGCCAGCATATTCAAGTTCGGTGGTGAAGTCAAAACAAGGATCTTTGCAGCGCAGTCAATCCATGTTTTTGAAATCAAGAGCCAAAGATGGATTATCTCAACAGAGTTTCAAGTTTTCATATATCCCGGGCGACGAAGATAAAAACAATTTTTTCCGGTTTTATCGCTGGATTTCATCATTTTTTTCCCGTATATTTCAGGTGCGGATGATGTTTTAGCCGACGGCAATTGTGGTTTTCGTGTTATAGCACTCGCACTGGGATATGATGAAAATCACTGGCGTTTTATTCGTACGGAACTTATAGCTGAGTTGGATGAAAACAAACATAGGTACGCTGCGATGTTTCCTGATATAAATGAAATAAGGGAATCATTAAACTGGAACGGCTTAGGTGTAGCTCCCCACAAAAATTGGATGATAGTGCCACCTGCTACAATCCTTATTGCTAAAAGGTTTCGAGTGGTTATAATTTTTATATCTATCGGCAACTCCGCTACTTTTTTCCCGTTCTGGTTATCTCCTCGTGATATCAGTGAACATCATATGATTTCAATTGCTTATGTTCAAGATAACCATTTCATTAAAATTCGATTAGTGGGTGACTATCCAATGCCTGTTCCGAGCAAATATTGGTATTTGTACAAAACAGAAAACGCTAATGATTGGGAGGTTATATGCGGAAGTCGATTTCAAAAATATCTCGAACTAAGGCCCGTAGACCCGGTTGAACGTATAGATTTAGTATAATTTACACATTTATCAATATTGTTGTTGAATTATAAACATGTAATCAATTATTTTTTAATCAATATTGTTGTTGAATTGTAAACATGTAATTAATTCTTTTGGATGACTTATTTGATAATGACACATGCATCTTTTCTTTTGGATGAAGGTGTATACGTGTGCGAGTGAGTCTGTATTAGCAGAATATATTTCGTTTTCCAAAGTGAAGTATAAGTTCTACAAAGAAGGGGAATTGTAAACATGTAATCAAACATTTAAACGTCATCCAAAATAAGTCATAATATATCAACAAAATTTATCAATCACCACCACCACCATCCTCCTCCTCATCACCACCAGCAGCCTCCTCGTCATCACCCCCAGGTCGTCTGACAAACGGAGGCAACTCCGGCCGAGGGGGGATGTCAATACCCTGGCTAGTAGCCCAAATGCTGTACACATCTGTTATCCATACAAGCAAGGCGTGGGACTGGTGCGCCAAATGGAGTGACTCCGCCATGAACTCCCCGGTCGGCGGAATCTGCCGAATGATAGTCCTAGCAACAGGCGGTACTGGCGGTGGGGCGGGTGCTCTGGCGTGTGCCTGCGGCTGCGGCTGCTGCTGCGGCGGCGGCTGCTCCTCCTCACCACCAACCCCGCCATAGGCTGCCAGATGGTTCGACCACCATCAGTGGACCATCGGAGGTCGTCGCCAAATTTAGCGGCAATCCCCATGGCCATGACGATCTGTCGACCCAAAATCCTAGGCGACGTGTCCGTCGTCTGCTTCGCAATTAGGGCGTCCGTAAACAACCCTAATCGCGAGGCAATGACGGTGATGTAAGAGCCGCATACAATGGGGCTATCCATCTGCAAAACAATCAAATTATAATATAATAATAGATCAAATAATAGATAATACTTATTTATTAAGAATTAATATAAATATTTTTTTTACCTTGCCCTGAATGACACTGAAGAAATAGGCGGCCATGCAGTGAGCAAGATTCACCCGTCTAGGTGAAAGCAAATCCCTCAGAAAAAATAAATCAAGGAGCGACACCTGCTCCATACTCTGGTCTCTGCAGGCAATGGTGTCGGCAATGCACCGGTGTAGGTACCGGTGCAACGGATCTCTAATGGAGCTCGCCCTAATGGCGCCCTCCCATGGCTGGTCGGAAATCGTCGGCCACCATCCGACCAGAGGAGCCGCCTCTGACTGGACCTCGTCAGAATAAAAATGAGCATCCTGCGTCTTCTCCTGGGTGTAAAACCCAAGAGTCACCGCCCACTGAGCGAGGGTGAACTCAAATCTAGTGCTCCCCAGCCTAAATCGAACAGTTAGGTGCTCCCGGGGGTCCTCATCCTCTGTCGCGGGAGTGAACAAAAACGTAGACAAAAACTCCAACGTGAGCTCCCTGTAGCCCCTCCTAGATCCTAGATCAAACATACGTCTCTAGGGCGTCTCTCCCTCGAGCCCAACGGTGTCCTGGGCACGTGCTATATCTCCAACCTCCTCTTGCACGTCCCAGTCGAGGGTGCGGGTCCCTTCAGGGGCCGTCCAATCAGCTTCCACAGCCTAAGCCGTGGCTGTGTCTCTCGAGGAAAATGAAGATCAGTATGTGGGTCCAGGAAGTCACCCTGACCCTCAGGCTCGGTCTCTGGACGTGAACGTTTGCGCGGCGGCATAATCTGCAAAAAAAAATTTGAAAATCATAAGAACACATAAAGGGTTACGGCCCGTGAAGCAAGGTCACGGCCCATGACCCTCTGAATGTTCGAAGGGTTACGGCCCGTGAACAGCAGTCACGGCCCGTGACCCTTTGAAAATTCAAACGGTTACGGCCCGTGACAGTTGTTCATGGCCCGTAACCCCCAAAATTTTTCAGAAATTTTTCGTTTTTAAATTAAATTTTAACGTATTTAAACGATAAATATACAAAAATAAAATACGAATTTGAATACGTACCGTAGTAAGGAGTCGGCGGTATGAAACAGAGTGAATCGGATGTGTGTTTAGGGGGCGTAAATGAAGAAATGGGCCGTGAGGCCGTATATATAATCCAGCTTCACGGTCGTGAAGGGCCTCACGACCCGTTAACGATTACTTAAACGGGCCGTGAGAGGCCTCACGTTCGTGAGGCTGGGTTTTTTTAAAAAACAACCGTTGTAGGGACTCACGGCCCGTGAACCCCTTCACGACCCGTTAACCTTTACAAATACGGGCCGTGAGACCCTTCACGGCCGTTAACCTTTACAATGATATTTTCTCTTCATACGGATCCAGCCCATAGAACAGACAGCTCTTAATAAGCCCAAACTCGTCATACAGATATTATGATAATAGCCGTTAACCTTTACAATGATATTTCTCTTCATACGGATCCAACCCATAGAACAGACAGCTCTTAATAAGCCCAAACTCGTCATACAGATATTATGACAACAGCTCAAGAATGATATTGTGTGATAATAACGGTTTATCGTTTTTAATAAAGTGTACTAAAAAACGTTTATGTTTTAATAAAATATTTTATTACTGTTCTACATTATACGTCTAGAATACAGTTTGTCTGCCATAAATCTTCGGAATCTACAACAAGCATCCTGTAAGCTAACCTCTTGCCACTCTAAAGATCTATTTTGAACCAACCTACGCAATAACATACAAATTACAACTCCCGAATCTCGACCAATATGACCGGCATTAGGAGGCCACACGGTTTCACCGGATACAACCAGTTCTTCGATTTCTTCTTGTCCGGAGTGCTGCCAATATTGTATACGTGACAGAAAATGTAAAAAGTACGATTCGAATTATACGAAAATCGTTCGGGCATTACGATGAATGCACCATGAATCATCACACGTATTTGGTCGGCATTCGTATGGAGAATATATACGAACTTGTAGCGAGTCCATAGAAATCTTAAAAAGATACCAATTTTCTTCGTCATCAGTCATTGGTACGTAAACCTACAAAACAATTTAATTCACGGTTATAAATTCATGATTTTTATTGTAAAACATGAAAACAGTATTACTGTATCAACTTCCCACAACGCAGGATATAGACAGTCACTCCCGTCACCATATTCGTTACCCTTAACGGCCCCCGAGTATATTAAGTTAAACCACTCAAATGGGAGAATCGTCCAACGATCACTACCCGGTAACGCTTCTGTTCTACGTATTTCTTCGTATCTCCATATTGTGAGTCTATTTGTCCACGCCCGAACATGTTATAAAATAACAACTTTTTTAATTGTTAGAATTTTAAAATAAAATAAAATTTACAAAAAAAAAACTTTAAATCATACCTCTGTACCTAAAGACACGTTTCCGAGTAATTCACGCCAAAATTGTAACTAACTATCGGAATTACCCATGTAATACACCCTACATGTTTGGGAATCACCGTTACGTATAAAGTGAATAACATTTTGAGACCAGTTCCTCCCATTCTGCCAATTATGGTTATCTATTGAATCAGGAATACTTTCCACAATATCTTGTGAGTTTGAAGATGACTCATTTTGACGTCTTCTATTACCTCTACGAGAAAACATTTTAACTGTTTCGTTTCTCACTAACCGTATATAACAAGTAATATATATAACGTTTTATATAGAATCTTAAATCGAATCAAGGAATAATACGTCACGTCACATAAATATAAAATTTAAAAATGCACGTAAATCGAGGAAAAAAAATTCTCAGAAGGACTACTACGGCCCGTGAGAGAACTTACGGGCCGTTATGTTACTTTTTCACGGGCCGTGTGTTTGGACGCTTACGGGCCGTGATGTGTTTCACAACCCGTGAGCGTATAAAGATGTGAAAATTAAATTCGAAAACAATACGGCCCGTAAGGCCCTTCACGGGCCGTGAAAAAAGTCAAAGGGCGTCCCTTTAACACCTGACAGGGCGTCCCTTTAGTAAATCCCTATACATAATTGGTGCAACTTTTACATTAATCAAATAGTTTCACATTAATCAATCACACAAGTCATGTTACAAACATAATGGAGTCTTATCAGTCGTGGAATGACATCTCAGTGATTAAGCAATGAACCATACGAAATCAAATTAACTAAATAGTATAGGGACATAATATAATTCTATAGAGTTTCCTTACAGAAGAATGAACATGTTGGTAAATCATAATGAAGTGTTCTTCATATTAGCATTGAAGTAACAACAAAAGCACAATTGAAACGTTACGTGTACATGGAAACAATTGTTTTAAGTTCAAGCAAATCCATAAAGTGAAGCTTTTAAGTGATGAAAACACACCCCTGGTCCTGATGCGATCAGAAATGTTAAGCTACACATGTCTAAAGAGATAAGAACAAACAATTGATGTGTAGAATCCATCCAAAATTGATTATCAAGCGACAATAATCAAATCTTCAATGATTCTTCAAGATTTCTTCATCCTAAATCACCTCAAAAGAGTCAAACGTTCCCCGTTGAAATGAAACCTAAAAACTACTTAAAAGGGGTAAAAGCCATCAAAACGTCGAACCCAACGTTGACCAACCCTGGTAGTGTTGACCAACACCCCAACTTGATGAAATTCTTCTTTGGAAAAATTAGAAATTCAGATATTTGACCAAATCAAATTACTAACATAACCATTAAAAACTAACATTTACATAAAAAACCAATGAAAACACAACATGTGTCCATTTATCGTCATGTGGGCGAGGAAACCCCGTAATTCCTCGCCAAAAAGCTGACTGCGCAAGGAAACCATCTATTTCCAAGCTGACTGCGCAAGGAAACCATCTATTTCCTCGCCAGCGTGGCAATTTTGATGGATTCCTCACTGATGTGGCTCTCTTCTCACTTACTGGGCAAGGAATAATGGGTTTTCCTCGTTCATAGAAATGCTACTATTCAAAATAAAATTTTCATAATATTATAGATCATATTTATATTATGCTGATTATAAACCTTTTATGCATAATGGTGTTGTACTTTATGCATAGGGGTTTTTTCAAAAAAAAATGTTTTTTTCACTTTTAACACAAAGTTTTTCATTTTTTACAATTTAACTTCTCAAATTTGATTTTCTTTACTTTTAACCCAAAACTCTTCATCTTTTGCAATTTAAACTCACAACTTTTATATTTTCAATTTTGTCCCCCTATACTTTATACTTTTTATATCTCGCAAATCTTGTTTTTACGTTTCGCTCTAAGTTTGCAAGTTAACACGACACAAAATGCATGTGTGATTCAACATTTTTACGTTTCGTCTTACATTTAATTCTAAATTTGGTAAGCTAACACCACACAATGTGTGTGCGTGGTTCGATATTTTTACGTCTATTTTTTTCTTTTGAAGGGTTTGTCACAAACTCACAACGCACGGATCTTAGATCGACTTAGTTATATTTTTCTATATTTTATGTTTTGGTCTAAGTTCTTCGTATTAATACACCGCAACTTCAGTGTTGTTGATCGTTATAGGTGGGACGATATTTGTATTATTTGATATGATTTTACGTCTCTGCCGTAACCCGGGAAGCTTATTTCTAGTTATGACTTCTAATCAACTAAAAATCATGCATATTTATGATTCGATCAGAAATGGACTGTTCTTGGGCCAAAAGGCCCAATTCCTTATTCTCAGTTACCCAAATTCAGAAAAAACTCGACCCGACATCGTTACATCCAATCTATCGTCTACAACCAAAACCCTTACCTCCGTTAGGCAGCAAGCTAATAACAAAATCGATCTCCCCTTCCACCATATACTATCAAAATCGCTTTGATTCATCAATCTGAAGATCTCACCTGTTAACATCACGTTGAATTCGAACAATTTGTGATCCGAATTTGGAAAATCATGGGGGATTACAATGATCCGTTCATGCGCGGCAACAACGCCGCCGTGCAGGCTCGTACGAAGCAACAGAATCGTGCCAATCTAATGCAAATGAAACTGGTATGTTTGTATGCTCGAATCAATGGCTTTGATTTTGTTTTAGTTGAAGTTTGTTTGTAGGATTTTTCGTGGCCCTAGGTATTTGTTTGATGTGATTGAATTTAAGATATAGGTGTGTAGTTGGTGTTTTCCGCAGCGGATTTGAAAACTGATTTGGTTAATAGTAGTATAGTACTATAATACTGTTTTTAATTTTAGATTTTGATTGTAGTTAGGGCTCAGATTGAGTGGAGGTTAAAGCATTAGATTGGGTTAACATCTTTAAGGTTGATTGAATGATTTGGAGATGCTTAGCTTTGGAATCTATGCTCAATTAATGTATGTGAATACTTGATAATGATTTCTAATGCTTCACATTGCAGATTGGGCAGAGTCACCCGACAGGATTGACTAATAATTTGTTAAAGCTTTTTGAGCCACGACCTCCTCTGGAGTATAAGCCACCACCTGAGAAGAGAAAATGTCCACCATACACGGGTATGAAATACATGTTTTATAATTTAACCTTTATCATACTGCATCGGTTTATTTTTGTTTAGAGGATCTTATCTTTTTATTCTGTTGAAAGGCATGGCGCAGTTTGTAAGCAACTTTGCTGAGCCGACTGACCCTGAATATGCTCCACCTGTTGAAAAGGGTGAAACTCCTGTAAGTTGTTGCATTTCTCTAGTCTCTACCTTTACATGTGCTGAACTTTTAATCTCATCTGCTCATCTATGATTGACATAATCTAGTGTGAAGAATTAAAAGTCAGTTTTCATGATTTACATCACAAGGCGGTAGGTACTATGACACAGAAGGAAAAAAGAAAACAAATCTACCATTTATGTGATTTTTTATGTTTTTGGTTCTGGGAAGCTGTAATGGCGTGTATTTAAGTTCCTAAAAGCGTTCTATTGCATCTTCAGAAAGATGTCACTTTTTTTCTGACTGAACACCTATTCTTTTGTGTTTGGATGAGTATATCTAACAAGTACGGATGATGTTATAAAGGTAACTCTGTTTACACTTTTATGTATCTTTGTTGTTTTCTGTTGTGGGACAGGGCCAAAGGAGGGCTAGAATTCACCAGCTACGGCTTGAAGAAGGTGCAAAAAAGGCTGCTGAGGAACTTGAGAAATGTAAGAAGGCGTCTTTTTGTTTTCTGTTTTTTAGTTGATAAATTCTAGAAGGTATTGGTGGCTTAAATATGTGTGTCTTATTCATGTTTGTTTATGTAGATGATCCGAACAGTGACCCAAATATATCTGGAGATCCCTACAAGACATTGTTTGTAGCTAGACTTGTGAGTAACACAGCCTTTTAGATGGCTTTTTAGACTTTTTATTTATTTATTTAACTAACTTGGTGTTCTTTGCTTGCAGAACTATGAGACAACTGAGAGCAGAATTAAAAGGGAGTTTGAGGCATATGGTCCCATCAAACGGGTAGGTTTTGTAGAGTACCTTGAAAAGGGTCTCAAGGTTATGCCCTTTTGTTGGGTAAGTGGTTTGGTTTTGTGATATGTGGACAACATCTTTGTACTGTTGTCTACAAATAACCTTTTCAGAAATGAAACTTGCAGATTTTCAGAGGAAAATCACATTGGAAATATTGCTGATGAGTGATTTTTTTAGACAAAGTTTTATGCAATTGTTTTGACAAATTTTAAAAGATTTTAGTAGCTGTATTATCTTCAAAATGTGCTATATATAAACCGTTGAATTGTTTAATCAGTGATTCTTCATTGCGAAAACTAAGTGTGAAATATAGAGTTTAGTTTCTTAATTTACAACAAAATAACAATAATAGTGATGGTAATTTGATCTGCTGACTGTGCCACCTCTATCATTTGGACACGATTTATCATGTGATTTTTGAAAGATGAACTTGGAGTGTTTGTAAGTGTGACTTTCAATCATCAGTATTATATACACTCGGTGCGTTTTGGGAATTATGATGCTAGCATAACATCAACTAAAGAGTATGGTCGGTTTGAGAAAATTATATGTCTTTCGTTGCTCTGAATTTTGGATAGTATTTGTTGGAGTTCGGTGAAAAACGGTAGTTGTTCCTCAGGTATTATTGCCTACCCATGCTACCCACCCTGTTAGTTACTTCCCCCTCTTTTATATTTTTGATTAAATTACATTTTCAAGAATCTGGGATTTGGGTATTCTAGAAGCTTAAGGTAATAAAAGGTACTTTATGTTCCTCTGGTTGTACAATATCCTGCTTGAGCAGCTGAAAGATGCACATATGCCATTTGGCCATAAATTTCTGCAACAAATGAAGACTGTCAACTTTTCGGTAAATTATATAGGGAGTGTATCTCTTCTCTTCTTTTCTAAGTTCAGTATTTGCATTCTTGCTACTGAAATTTTGCTTTTTGTGAGTTCAGTATTTGCACCTCCTATAAAAAAACATTTCAGAAGTTGTGAAGGTTTCATGGTATTTTATATTAGCGTAAGTTATAGTAATTGTTTTTATTATACATATAGTCCCTGGTAAGGGGAGGGTAGTATGTTCTCAAGACATGGTAAATTGGCCAAAGTTATTGTGCGACTCTATAGCAAGTGATGGCGATGATGCTTCTTGCCTGGGAGCCTGTTTGAAAGGTGAGCACGGCTATTGAGGCTTTGCGCCTGTTTGCCGTGCATTAGGAATTTTTTATCTGCTAACCTTTTAATGACATTAAACTTTCTAGATTGGAGCAAGCTATTTTAGTTAATATTCTATCAAATTAATTGAGTGTTTAAACCTTTTGAGTTTTTTTCTAACCCCTATGAGTTTCAGGTTCGCTTGATTGCTGATAAAGAGACCAACAAACCAAGAGGATATGCTTTCATAGAGTACATGCATACACGTGATATGAAAGGTTTTCTTTTGTCTATACTATTCTGTTGATCCTTTCTATTTGGGGTAGCAAAATGGGTGGGTTGGGTAACAGGATAAACATTTTTTTAACTGCTGTTATGTCTTAAAGTTTTGGTAAAAATCATGCTAGTTGTCATTTCAAGAAGTTTTGTTACAATAATAGGCTTGTCTCTTATTTATAGAAAGACAGGAGGTTCTATACATTTGAATGCTCTTTGATTGACTTTTAATCCTTTCCACTCATTTGTTTTCCCTTTCGAGTCATATGTGTTGCTTGTTTGCCTATGGCCATTTGGGTGTTCCTTGTCTATATTGTTGTGCATGATTTGCTTCTGATGGTTTAGTTTATGTTGATTACACATTGCATACTTTATGCTATGCTATGCTTTGCTATTGATTGCTTTGATTATTGCTTGTTCTAGAAGTGGGGGTCTCTCTAGAAAAACAATGGTTAAAAATTGTTTTCCTTTTCGAGTCGGGTAACTTAATTTAATCTGCTTGATGCATGATTAAGATTGCAAAACATCACCCCAGTCAACGCATTTATACGCGAGCAACCATTTTGACTAAATATATTTACCAAAATAGTCATTGATGTTTTTTTATTACAAATTACCACTTAGACCGTTACAGTTTTATAGTTAAATGGCAACTTTATTAATACTTAGCCGCCTTCGCACCGATTAGACTTGCAATCAATAACACATTGAGCATAATTTAGCCACTTTTATGCTAATCAAACACTGGGGCAGAAGTCTACTCTTTTTGTGCTGATTAAACTTGCAACCAATCACACCTTGACACATAATCGGTGCAATACTTGCTATAATTTAAACTGCATGTCTGTTTGTTCAATATATCCAAAATTGCTAGTCATATGATCTTCTCTTATTATTATCATCATCATCAATTGTATATTGGATTGTTGATTTGTATGATGTTGATGTATAGCTGCTTATAAACAAGCGGATGGAAGGAAGATTGATAACAGAAGGGTGCTTGTGGATGTGGAACGTGGCAGAACTGTTCCTAATTGGCGACCACGTAGACTTGGTGGTGGGCTTGGAACATCTAGGGTTGGAGGTGAAGAAGTTAACCAGAAGTACTCTGGGAGGTAAACTGTCTCATTTTCTTCTTTAACTATGGTGGCATTTGATTTTTTGTCCTGTAATCCCAATGGGTATGAGTTTGAGATCACATGAAACTGGAATGACTTTTGATTCCAATTTATTGTTTGGCATAAATGTTGGGTTCAGCAATAAAGAAAAGAAAAACAATCATCTTTCAGGCACCACCTAAGTAGAGAAATAAAAAATGGAGAAATTGCTACCATGGACTGCCCAAGTCCCCATCCCATTCTTACTGCAGAAATCTCATATAAATAATTTTTGAAAAATGTTAAACCCAAAACATTGCAAAAAGTTTCCAGCTCGGCAACTCATTCGTCCTTTTCTTCATCCGATCCCGAGCTGTTATGGGCAAAATATCATACCCAAATCAATGGTAGACTTAGATTTCTAGGCTCCTATGTGCCATGTTTCTAGGCTCCTATTTATTCTTTTTTTTTTTCCTAATTTGTCAACATGATTATTACGATGGTCAGAGAACAACAACAATCAGGAGGAGCGACTCGATCTGCAGAGCCAAGGGCACATGAAGAACGAGACAGGTGATAGTCCTTTAAAACCGTCTTATTTCATACCTCTTTAATTATAGTGGTTTTGTATTATCTGTTGTTTATTGCAATACATCAGGGAGAGGGAGAAATCTCGTGAACGGGTAAAGGAGAGGGAACGTGAGAAGTCTCGTGAACGGTCTCATGATAGACCAAGGGATAGGGAACACCGGGAGGATAGGCACCATCGGGACCGTGACAGAAAGTCTGACCGAGGTGACCGTGACCGAGACCGAGATCGTAGTGGACGTGACCGTGACCGACACCGTGATCGAGACCGTAGTGGTCGTGACCGTGATCGTAGTGGCCGTGACCGTGACCGTGACCATGATCGCTACCGTGAAAAGGATCGGGAAGGTGATGTTGAACATTTGGACCATGACCGTGGGCGGTCACGTGATAAGGACTATGATTATGACCGGGCTGATAGACACGAGAGAGATAAACATGGGGATAGGCAAAAGAGCTATGACCGTGTGGACCCAGAGGAATGGTATGAGCAGCCTGAACATGGGGGTAATAAGCGGGTTGACCCTGAACAGGATCTTGGAGGTTATGACTACTATGATCAAGAACGATATGATCATCAAGATGGTGCTCATGACCATGATCGCTATGATCAGATGAATGAAGACAACTATGAACCAGGAATGCTTGATCCACGTGACAAGGATCGTGATCACGAGTATAGGCGATCAGACAGGTCACTTTCACGGGAGTACGATTAGTCGAATACTGAAGTAGTTCAAATTATAAAATGCACGTATGTGTTCGTTTGTTAACCGTTTGTTTTGGATTTTGTTGCACGTTCTCTTGACCTTTGGCCTCCTTTTGGACTTGCATTATTGTTTCTGTTTCTAGATGTTCGATTGCTCGTTATGTTGCATGTTAAAGAAAATTTCAAGTGGTAATATGCAGTGAACTTGTTTGACGTTTTAAAGAGATTGTGTTTCAACTAGTTTATGTTCATCTGTTCTTTGCTGGATGCTAACATTCTGAATCTTACAAAAATAGATGAATACGGATTTTATATCATGATTCATGAGTCTTTGATTACCGCTCACTCGCTCAGAATCTTTGTTGAGTTCACAGCCCTTACTATCAGATTGTTCTGCACTCTGTCTATATTTGATGATTGGTCATTCTGAGTTTTCGATAAAAGATCTACGACTTCACAAAAGTCTAATGTATGAAAAAATATTAATATACTTTTGTAAGAAATGTTTTAGGGCATTTTTATGAGAACAAACAAAAAGTATATCATTTTTATAGTGTTCGACTAAAACCTAGTCTCTTAAAGAGAATGTTTGTGGTTGCTCAATCTTTATTTGTGGCTTTATGACCATTGATTTATTTTAATCTTCAATCTATATTAATTTTAACTAGTTTTATACTCGTCCGGTAACCAGGGTGTTTCATGTCGTAATGTCATAACTATCTCGTTTTGTTTGAAACTAATGTAACTTGTTAAAAGGGTACATTAAAATCATTTCATGTGATCAACCATTGCATGTATTTTAGGATTGTTCAAGGAAATGAAACTGTAATAACATGATCGGTAACAAAATAAGAATGAAATTTACAATTCACAGCATCCATTCACGAATTTCTATGAGAAAAGTTTAGTTGTAAGTTTTGTTTTATATGTTCACATCAGTATATTCATTTAAAAAAATATAAGATGGAAAACCAAATTCAGAATCAAAAATTATGAACTCATCTAAAAGTAAAAGTTCATCAAAGTAAAAAATTACAGTGCATTCTTTTTGTACACCTAATTTCATTAATTTCCCTAGGCATAAATAGTATAAAGAAAGTAGTAAATAATACCTTAGCATTGTTCTTTTTTCAAGACTCGTTCCTTATTAATACCTCAAGATAAGCATCAAGTGTTTTCTTCCTTCACGCTCTGTAAAGTGTCTTTATTTTTTTGTCGGTATCAAGAACATATTGAGGGAAGGGAACGGGTATCACTCTGAAATCTTTCACTCCTGACACGTGAAATACCAGGCCAGCCTTTATAGTTTAGGAAATAAAAGGATTTTTAAAATTGTTTAAAACTATATTTGAGTAATTCAAATTATGACGCCTGTAACTTTAGCTCAAATTCATGAATGATGTTGAATAATACACCATATACATGCAATGGCTTCAGCAGCCTTAGTTCTTTTGTAACAGCATCTCGGCCAATTGGCAAAACTTGTTTACTGCTTATTCAATACATTTACATCATAAATATTGCATATAACATGTGTACAGATTTTTATTTGTGTTATATATGTTGTTGATTAATTGTTACTACAAAATATATTGAAAAAAACCTTGAATTTAAGTAGAAATAACGAATCACTTACTCCAAGCCTCAGGTGCATATACAGTCCCTATACAGTTAATAATCATGATCAACATCATTCCCTTTTTGCATAAGCTGTAGTTATCAATTGTATGATCACCATATGAACAAATCACCATATCCACTATAACCCACATAGATTCAAGTAGAAACTAACAATTTCAAAGCACACTTATGAGCAAATCACAAATTGATAAGATTAGTTACAGGGGTGTTTGTACAAGCCAAATCTATCGTTATCAAACACTCGGACAGTTGGTGTGCGTACCTGGATCTAAAGGATAACCAAAGTCTAGAGATTACAAAACTCGATAGCCATGGTGGGATTAAAGATCGGATTAAAGATCTAATTATCCGAGTCAGGTCAAACATCAAAGACATTACAATACATGTCAAAATCCCACATGAAACAGTTATTTTGCTGCTTCATATGATCCATTACAAGTTGATTATGCGACTTTATGCAACAAAACTAACTGATATGCGAATAATCAGAATACAAATAATATTACGGTGGTTTAAATGCCTTGGCCACAGTGGTATTCTGAATCGTCTTCGGCGAAGTTGTGTTTACCTTCAAATGATATATCAGTGTGTAATTAATGGATTCCAGGGTACCACCTTTCATCCTAAAAACTTTTCCAAAATCCAACATCAAAGGTTAACCCCACGTTGCATCAAAATATCAAATCTAAAAGAATTAGGGTAAAAGGTCTCCCATTCCATTCATTGATTTCATCTATATATAGATACAAAGATATGTAATTTACATAAACTACCCTATACAATAAACTATGTTAACTATGGTCTAATATACCCCCTCAGTCTAAGGAGGAGGATCGCGGATACTTATACTGGTACAAAACTCATTGAATAGAACACGTGGTAACCCTTTTGTGAAAATATCCGCTAGCTGAAAACGAGAGGGAACGTGTAAGACCCGAATGTGACCCCACTGAACTTGATCACGAACAAAATGTATATCGATCTCGATGTGCTTTGTGCGTTGATGCTGTATAGGGTTGCCTGACATGTAAATCGCACTGACATTGTCACAATAGACGATTGAGGTTTTGGGAGGTGGATGTCCTAACTCCAGAAGTAGATTGCGAAGCCAACAAATTTCTGCGACAACGTTGGCCACACCACGGTATTCAGCCTCTGTACTAGAGCGAGAAATTGTTGTTTGTCTTTTAGAGGACCAGGACAACAAGTTGTCCCCCAAGTAAACACAATAACCGGACGTGGATCGACGCGTATCGGGGCATCCGGCCCAATCCGTGTCATTGTAGGCCGTTAAGGAACCCACGGCCGAGCGCTGCATTTGCAGTCCCATGTGCGATGTCCCCTTGATGTATCGCAAAATGCGTTTCAAGGCATTGAGATGAGGAACACGCGGCGCGTGCATATGCATACAGACCTGTTGAACCGCATAGGAGATGTCAGGACGGGTAAATGTTAGATACTGAAGTGCACCCGCAAGACTACGGAAACTAGTGGGATCATCAACCAAGTCACCATGAAGGGCACTCAACTTACTGGTTGTATCAACTGGGGTGGTAACAGGGTTGAAGTTTGCCATATTAGCCCGTGACAGAATATCCATTGCATACTGATGCTGTGAAAGAAAGAGACCTTGTTTGTTTCGAGTAACTGAAATACCCAAAAAATAGCTCAAGTGTCCCAAATCCTTTATTGCAAATTCTGAGAATAATCGACGCATCAAGTGCTGTTTAAGTGCAGCTGAGGAAGTGGTCAGAATGATATCATCTACATACAGTAGTAAGTATGTTGTGTCACCGCCCTGTCTGTAGATGAATAATGAATGGTCACATGAGCTGTGATGGAATCCCATCGTGGTAACGTAATCAGTAAACCTTTGATACCATGCACGAGGTGCTTGCTTCAGCCCATATAAGGATTTTGTCAGGTTGATGCATATATACTGTCTTAGACAGATGACCATGAAGAAAAGCATTGGTGACATCAAGCTGGCTATATCCCAATAGTGCAACAAGGCAATACTGAGCACAGTTCTGATAGTGGCCGGTTTGACAACCGGACTAAATGTCTCGTGACAATCCACTCCAACCTGTTGAGACCTGCCATCACAGACTAAACGCGCCTTGTAGCGCTCAAGAGAGCCATCAGATTTAAATTTATGTTTAAAAAGCCACATACATCTTATAATACCCGTAAGATAATAATAATAACAATAATAATAATAAATAATAATAATAATAATAATAATAATAATAATAATAATAAAAAATTCAGGGGGTGATGTTGCTATTTTTAAAACTTAAATTATTTAACTTTGTACACAAATGAAACAAACATTAAACCTCAGGGACCATTTTGTAAAAATTTCAAAAACTCTCTGTCTTCTTACAGTGTTTCCGGTCGCCGGCCGGCAATACTCCGGCGCGGCGCCGGCGACCCCCAAATTCACTCGAAAACTCAAATTTTAAATACAAAAAATATACCAAATCGTTCACGTGAAAGTTTAGAACACGATACCCCACAATAATTCAATAAAACGGGAGTGCGATCGATCCAAATCATTCACCCAACTTTCGGCCACTTTACCCGTTTTTAAATCGCACCAAACGAACAAAATAATTGAAATAAAAGCTACCTAATCAATCATATACGAATTCCTAATCTACCTACGCTTTCAATTTCGATTAAAAACCAGCACAAACATCGCACCCGATTCCCTCAAAGTCGCGACCTGCAACTCCTATCAAAACCCACCTACGATCGATTTTAACATAAATTGATAAGGGGCTTTGTTTCCAGATCATAATTCAAAGCTTCCTACCAATTTAATTTGATTTTCATCAAGAATTGGTCACCCAACGATCACCACTTGACCGCGACCCGTTCTTCGATCAGTTCAGCTTCATCTCATCATCATAGAGGTAATTAAAGCCACCTACATACTCGATTCTAGACTAGGAATGAAAGCCCCATCATTAATTTGGCTATTAACATCGTTTTGATGCTCAATTGAAGCGAAATGGTTTCTAGGGTTCATACGGTTTAAAATTTGGGGATTTTGGATTCGGGATTGATTAACAAGTAATTGAACACACCTATTAGCTCGATTTTGATTGATGAACAAAAGCCCTAAGCTTAATACAGTTAACATAATCGAATCGATGGTCAATTGGATTGAATTGGAACTAGGGTTCATGGTGAATTGGGGGATTTGCTTAGATTGTGTTTATAAGAATTAAAAGCCGGGTAATAATCGCGGCTATAAGCCTGGTTCAGTGGTATGTGTGTGGGATTGTGAATGGAAGGTCCCGGGTTCGACCCCGGGCACCTCTATGTTTTTTTTAAAAGGCTTTTAGCCCTAAATAAATTACAGAAATTTATATAATAAATGTACAAATCATTTTGTAAACCTCAAATATTTTTAAAGGTCACTAAATATTTTCTATATTTTTCTGAGTTAAGTTAAATAAATATCTTTGTAATAAAACATTTTAATAAAGAATGTTTTCGAATAATTCTTTAAAGAAAATAGATTTTAAATAATAATTTATAAATTATTATTAGTCTAAACGTTTTCTTTCGCTTAGTATTGTTTAAGTTATGATTTATACTTATTTATAAAATATGGTTTATATGTTATAAATAGCCATTTTTATAAAAATGGACTCTAAATAATAATTCAAATTATTATTTTGTTTTTGGACATTGTATTATCTATAATTATGGATCAATCGTGAAAATTGTGTAATTATAAAGATTTTGTAATTTTATAAATTATTAACAAACGTTATAAATAGTTTATTTTGTTTAAAAATAAACTGTATATAGATGATTTAGGCCGTATTTTACAGCCAACTTACAGAGGCCATAACTTCTTCATAACAGATTCAAATCAGTTAAATCTTATGTCCACGACGAAGTTCGTCGAAAGACGAATCTGTTGATATATAAAACATAGAAAAACTCATTCGTTTAGACCTCCAAATAGTCGTTTTCGTAACAGCTAGCAGTTCTGCGCAGCTGTAAAGATCCACGTTTTTCTCATATTTCGGTAATCCAAATCAGAAACTTTTCTAAATGAAAGTTGTTTGGAAATCACTAATCTAGTAAACTGAAGATTTTCAGAAATTTTAAACGTCGTTTAGTATTTTTAACGAGTGCGAAAAAACAAGGGCAGAACTGGAATTTTTACAATTTAAAATAGGAAAATCCAAACTATAATTTGCGTTACGTTATCGTAGGTTCTCGCGGCGTTAACCGAGACTAGACCTTATTTCTGATCATTGTCATTCGTGTATAAGGTACGGATTCTTGGTTATCTTTATCATAGTATAAATTCTGTTTCGTTACTTTGTAGTACGGATTTTTGATATGTTATTTCCGTTAATATGAATCGTTTAGCCTTTATTAGTCGTATATCCTTATTATTTAATTATGCTCCGATTCGTTCGACTCATTAGTGTTATTTAGTGAGACCTGTAGCATGCAATATATATTTTATGAATTGTGCTCATTATTGCATGTTCCTATAAATGTTCCATTGATACGTTATATGTTGGTAGTTGTACTACCATTTGATTAATACTCTGTTACCCGAGCTCTCCGACATGTCATTGTGGCGTCAATGATGTGACACTTTTCGTGATGGTGTGTAATAAATAGTTCACGGCGTCTCCGTTAACACGTTAGTACTCAGGTAGTACTTTGGCCATAATATCTGGGAGGCGGATGGATCGATCCTAGTTCAGTTCAGTTCAGTTCAGTTCCGGGGGATGGAATCATGTGTGTACGCCCCACACACCATCTCATTAGTGCATAGTCTAGCTAGCTATGTACTTATCAGTTCAGTTTTGGCTCTGGGTACTTCTTATATTACACGACTTATTTTGTTTGTATATACGCGTCGTGTAGATCAGTTCAGTTCAGTATTACATGTTCAGTTCAGTATCAGCATTATATGTTTAGATTCAGATTTCCGTTTCAGTATCATATGATCCGTTCAGTATTCAGATATAAGTATTTTATGCTTCGTATTGTTACTATTGTTAATTCCGTCACTGAGCAACTTTTGGCTCAGCCGTATTTTCTTTTGTGGTGTTTTCTTATTTGATTGTAGGTAATCAGGGGGTTCCGGGAAATCAGTGAAGAGTGGTTGAAGATCAAGATTGTATTTTACTTTAATTGATGTAATGAATAACTTAATTAGGTTCTTTCGGATTATCTGGTTTTGTTTGAAATTATCTCTTTAATATTATGGATTTGGTTTTTGATTTGATATCTGTAATAGTGACACGTCAGCCTCTCCGGGTTGGGGTGTTACAGTTATGGTATCAGAGCAAAGGCTCTTTCCTGTAGAAAACTTAAACATTAATAATAAACTTGTGAGGTAATGGGTAGACGTTGGGTTAGGATCTAATTTTTGTTCCCAATCAAAATTCCAGTATTCACACGTGTATCTTCATTTCAGATGGCTCCTAAGAGACGTGTGAACAACCGCAATAACTCGAATGGCCCCTCATCTGATACTCCTCTTGAAACCCTCGTTGCTAATGCCGTAAACGCTGCTATTTCTGGAATACTCCCTAATCTGATGACTCAGACTGCTCAAACAGTCATCCAGCAGATGCAACAGGCAAATTCGGAGGGAAACAACACAGGACCTCCACCCGGTGGAAATAACTCAGAGCCACCTTCTGGCGGGAACAACACAGGAGCACCTTCCAGTGATAATACACCACCACCCCGTGATGGTATTCATGTCTGGTTGGAACGTTTTCAGAAGCAAAGGCCTAAGTCTTTCAGTACTTCCAATGATCTGGTCGAGGTGCAAAACTGGATCAGTCATATTGAGAAATTGTTTGAGGTACTTGGTGTTGAGGACGTATACAAAGTAAGGTTGGCTACTTACAAGTTAAAAGATGATGCTCACAGATGGTGGACGACTGTGAAACAAGCTAGAGGAGGAAACGAATATGCAGCTACACTTCCTTGGGATAAATTCCGAGGAATGTTTTATGAGGAATACTTCACTGCTGCTGACCGCACTGAGTATCGTAGACAATATGCTAATATTAGACAGAGGGATGACGAGCACATAACAGATTTCAAGACACGATTTACGCGGTTGGTGAGTTTTCTTGGTGCATCTGCAGGCTCACCGCAAGAGCAGACAGAAAATTTTCAGTGGGCCATATGTGAAAGGGATCGAAAGTTTATATTGAATCATCGGTTTAAAGATATTAATGAAGTGGTTGATGCTGTTAAAAACCTATATAATGATAAAAAGAATGGAAGGAAGTCGTATGATGATAACCGTAAGCGGCCTAGAGAGAATGACCATGATCAGTCATCTTCTCATACGAATAAGAATCAGTCTTCACCACCACGAGACCGTCGAAACCGTTTCGATCGCAACAACAACAATAACTCCCGATCATGGAAAAATCGAAACCAGAACCAGAAATCAACTCATAATCAGACTCAGCAGGCCTCTACTCGTGCTCAACCACCAAATCAGCAGCACCCTAATCAGGATCGGAATGTTATCCCTCAGTGTAACACATGCGGGAAACTTCATAAGGGAGCTTGTCGTTTGGCCAGAGGATTATGTTTCCGATGCGGACGTGCAGGACACATGATTAGGGATTGCCCTCAGCGCGACCCTCGTAATAACGCAGGAGGGAATCAAGCTAAACCTACAACTGGAGGACGAGTTTTTGCGCTCACTGCAAATGAAGCGGCTAACGCACCAGGTATATTTCTGACCCCTTAGTTAGCAACGTATTATATACATATATATGTCTTATACGATACTGATAATAAACGCTCTAGGTATGATCTCCGGTACCCTCTGCATAGGAAAGCGGGATATTTATGTCTTATTTGATACGGGCGCTACACATTCTGTTGTATCTCTTTTGTTTGCTAAGTACTTAAGGACTGCACCTACTGCGTTAGAGCACGCTTTGGCTATTACGACTCCATTAGGAGAGTCGACTATCATCTCGCATGTCTATAGAGATTGTCCGATCAGAATCGAGTCTATTATTCGTAAAGCTGATTTGTTTCCTATGCAAATGAGTGACTTTGATGTCATACTTGGTATGGACTGGTTAACTCGACATCACGTTACTATAGAATGCCAGACTCGTCGCGTTTTATTTGGGAATCCTCAATGCCCTGAACTCGTTTATCAAGGGACTCAGCCTCGAAAATCGTTGAAAATCATCTCTGCGTTTAAGGCTCAGAAACTCTTATCGCACGGTTGCGTGGGCTTCCTAGCTTCAGTGAAAGCTACATCTTCTGAAAAGCCGAACATATCTGATTATCCGATTGTATGTGATTTTCCTGACGTGTTTCCTGAGGAGTTACCCGGACTTCCACCAGATCGCGAGGTAGAATTCACTATTGATCTTATTCCAGGTGCTGAACCGATTTCTAAGGCACCGTATCGTATGGCACCTATGGAGCTTAAGGAGTTAAAGGAGCAGTTACAGGAATTACTAGATTTGGGATTTATTAGACCAAGTGTCTCGCCTTGGGGCGCACCGGTCCTATTCGTGAAGAAGAAAGATGGTTCTTTGAGACTCTGCATTGACTACAGAGAACTCAACAAGATCACTATCCGTAATCGTTACCCTCTGCCTCGTATTGATGATTTATTTGATCAGCTTCAGGGTGCAAAGTGTTTCTCGAAAATCGATCTGAGGTCTGGTTATCATCAGTTAAAGATCAAGGAGTCTGACGTCCCTAAATCTGCCTTCCGTACTCGGTATGGTCACTATGAGTTCCTGGTTATGCCGTTCGGGTTAACTAATGCCCCGGCCGTATTCATGGACCTAATGAACCGAGTCTTCCGCAAGTTCCTCGATAAGTTCGTCATTGTATTTATCGATGACATCTTAATTTATTCTAAAAGTAAGGAGGAGCATGAGAATCACCTTCGTATCGTGCTCGAAACACTACGCGAAAAGAAGCTTTATGCTAAATTTTCAAAGTGTGAATTTTGGCTGAGCAAGGTAGCCTTTTTGGGTCATGTCGTTTCTGCGGATGGTATTATGATGGACCCTGCTAAAATAGAGGCGATCACTAAGTGGCCTAGACCGACCTCAGCTACAGAAGTCCGTAGTTTCCTTGGCCTTGCTGGTTACTACCGCAGATTTGTCGAAGGTTTTTCTGTTATAGCTTTACCCCTTACGCAACTGTTAAGGAAAGGGGTTAAGTACTCTTGGAATGATGAACGAGAGAAAAGTTTTGAAGAGCTCAAGAAAAGATTGGTGTCTGCTCCTGTTCTCACACTTCCATCGGGCACGGGTGGATATCAGATTTACAGCGATGCCTCTAAAAAGGGACTTGGATGTGTGCTAATGCAGCACGGTAAGGTCATTGCTTATGCTTCACGGCAGTTGAAACCTTACGAGGTTAACTATCCTACGCATGATCTTGAACTCGCTGCTGTTATTTTCGCGTTGAAAATATGGCGTCACTATCTTTACGGAGAGACTTGTGATATTTTTACTGATCACAAGAGCTTGAAATATATCTTCACACAAAAGGAACTAAACATGAGGCAGAGAAGATGGTTAGAGTTGTTAAAAGATTATGATGCCAATATTCAATATCATCCGGGAAAGGCCAATGTGGTAGCTGATGCTCTTAGCAGGAAGAACTCAGGAACAGTAGCCTCCCTACAGCTACAGCCTCAGAACATTACCGATCTCGATAGATTGGGTATTGGCCTACATATTGGCAAGAGCGACGGATATCTCGCTAGGCTTCAGATTGAGTCAGACTTAATATCCCGGATTAAGAACGCACAGAAAGATGATGGTGAACTCTGGGCAATCTTACAGAATGTGGAGATTGGTAAACAATCAGAATTCAGAGTAGATGAACATGGAGTAATCTGGTGTGGTAAACGTTTATGTGTGCCTAATGATTCTTCTCTTCGAGAATCGTTATTAGCTGAGGCACATAGTTCTCCGTTCTCTATCCATCCTGGATCTACTAAGATGTATCGGGACCTTCGTCAGAACTTTTGGTGGAATGGAATGAAAGAGGATGTGGCCAAGTATGTTAGCCGTTGCCTTACTTGTCAGCAGGTCAAGATTGAGCATCAGAGGGCTAGTGGTTTGCTTCAGCCACTACCTATTCCTGTATGGAAATGGGATGATATTTCCATGGATTTTGTGACAGGGTTGCCAAGGACATTTAAGAAAAATGATGCAATATGGGTTGTAGTTGACAGATTGTCAAAGTCAGCTCACTTTCTCCCTATTCAGCAAGGATTTTCGGTTAGCAAGCTATCGGAAGTGTTTACACAAGAGATTGTTAGACTTCATGGCACTCCGGTTTCTATCGTGTCTGATCGAGACCCGAGATTTACTTCTCGTTTTTGGAAGGGTTTGCAAGCTGCCTGGGGTACCAAGTTGAGGTTTAGTACGGCGTTTCATCCTCAGACTGACGGTCAGTCGGAGCGTACTATTCAGACACTTGAGGACATGCTTCGAGCTTGTGCCTTAGAGTGGACTGGGAACTGGGATGAGTACTTGTGTTTGGTCGAGTTTGCTTACAATAATAGTTGGCAAGCTAGCATTGGCATGGCACCTTTCGAATTATTGTATGGTCGTAAATGTAGAGCACCTATTTGTTGGGAAGAGGTCGGTGAAAGAGTCATTGAAGGACCCGAGTTAGTTCAGATCACGAATGAGAAAGTTGCTATTGCTAGAGAAAAGTTAAAGGAAGCTCAAAGTAGACAGAAAAGCTATGCAGACCGACACCGTCGACTTTTGGAGTTTAAGGTCAGTGACAAAGTGTTCCTAAAGGTTTCGCCTTGCAAAGGTGTGCGACGTTTTGGTCTAAAAGGGAAACTTAGTCCACGGTTTATCGGACCCTTTGAAATCCTAGAAAGAGTTGGCGAGGTTTCGTATCGTTTGGCTTTACCACCTCAACTGTCACATGTGCATAACGTCTTTCATGTATCTCTTTTAAGGGGATACAATTATCATTCTATTCATGTGGTTAACTACCCACTTCATTTGATTCGTGATGACTTATCGTTTGAGGAGGAACCCGAGGCCATACTTGACCGACAAGAGCGCATTATGCGTAGAAAAACTATTCCTTTTGTTAAAGTATTATGGAAAAACCATTCTGAACGCGAAGCTACATGGGAGATAGAAGATGAAATCCGCTCTCAATATCCGTATCTATTTACCTCTTAGGTATTATCTGTTATATGTTTCTGTTATTAGTTATAAAGTTATCAGTTATCTGTTTCTTTAACATCACAGTACTCCGTGTACGTTATGTCATATCTTGTTTGATCTGTACCTAGCAATTTCGTGGACGAAATTGTTTTAAGGGGGGTAGAATTATAATACCCGTAAGATAATAATAATAATAATAATAATAATAATAATAATAATAATAATAATAATAATAATAATAATAATAATAATAATAATAATAATAATAAGTTCAGGGGGTGATGTTGCTATTTTTAAAACTTAAATTGTTTAAGTTTGTACACAAATGAAACAAACATTAAACCTCAGGGACCATTTTGTAAAAATTTCAAAAACTCTCTGTCTTCTTCCCGTGTTTCCGGTCGCCGGCCGGCAATACTCCGGCGCGGCGCCGGCGACCCCCAAATTCACTCGAAAACTCAATTTTTAAATACCAAAAATATACCAAATCGTTCACGTGAAAGTTTAGAACACGATACCCCACAATAATTCAATAAAACGGGAGTGCGATTGATCCAAATCATTCACCCAACTTTCGGCCACTTTACCCGTTTTTAAATCGCACCAAACGAACAAAATAATTGAAATAAAAGCTACCTAATCAATCATATACGAATTCCTAATCTACCTACGCTTTCAATTTCGATTAAAAACCAGCACAAACATCGCACCCGATTCCCTCAAAGTCGCGACCTGCAACTCCTATCAAAACCCACCTACGATCGATTTTAACATAAATTGATAAGGGGCTTTGTTTCCAGATCATAATTCAAAGCTTCCTACCAATTTAATTTGATTTTCATCAAGAATTGGTCACCCAACGATCACCACTTGACCGCGACCCATTCTTCGATCAGTTCAGCTTCATCTCATCATCATAGAGGTAATTAAAGCCACCTACATACTTGATTCTAGACTAGGAATGAAAGCCCCATCATTAATTTGGCTATTAACATCGTTTTGATGCTCAATTGAAGCGAAATTGTTTCTAGGGTTCATACGGTTTAAAATTTGGGGATTTTGGATTCGGGATTGAGTAACAAGTAATTGAACACACCTATTAGCTCGATTTTGATTGATGAACAAAAGCCCTAAGCTTAATACAGTTAACATAATCGAATCGATGGTTAATTGGATTGAATTGGAACTAGGGTTCATGGTGAATTGGGGGATTTGCTTAGATTGTGTTTATAAGAATTAAAAGCCGGGTAATAATCGCGGCTATAAGCCTGGTTCAGTGGTATGTGTGTGGGATTGTGAATGGAAGGTCCCGGGTTCGACCCCGGGCACCTCCATGTTTTTTTTAAAAGGCTTTTAGCCCTAAATAAATTACAGAAATTTATATAATAAATGTACAAATCATTTTGTAAACCTCAAATATTTTTAAAGGTCACTAAATATTTTCTATATTTTTCTGAGTTAAGTTAAATAAATATCTTTGTAATAAAACATTTTAATAAAGAATGTTTTCGAATAATTCTTTAAAGAAAATAGATTTTAAATAATAATTTATAAATTATTATTAGTCTAAACGTTTTCTTTCGCTTAGTATTGTTTAAGTTATGATTTATACTTATTTATAAAATATGGTTTATATGTTATAAATAGCCATTTTTATAAAAATGGACTCTAAATAATAATTCAAATTATTATTTTGTTTTTGGACATTGTATTATCTATAATTATGGATCAATCGTGAAAATTGTGTAATTATAAAGATTTTGTAATTTTATAAATTATTAACAAACGTTATAAATAGTTTATTTTGTTTAAAAATAAACTGTATATAGATGATTTAGGCCGTATTTTACAGCCAACTTACAGAGGCCATAACTTCTTCATAACAGATTCAAATCAGTTAAATCTTATGTCCACGACGAAGTTCGTCAAAAGACGAATCTGTTGATATATAAAACATAGAAAAACTCATTCGTTTATACCTCCAAATAGTCGTTTTCGTAACAGCTACCAGTTCTGCGCAGCTGTAAAGATCCACGTTTTTCTCATATTTCGGTAATCCAAATCAGAAACTTTTCTAAATGAAAGTTGTTTGGAAATCACTAATCTAGTAAACTGGAGATTTTCAGAAATTTTAAACGTCGTTTAGTATTTTTAACGAGTGCGAAAAGACAAGGGCAGAACTGGAATTTTTACAATTTAAAATAGGAAAATCCAAACTATAATTTGCGTTACGTTATCGTAGGTTCTCGCGGCGTTAACCGAGACTAGACCTTATTTCTGATCATTGTCATTCGTGTATAAGGTACGGATTCTTGGTTATCTTTATCATAGTATAAATTCTGTTTCGTTACTTTGTAGTACGGATTTTTGATATGTTATTTCCGTTAATATGAATCGTTTAGCCTTTATTAGTCGTATATCCTTATTATTTAATTATGCTCCGATTCGTTCGACTCATTAGTGTTATTTAGTGAGACCTGTAGCATGCAATATATATTTTATGAATTGTGCTCATTATTGCATGTTCCTATAAATGTTCCATTGATACGTTATATGTTGGTAGTTGTACTACCATTTGATTAATACTCTGTTACCCGAGCTCTCCGACATGTCATTGTGGCGTCAATGATGTGACACTTTTCGTGACGGTGTGTAATAAATAGTTCACGGCGTCTCCGTTAACACGTTAGTACTCAGGTAGTACTTTGGCCATAATATCTGGGAGGCGGATGGATCGATCCTAGTTCAGTTCAGTTCAGTTCAGTTCCGGGGGATGGAATCATGTGTGTACGCCACACACACCATCTCATTAGTGCATAGTCTAGCTAGCTATGTACTTATCAGTTCAGTTTTGGCTCTGGGTACTTCTTATATTACACGACTTATTTTGTTTGTATATACGCGTCGTGTAGATCAGTTCAGTTCAGTATTACATGTTCAGTTCAGTATCAGCATTATATGTTTAGATTCAGATTTCCGTTTCAGTATCATATGATCCGTTCAGTATTCAGATATAAGTATTTTATGCTTCGTATTGTTACTATTGTTAATTCCGTCACTGAGCAACTTTTGGCTCAGCCGTATTTTCTTTTGTGGTGTTTTCTTATTTGATTGTAGGTAATCAGGGGGTTCCGGGAAATCAGTGAAGAGTGGTTGAAGATCAAGATTGTATTTTACTTTAATTGATGTAATGAATAACTTAATTAGGTTCTTTCGGATTATCTGGTTTTGTTTGAAATTATCTCTTTAATATTATGGATTTGGTTTTTGATTTGATATCTGTAATAGTGACACGTCAGCCTCTCCGGGTTGGGGTGTTACACATCTGATAATATTCATGTCGGGTGTACATGGTACGAGCTCCCACGTCTTGTTGGTAATAAGGGCATTAAGTTTTTCTATCATGGCATGGTTCCAAACGGGAATGTTAAGGGCTTGAATGGGGTTTTTAGGGATTGGGACAAGGGTGGAAGTATGTAAATTAAATAATGGTTTTGTTTTTGAAATTCCGGACATACTTCTGGTGGTAATGGTGCGTTGGGGGTGGGGGGTGGGGGTGGAGGTGGGGTTGGGGAAGGTGTTAGGGGATCAGCTGGTGAGGTGGGAGGGGAAGGAGAGGATTGGGCCACAGGGGAAATGGGTTGGTTTGATTGGGCAAGTTGATCAGCAAAAAGTTTGAGGGCTTGACAATAGGCTGTCATGGAAGTAAACGACCCAAGTTTGGTGTTTGTAAACTTGTTTTGCAAGTAGAGTGCACGAGTGTTCTTGTTATCTTGAAAGATGTCGGCGAGGGTTTGCCATGCGTCTGCTGCGGTGGCATCTTTTCTGAGAATCGTTTGGAACAAATCTTTGGAGATTGTTCCGTAGATCCAGTTGAGAACGATAGCATCCAAGTGCTTCCATAGGGCATCGGTTGGTTTGAGATCCGATGGGGTGTCTTCGTCCGGCAGGATATGATCGATGACATCGTAGGCTCGGCACGTGTTTTTGAAAACTTCAACCCAGGAGATGTACATGCCATTCTCCATGTCTAGAACAACATTGACATGGTTGCGGACGTTTGTGACAGTGGTGGCAGGGTGTATGGATTTGTCGACTGGGTCTACAGGTTGTTTATCACCAGCCATTGATGATGTTCGGTGATTGGGTTGGTTGTTACGGTGGTGGGGGGTTGTGGTGATCGACCGACGATGTTAGGCCAATGGTGATGTTCGGCCGATGGGAGGGTTTGTGGTGTTCGATGGTGGTGGGATTAGGGTTTTGTGGTGTTCGACGGTGGTAATCAGATGTGCTCTGATACCATATAAGAATTAAGGTAAAAGGTCTCCCATTCCATTCATTGATCTCATCTATATATAGATACAAAGATATGTATTTTACATAAACTACCCTATACAATAAACTATGTTAACTATGGTCTAATAAAATCAAATCAATTCTTGCGTTTTCATATACTAATACTAAAAAGTCTAAAATACTAAAAAAAGCACATAATCAAATATACATGCAAGCTCATAATAACAAGATTTGTTCTATCACCGTAACAAACTGCCTCTATCCATCCCGCAATCTCAGCCGTCCATTTATCTTTCTCTCATCTTTAGATGCGAGTTCTTATGGTTATTATCTGTTTAATTGATCAATTACTCATCTTTTGAATACTTTCATCGTTTTTTTACTCATGGTATCACTTGATTTTGATGGTGTAACGTCAGACTAATGAAGATTGTTGTTGTTGGATTATGTACGGGTTTGGTTACGTCACGTTGCCAACCGAGCTATGACCCGTAAGAGTTACACCTTGGGCAACAAATATTAAGTCCACTTAATTTGATTAACTGGCGCTTACGAACTATATCGGCTTTTTATAATTTATAATTGTTATAAATTATTTAGTATTAATATTTATTTAAATAAATAAATAAAGAAAAAAAATCAAAGTTGCTAGTGGTAGGCCAAGAGGCTCAATTATTGCTTTCTATATTAAACGTTGCTTTTGAAAAGCAAAGTAAAGAATTGATGAAGCAAAGTAAAGAATTATTGCTTTCTATACAACTTGTAAGACACCACTAAAACCCAAATTATTGGGATATTCAACTATATATTTTTCTTCTACTTCAACGCATCTTGGGTGTGTCTCCTAATTTTTTCTTCTGCTTTTCAATTCTCAGAGGAACTTGATGGTTTTTCTTGATCTTCACAAAGAAGAACTGTGCAAGCTTTGATTTTTCTTTCAACTTTCTAACAACCGATATATTTGATTGCAACCGTGGATCACGCCTCTTAGAGCCGCAACCACTGTGTTCCAATTTAGTGTTCGTTGATTCTAGCGTTCATTCGTTGTCCCTTGGTGTTTCAAACGGTTAATTATTAACCACAAAAGTATATTATATCTCATCAGTAGGATATCCATACTCTGTATTTGCATTGTTTGTAACCCAGATCCTGTCGGGTTCATTCTGGCATTTTATTATTACTCAGCTACGTTAACTGTTATTAATTAGATTAATAATTATCAAAACTGTTTTGATAAATAAACTAACGATGATACCACTGAACCCAACAGTGGTATCAGAGCCAGGCTTACAACATGCAAATCAGATTCGGTCTGTTAACTGGTTAAAGATCACAAACTTTAAAATTATTTGAAGTTTCTGATTTATATTATTTTGGGCAACTTGTTTATTTTGGTTAAATATTTATTAACCAAAAGATTGCCCGTATTATTTTGATTGTGTTTTAATATGTATATCTGGCTAGACCCTGTGGTTGAATGGTTGTGATGTGATTTGTTATTGTTAAAGTTTTTGGTTTTATAGTTTTTGGCCCATTTGATGGCTCAAAGTAGTAATAGATTAGAGTTTTCTTTTTTTTTGTATTTTTTTTGTAAATATTGTAATATTTGAAGACCCGAAGTCAAAACTGAAGACAAGACGAATCAAGGAGTCAGTGGGAGTCCATCAAGACAACTAGATGCACTTTGGTCTATCCTTGTGGTTGTTTTGTGTTTTCACCCATGACCTAGCTTGATCTCGCTATTTGGCTCTAGCGAGATCAAACAATTATAGCTATTAGATTTACATATTATTTTGTTATTATGGTTGCTTTATTTTATATCACCCAACCTAATATCAAACTAATTAAAAAAAGAGTTTTTTTACAATCAAAATAAATAACAAGTTTTAAACTTATTTTTACAACTTGTTAAATTATTAAAACAAATTGTTTGTTCTAAATGGGATAATCGGATAAGTTTTCAAATTCAAATTTAGTTTGAATTTCAAAACTTAAAAACTTGATAATTTTTAAATTAAAATTAATTATCCATTTAAAAGGATAACTAGATAAGTTTTCAAATTTAAATTACTTTAAATTTTAAAACTTAAATCTTAATAATTTAAAATTATCAACTTAAAAATCGGTTGTCGATCTCGCGATGAACCTAGTTTTAATAGGGTATTAAAATCTGGTGTCCCGAGAGCTGAAAGGGTTCGTCATTTATTATCACGAACTATATATTGTAAAACTAACTTTTACGACGCACGTATAACTTAATTATAAGATGTGTTTGACCCTATTCGTTAAACACTAAAATTGGATCCCATAGATAAAAATCAATAGTCTATGCCACCCTACTATAAGGGACACTTGGAACATTAATCGAAACATCAGTGTTTGGAGCCACATCACCGCACTTGATGTGTAGTTTATTCTTCCAAGGTGCAAGGGTTTTGTTGACACATCCGGCCCTTTCACAAGTAACTGTTTTAGGATGACTATTACTTTTCTATCTTGTTACGTGCCACAGCTGTCTAGAGAGAAAAGTGGGCATAGATGAGGCTAAACGTATCAATGCATTGACAAATGTTGTCGTTGCGGCCTCATACACGAGAGTTGTGCAATTTTCACAATTGATAAACATTGTCAGTCTGCCTAATCACTTACTAATGTTGCGTGCCCCAGCTGCCTTTAGTGACTGACCAAGCCAGATTCTCATTCCTTATTTAAAATTACTGAAAATGGGTCATTAATTAAAATAAGGAAACAATACATCAAAAATACTAATTAATTTATTTTGATTATAGATGTCTTCAGAAACCAACAACTCCTTCATTCTCAAGTCTATTCTTGAGAAAGAGAAACTTGATAACACCAACTTTCTCGCATGGCACCGCAATCTGAGATTGGTTCTCAAGATGGCGAAAAAGCTCTATGTTATAGATAGCGCTGTTCCCAACGAGCCTGAAAACAATACGGCCGCAGCCCGTAGAACTTGGGAAAAATTTAAGGAGGATGCCGATGAGGTAGCCTGCCTTATGCTAGCCACCATGTCTCCTGATCTCCAGAAGAACATGGAGGACATGACTGCATTTGACATGATTGAGCAACTTAAGGGCATGTTTCAGAAACAGGCCCGACAAGAGCGCTATGATACCATGAAGCAGCTTATATCCTGCAAAATGCAAGTAGGCTCGCCTGTTAGTGCCCATGTGCTTAAAATGAAAGGGTACATCAACCAAATGGCCAAACTTGGTTATCCTATGCAAGATGAAATGGCAGTAGACTTCATTTTGAACTCCTTGCCTAGTTCTTATGACCAGTTCATAATGAACTTTAATATGAATGCATGGGTTAAGAGTGTAGCTGAACTACACGGTATGCTCAAAACTGCTGAGCAAAACATACCAGGTAAAGCCAGTCAAATGTTGATGGTCCGATCTACTGGTGTTAGGAAACCAAACCCCAAGAAAAAAACTTATAACAATAAGGGTAAAGGTAAAGTTGTTGCTGCCAAGCCTGCCACCAACAACAAACAGCTGGCTACAAACAAAGCAGCACCCCCTCCTGAGGAGCGACACTGTTTTGAATGCAATAAGATGGGACACTGGAGACGTAACTGTCCTGACTATCTAGCCAAGCTGAAGGTGAAGAAGGCCAATGGTGAAGGCTCTTCTTCAGGTATTCTGATTTATGTCATTGAACTTTTCACTGTTTCCAGCAACACATGGGTATTTGATACTGGATGTGGTTACCACATCATTAATGTCTTTTAGGAGCCTGAAAAGTGGAAGAAACTAAAACAAGGCGACATGGAGCTCATCGTTGGTGATGGGAAAAGAGTACCAATTCTAGCAACTGGAACATATCATCTTTCTTGTCCATCTGGTCTTGTAATTACTTTAAATAATTGTTTGTTTGCTCCTGGTTTAACCAGAAACATTATTTCAGTTTCTTTATTGTTTGAACAAGGATTCAAGTATGTTTTTAATGATGCTGTTATTTCTGCCTACTTGAATGATATCTTTTATTTTGAGGCTAAACCTTGAAGTGGTATTTATGAGATTGATATTCAAACAAACAATAATGTATATAATCTTTCTAAACGTATCAAATCTGGAATTAACGATACGTTTCTATGGCATTGTAGACTTGGCCACATAAGCAAGGCCCGTGTGAAAAGGCTTCAGTCCGAAGGGATTCTTGAATCCACAGGACATGAATCTTTTGATGAATGCAAATCTTGCTTAGCTGGCAAACTCACAAAGGATCCTTTCACCCATGTTGGTGAACGGGCTAAGGATCTGTTAGCACTTATACATTCTGATGTATGTGGTCCTTTCAGAACCATGTCTAGAAATCACGAAAGATACTTTGTTACGTTTATTGACGATTATAGTCGATACGCCTATGTCTACCTTATGAAGCATAGACATGAAACCTTTGAAAAGTTCAAAGAGTTTAAGAACGAAGTAGAAAACCAACTTGATAAGACTATCAAAGTACTTCGATCAGATCAAGGTGGAGAATACCTAAGCCAAGAGTTCATTGATCATCTAAAGGAATGTGGAATTGTTTCACAGTTCACTCCATCCGGCACACCCCAACTTAATGGCGTGAGTGAGAGGAGAAATCGAACCCTACTTAATATGGTTCGATCGATGATGTGTAGAACTAACTTACCTCACTCCTTTTGGAGTTATGCTCTTATGACCGCCGCCCGCCTTGTCAATCTGGCACTGACTAAGAAGGTAGATAAAACTCCATATGAGATATGGCATGGGTCTAAACCCAATTTGTCTTACCTTAGAGTATGGGGATGTGATGCTTATGTCACTAGCGAGTCTAATGACAAGCTAGATCCTCAAGGCGAAAAAACTATTTTCGTTGGATACTACAATAGAAGCGGGTATTACTTTTACCATCCTGATGCAAATATAATTTCCATCAAAAGGAAGGCACATTTCCTCGAGAAAGAGTTTCTTGATCGAGGAACTGGAAGTAATATTGTGGACCTTGAAGAAATTCGAGAACCACAAACAAACGCTGATGTAATCGGTGCGTCTGAACAACAAGAAATTGTTACTGATTCAGACATAAACACAAGCGTTCGCAGAAGTAGCAGAACTCGCAAAGAACCTGACAGATATCTTTGGAATCTAGAGGGTGCTGAGGTTCTGATAGTAACTGATTCTGGTGATGAACCTACTAACTACAAATCTGCTATCTCAGATCCGGAATCTGCGAAATGGCTAGATGCCATGAACGCCGAGATGCAATCCATGCGAGACAATCAAGTCTGGGACTTGGTTGAGCTACCTCCCGGTTCACGGGCTGTAGGGAGCAAGTGGCTTTTCAAGAGAAAAACCGACATGCATGGAAATGTACACACCTATAAAGCACGGCTAGTTGCGAAAGGTTTCACTCAAACTCAAGGTGTTGACTATGATGAAACTTTCTCACCCGTTGCTATGATCAAATCGATTAGGATATTGCTTGCCATAGCCACGTACTATGATTACGAGATATGGCAAATGGATGTCAAAACCGCTTTTCTAAATGGACATCTCTCTGAAGATGTCTATATGGTTCAGCCCGATGGTTTTGTCGATCCACAATATCCAAATAAGGTGTGCAAACTGAATGAGTCCATTTATGGACTTAAACAGGCATCCCGTAGCTGGAATCTTTATTTTGATCAGAGAATCGTCGAATTCGGTTTTGTCAAAAGTGAAGATGAGCCTTGTGTTTACAGAAAGGCTAGTGGGAGCACTATATCGTTCCTCATATTGTATATGGATGATATACTGATCATTGGAAACAATATCTCAATGCTTAACGAAGTTAAAAAATGGTTGGGAGCTTGTTTCGCAATGAAAGATCTTGGAGAAGCTACTTATATTCTAGGAATAAAGATCTATAGGGATAGATCTAAGCGGCTTCTAGGGCTTAGTCAAAGCACATACATAGACAAAATGATGACACACTTTAAGATGGAAAACTCCAAGAAAGGAGGTGTTCCAATGACTAAAGGTACCGTGTTGAACAAATCGCAATCTCCTTCAACGGACATTGATATTAAGCGAATGGAAAATGTTCCATATGCTTCAGCGATTGGTTCCATCATGTATGCTATGCTGTGCACTAGACCTGACGTCTCGTATGCTTTGAGCATTACTAGCCGTTATCAGCAAAACCCTGGTTTTGCCCATTGGACTGCAGTTAAGAACATTCTGAAGTACTTGAGAAGGACTAAAGACATGTTTTTAATATATGGAGGAGTTGAAGAACAACTCACTGTAAGATGTTACACTGATGCTAGTTTTCAAACTGACCGAGATGACTCTCGCTCACAATCTGGTTTTGTATTCACACTCAATGGTGGAGCCATCTCTTGGAAAAGTTCCAAGCAAAGTGTGGTGGCAGATTCTACCACTGAATCTGAATACATTGCAGCATCTGATGCTGCAAAGGAAGCTGCTTGGATGAAGAAGTTCATAGCCGATCTCGATGTGGTTCCAAGTATTCAGCAACCAATCGAGATATTTTGTGATAACACAGGTGCTATTGCTCAAGCCAAAGAGCCCAGATCTCATCACAGGGCCAAGCATATTCATAGGAAGTTTCATTATATACGGGACATAGTGAAACATGGAGACATCGTGATAAGGAAAATCGACACAGATCAAAACCTAGCAGACCCGTTTACTAAGCCCATGACTCAGAACAAGCATGATCTACATAGAAATGCGATCGGGCTTAGATTAGCTAGTGATATGTTTTGATTTAGTATTTGGATGTACGAACTTTTAAACAGTTATACTTTTGAATTCATTTTGATCTACTGATATAGATACAATTATGAATCCTATAACTGTGTTCGATTTTAATACATTTAATCCATGGATATTGTATTCTAAATTATCCATAGTCGATCAGACTTGTGGGAACAATTCTGAATTAAGACTATTCTGAATTTAGACTCAAGGAGTTGACTTCTAAATTCACAGACCTCATTATGAACGACGTTGGATGTATCTCGCCACAAACCATCTTTATTATAAGATGCTTTGATATTGGTATACTCATTTAGTATCCTATGACCTGAGATGCATACTAGAACTTCCGTTTACCGAGGGTTATTCTTTGATCACTGTCAACCGCTGTCGCGTAACTGCCAGTCATAAAGGCTTTGGTTGGGAATAATTCTGAAGTTCAGTGGGAGTTGTATGTAGTCAATAAGGGATTCTGTACTCTTACATTATATGTAACAGTTAGACATCGTGGCGCCCTCGTTGATTCAAACTGGTGAAGTGTGAGGCCTCACCCAAACTGACTGTGTGTTTGATTGGACCATTTTGAATCTAGATCGAGAACTATAATAATTGAGTCCTATATGAGAATTAATCTCAATGACTCAATTGATGTCTTTTACAGAAAGGATAAATGACTATGATTACCATAAGTTTATTGTCTTGTTATAGTAAAATGATACTAGAAGAAGATGTTTGGTTAATGACTTTAAAGTGTCATACCTTGTTGGGGGCAGCCATGTGCAGCTAGAGCGCCGCTGACTGTCTACGTGGAATTTAACCGAATGCCGTCCAAGTGGGAGCTTGTTGGATTATGTACGGGTTCGGTTACGTTATGTTGCCAACCGAGCTATGACCCGTAAGAGTTACACCTTGGGTAACAAATATTAAGTCCACTTAATTTGATTAACTGGCGCTTACGAACTATAACGGGTTATTATAATTTATAATTGTTATAATTATTTAGTATTAATGTTTATTTAAATAAATAAATAAAGAAAAAAAAATCAAAGTTGCTAGTGGTAGGCCAAGAGGCTCAATTATTGCTTTCTATATTAAACGTTGCTTTTGAAAAGCAAAGTAAAGAATTGATGGAGCAAAGTAAAGAATTATTGCTTTCTATACAACTTGTAAGACACCACTAAAACACCAATTATTGGGATATTCAACTATATATTTTTCTTCTACTTCAACGCATCTTGGGTGTGTCTTCCAATTTTTTCTTCTGCTTTTCAATTCTCAGGGGAACTTGATGGTTTTTCTTGATCTTCACAAAGAAGAACTGTGCAAGCTTTGATTTTTCTTTCAACTTTCTAACAACCGATATATTTGATTGCAACCGTGGATCACGCCTCTTAGAGCCGCAACCACTGTGTTCCAATTTAGTGTTCGTTGATTCTAGCGTTCATTCGTTGTCCCTTGGTGTTTCAAACGGTTAATTATTAACCACAAAGGTATATTATATCTCATCAGTAGGATATTCATACTTTGTATTTGCATTGTTTGTAACCCAGATCCTGTCGGGTTCATTCTGGTATTTTATTATTACTCCGCTGCGTTAACTGTTATTAATTAGATTAATAATTATCAAAACTGTTTTGATAAATAAACTAACGATGATACCACTGAACCCAACAGTTGTCATGTTTGGTGCTCACCAGACTCCATCATCACAGGGTTCAAATTCGATCTCTATCGTTTGACAAGGTTTATTGAATGATTTGGGGGGATTATTGTCAAGGATTAAACCCTAATGGCAGTGGAATCATGAAGATGTTTTGCAGTGTGAAGTATGCAATTCTATGTTACTCTTGTTTGTTAATTGGCCTTTGCCATGATGGGTGCGCTCTCATGACAGGTCACAAGATCAAATAAAAATCAAATCCTTTTGTTTTTGGGGGAGATCGCATGGTGTTTTACCAGGTTCTCTTCCCAAATATGTGTGTGTTCTATTGTGTGTGTGTTGTGTGTTGTGTTTGTGGTTTCTTGTTGTTGCTAAAAGCTGCATAAAAAGCAAAAGTGCACACCTGCAAGTGCATCAACAAACAAACATCCAGTGCAGTCTTCAGACGAAACGAATGAGCAACCGCATGACAAAAGGTACATTTAGCCACATTTTGCATATCTCAAACAATTTTGCCACGAAAATTGCATTCGTTACAGCTTATTAATCATATGCTCATTCGCATTCGTGTTAGTGATTATGCATATCATTATTAATCAAGAATTATGGCTCTCAAGTCTCTAACTTGGTTGCCTGTTGATACAATTTGGGCCCATTAACATATTTATACATCATTACTTTCCAACCAGATTAAGAGTAGGCAATGGGAAATGCAAAACCATGGTGCATTCATATAACGTATTGGAGTCTCAAAACGTGTATTCCTTCTCAAAAATTTGATGTATAGATAGATACAATATTGTCATGTGACTACCCTGAACTATCATATAGTTAAGCATAATACTCACTCATTGTTGATCACTGTTCTTAAACTCAATTGTTTTGTTTTGGTGCGAATGAGGTTTGATTTGTTTTGAGTTCTGAGTTATCCATCATAATTTTTGTTGATCAAGTTTAGTAGTTTTGAACCTTGTTGATCATTGTTCTCGAACTCAATTGTTTTGTGGCTTTTTAATAGAGATGTATTATTGTTTTACTTTTAGCCTTTTGTAACAAGGTTATTGTATATCATCTTCTACCTGAATTTTAAAGTGATACCGACACTGACACCACTTATGTTGGAAGCTCAAGATGCATGATGATCACTTCTTGTGGGCATAGCAAACAAAATTATCAAGGCAGGTGACAATGGTTTATCTTAAAACTGGAGTCTGTAGGTGATATATTTATAGTTGTAGACTTATTGAAGATCCAGATGAAATATCCACTCATACATACATGAACAAGTGACAAGTGAGTAACTAAGCCTTCACCTTTTGTTGCAAGTTTATATATGTATTTGGGTTCCTAGTCAATGTGTTCTTATTGATGTGTGTTTCTGCTCTTACTATTATTTTTTCTATAGCATTTTATGTGAGTTGCAGCTTGTAGTTCTTGATCTCTCCTTAATCTACATGCACATGCAGTGACTCAAAGGTAGTTTAATTTTCATATTATATTTAATAACTACTGTATTTATTTATTTATTACTGCGAGTAATCATATGCTTATTTTGCAAACAGTATTATTGGTTAAATAGATAAAGAGCTATGATTTTTGAAAGCAAGGGTGTGTAAGAGTGTTTGTTATGGTTGTTTAGGTTTGTAAGTTACATACATTGTTTGATAATTTTTCAAAACTAGTTAGCTTGTCCAAAAAGAGTTCTATTGGTTTATTAGGAAAGAAGACGGTACCAAATTTTGATCAATGAAAGATCTGTTAGCTCAGAAGTCGGTAAGAGCAATCTAGAATGACGGTGTCAACCACTTGCCTTTTGAAGAAGTTGGTGTTTCGAACCCACCCAGATCTGAGTGCCTTAGTCCTCTATGTGTCCTATATTCATCTCTAAATTTGTTTCTCAATTGGGACCACATCACTAACCTCCTTATAAGAAAACCTATTGCTAATAAAATCTACCGACTCAAATCTCAGCATTTTGTTCAAATTAAAATTTAAATCCATAACTTTTAATATTTACATGTCATGAGTATCATATCATTACGTATAAATTTTTTTCTAATCGATACTTTCCGAGTCATCATCTATGTTGCAGCTCAGAAATCTTCAAAGGTCCGCAAACAAAACCGCCTCTAGTGGATATTAGGATACACCCACTGCCAGCTAGCAAAATCTCAGCCGTCCATCGTCCATTTCTCTAATATAAATTGCAAACAAACCCCCCCTACTTTTTTTCTTCATATTTGCCTCCTTCCCCAAGAAACCCTAATATATATAGAGAGAAAAAAGAGAGAATGGCGATGGAGATTTCGATGTATGCTTATTTTTCTCTTTACTGATTTACTGCGGTTACATGTAGAAGATGATATATTTGATTCAGGCGTTCGATCTACCTTATGATCTATGCTCATGGATGGCAAGAGGACTTTGGCTATATGAGGAGGTACATACGTGGTAACGTTCTTTTTCTGAGTTCATCTTTAGATGCGATTTCATGCCGTAAAACCTTGTCCTCATTTAGGGTTATTCGTAATGTATTTGCGTGATAGTTTCGTATCTTTTAATTGTTTAGTTATTTCTCTTGTGAATAATTTGATCGATTGTCTTCTTCATGTTGGGATGTTGGCGATAGGTGTAACAATAGGACCATACGATTGTATCTGATGTAACATCACGTTGCTGATAATTTCGATCACATCTTCTGAGGGTCAACAGGTTCTGTCAACATAGGTCTCGAGATCTGTTTCATTTCAGTTTATCATGTTCTTGAAGGGTTCAAAGAGTTATTATCCGAGACGAAATTAAATCATTGTGGAAGCTCTTAATGATGTGTTGATGAGAAGTTTCATTATGAAGTGTTCATCAGGTTTGTATGTAGATGTAAGCTTTGATTTTGATGGGCCTCTCTACTGGGTTGCTCTATGTTATGCTTGTTTGTTATTTGGCCTTTGCCATGATGGGTGAGCTCGCATGGCAGGTCCCCAGATCCTAATAAAAAGAACATATTTTGTTTTTGGGGGAGATCGCACGGCGATTGCTGGGTTCTCTTCCCTGGTGTGAATGTCGTGTGTGTGTGTGTGTATGCCTTCGTTATTTCATCGTCGATTTCCAAATGTGCCTATGATTTAAAGTATTGGAACTATATCAGCAAATGAACGTTCCGGCGATTAAGTACCCCAACTACAGGAGGTACATTTAGCCAAAAGAATTCCAATGTCTCGAACTTGGATATTCATATTAATGAGACTAAACACCATCTGCTGAGGGATCTGTTGTTTTTTAAGCATTGTTCATCACATTTTATCTTGAGCTGTTACTAGCATTCAAGAATTTATATTCTCAATCTAGCATACTCAAGAATTTAGTCAGCTGTTTTCTGAGATATATTTAAAGTTCAGCATCATCAAACATACTTGAGGTATCGAGCATGAAGGGCTAAAACAGAGGTATATTTGGATTATTTGTATTCTTATCAGACATTCCCATCAATATTACATTGAATGTGTTCAAGCTGTGAAGGGTCTCTTAACATATTTAGCTAAAAAGATGGTATCTTTTTGGCATATTTATTATTTTCAGACATCCCCATGGACCCCATCAATATATCTTGATGCTTGATCTATGGTATTATCTTACCTTCATTCCTGCAAGCTTAACAACATTCTTAGTTTTTGGATTTTAGCAAGTTTGGAACATACTACTTTCAAAGAATCAGCATGGTATTTGAATGAAATTTGGTTTGAACATAAAGATTCTGTCATGTTATCCATGTATAAATCTTGGTGTTTTGGTTCTTTGTATTGTTACGTATTGTTTCAAACCTGGTACACAATTTCAACCTTTTGTATCCTTTGATATTGGAGTTGGCCGTATCAATTAGATATGAAGTTCATAAGTTTCTGTATCATGCTTCGTGTGCCTTTGTTTTAGTCTATGAGTTTCTGCAAATCTGCAATAAGGTTTCTGATCGCTACACGGCTTTGCCTGCTATCTGTTTCTTGTTGGAAGCTCATCAAGATGATTATTGTTGGAGCTTGCATATGATGATGGATGCTGCAGTCCATCTGGTATGGATATCTGCTTGATAGTTCTCATTGTACGGGGACCTGTGATAACCTTTGTTCATAATAAATTCAAGTTGCTCTGGGGTTCTGGTTTGTTTTTCTTATTGTTGATTTGCTTGTCATCTATACTTTAGCTTTACTATTAGATACTTGATTATCTGCCCATTTTCCATGACATGTGACATGGCTGGCTTGTTTCCTTAAGCATTACATCCTCATAATCTGAGTTTGAAGAAGGGGAAGGAGAAGGAGCCCTCGACCAGCAACCAATAGAGGAGGATTTATTCAATCACATAGTTTGGGCTTCTAAAATTCCTCTTTTGAATCAATTGATTGTTGTTTTCATGTATTGTTTTCCTCGTATATGTGAGGAAATTCATTTGTTGCTCCAAACATGTTAGCGATAGGTGGAACAATAACAATAGAGCCATACAATTGTATTTGCTTTGACATCTGGTTGCTGAACTTTTGGTCAAGTTTTGATGCTCAACAGGTTCTGTTAACATATAACTTGAGAACTGATTCATTTCAGTTGATCGGGTCTTGATGTGTTGAAGGAATTATTGTCTCAGCTGAAATTGATTCATTGTGGAAGCCTTCAAATAATGTGTTGATGAGAAGTTGCAGTATGAAGTGTTCATCAGGTTTGTATGTAGATCTTAACTTTGGTTTGATGGGCCTCTTTATAGGATGCTCCAGCCTCTATGTCTTACAAGTTCGTTAGTTGGCCTTTGCCATTATGGGTGAGCTCACATGGCAGGTCACTAGATCTTAATAAAAAAGTAACATTTATGGTTTTGGGGGAATATCGCATGGCGTTTTGCCAGGTTCTGTCCCCACGTCTGTTTGTCGTGTGTGTATGCCCTTTGTTATTTCATTATCATTTTTCAGAGTTGCATACAATGCCATATACAAGAACTTAATTCCGCAAACAACTGAAGGTACATTTAGCCAAAAAAGGTTAAATTTGGAACTTGGATATTCATATCCTTATAGAATGAAATACACCATATATCATGCTGAGGATTCCGTTGTATCCTTATTGTTGTTCACATTTAATCTCCAAGCTGCTATTATCATTGAAGAATTATGTTCTCAATCTAACCGATACGATTGTTTTTAAACATATATTTAAATGTCAGTGTCATTTAAGCACGCTTGAGATATCGGGTTTGAAGCACTAAAATGTTGGTATTTTTGGCTAGTTCTTATTAATACAGACTCACATAAATATTGTTTTAAACGCTCAATGTGCGAAGGCCTTCATCACAATTAGCTGTTATCCAAGGAATATTTAAATTCCAGCATCATCCAATCAGACTCCGGACATATGCAGGGTGAAAGGGTAACCAATGGTAAAATTGACTTATTTTTATTATTTGCACACTCCCGTCAACATTTATGTAAATGCTTTATGAAAGTCTGATTTAGTATTATTTAATCAGCAAACATAAAGTTATTGTTAGTTTTGAAAACTAATAGCAGCAAGGTATTTTGCAGGTCTTATATTTAAGTGTAATCTTGATTTGAACATTAAGTTTCTGTCATGTCGTCCATGTATTCATTTTGGTGCTTTTGTTCATTTTTGTTATTACATATTCTTTTGAGTTGGATGCCTGGTTTCAACTTTTTTGTAGCCATTGATAATGGAGTTGGTATCATTCTTCATGGATTGGATATGTAGTCCCTATATTTGTATAATTCTTCATGTCCCTTTGGTTTGGTGTATGGGTTCTTGCAATAAGTTTTTTGATTTCTGCATGGCTTTTCCTGCCCTCCGTTTCTTGCTGGAAGCTCAAGATTTATTTTGTGGCTTGCGTTTTCTTAAGAGCAGAGGGATTAGCTAACTTGGTCCATGAAAAGCAGCACCAATATCCAAAACAATCTTGAGCATTCTTATGATGATGGAAGCTGCAGTCCATCTGCTGAGGATTCTGCTTGATAGTTCTTGTTCTGGGATCAGCGGTGATCTCTGTCCGAAACAAATTGAAGTCACTCTGTCTTTCTGGTTTGTTTCTTATTGTTGATTTTGCTAGGTTTTTATACTTGAGCTGACTATTTGATACTTGGTCATCTGCCATCTGGCCTGTCTACTAACGTTTAGTAAGACATCATCTTTATATTTAGGTCGAAGGTCTAATTGACAAATCTTCATTGTTCTTCTTAGCAATCTACAAAGCATAAACAAAGTGATTTTAACTGAAATAAGGCTAGTTGGTGAATTGTTGCATCAAATTGTTTGCAATCTATGTACAATTTGATCATTGCTAAAACAGGAAACTGAAGACATAACCGAGATATTTTTTGCTTCACATATCGTATCTTGTTCTGATTCTGTTTCTATATATGTGCGACTGATTTTATAATTGCACCTGCAAATTTGTTTTGTTGTCTCAGCTGATCGGGTCTTGATGTGTTGAAGGAATTATTGTCTCAGCTGAAATTGATTCATTGTGGAAGCCTTCAAATAATGTGTTGATGAGAAGTTGCAGTATGAAGTGTTCACCAGGTTTGTATGTAGATCTTAACTTTGGTTTGATGGGCCTCTTTATAGGATGCTCCAGCCTCTGTGTCGTACAAGTTCGTTAGTTGGCCTTTGCCATTATGGGTGAGCTCACATGGCAGGTCACTAGATCTTAATAAAAAAGTAACATTTATGGTTTTGGGGGAATATCGCATGGCGTTTTGCCAGGTTCTGTCCCCACGTCTGTTTGTCGTGTGTGTATGCCCTTTGTTATTTCATTATCATTTTTCAGAGTTGCATACAATGCCATATACAAGAACTTAATTCCGCAAACAACTGAAGGTACATTTAGCCAAAAAAGGTTAAATTTGGAACTTGGATATTCATATCCTTATAGAATGAAATACACCATATATCATGCTGAGGATTCCGTTGTATCCTTATTGTTGTTCACATTTAATCTCCAAGCTGCTATTATCATTGAAGAATTATGTTCTCAATCTAACCGATACGATTGTTTTTAAACATATATTTAAATGTCAGTGTCATTTAAGCACGCTTGAGATATCGGGTTTGAAGCACTAAAATGTTGGTATTTTTGGCTAGTTCTTATTAATACAGACTCACATAAATATTGTTTTAAACGCTCAATGTGCGAAGGCCTTCATCACAATTAGCTGTTATCCAAGGAATATTTAAATTCCAGCATCATCCAATCAGACTCCGGACATATGCAGGGTGAAAGGGTAACCAATGGTAAAATTGACTTATTTTTATTATTTGCACACTCCCGTCAACATTTATGTAAATGCTTTATGAAAGTCTGATTTAGTATTATTTAATCAGCAAACATAAAGTTATTGTTAGTTTTGAAAACTAATAGCAGCAAGGTATTTTGCAGGTCTTATATTTAAGTGTAATCTTGATTTGAACATTAAGTTTCTGTCATGTCGTCCATGTATTCATTTTGGTGCTTTTGTTCATTTTTGTTATTACATATTCTTTTGAGTTGGATGCCTGGTTTCAACTTTTTTGTAGCCATTGATAATGGAGTTGGTATCATTCTTCATGGATTGGATATGTAGTCCCTATATTTGTATAATTCTTCATGTCCCTTTGGTTTGGTGTATGGGTTCTTGCAATAAGTTTTTTGATTTCTGCATGGCTTTTCCTGCCCTCCGTTTCTTGCTGGAAGCTCAAGATTTATTTTGTGGCTTGCGTTTTCTTAAGAGCAGAGGGATTAGCTAACTTGGTCCATGAAAAGCAGCACCAATATCCAAAACAATCTTGAGCATTCTTATGATGATGGAAGCTGCAGTCCATCTGCTGAGGATTCTGCTTGATAGTTCTTGTTCTGGGATCAGCGGTGATCTCTGTCCGAAACAAATTGAAGTCACTCTGTCTTTCTGGTTTGTTTCTTATTGTTGATTTTGCTAGGTTTTTATACTTGAGCTGACTATTTGATACTTGGTCATCTGCCATCTGGCCTGTCTACTAACGTTTAGTAAGACATCATCTTTATATTTAGGTCGAAGGTCTAATTGACAAATCTTCATTGTTCTTCTTAGCAATCTACAAAGCATAAACAAAGTGATTTTAACTGAAATAAGGCTAGTTGGTGAATTGTTGCATCAAATTGTTTGCAATCTATGTACAATTTGATCATTGCTAAAACAGGAAACTGAAGACATAACCGAGATATTTTTTGCTTCACATATCGTATCTTGTTCTGATTCTGTTTCTATATATGTGCGACTGATTTTATAATTGCACCTGCAAATTTGTTTTGTTGTCTCAGCTGATCGGGTCTTGATGTGTTGAAGGAATTATTGTCTCAGCTGAAATTGATTCATTGTGGAAGCCTTCAAATAATGTGTTGATGAGAAGTTGCAGTATGAAGTGTTCACCAGGTTTGTATGTAGATCTTAACTTTGGTTTGATGGGCCTCTTTATAGGATGCTCCAGCCTCTGTGTCGTACAAGTTCGTTAGTTGGCCTTTGCCATTATGGGTGAGCTCACATGGCAGGTCACTAGATCTTAATAAAAAAGTAACATTTATGGTTTTGGGGGAATATCGCATGGCGTTTTGCCAGGTTCTGTCCCCACGTCTGTTTGTCGTGTGTGTATGCCCTTTGTTATTTCATTATCATTTTTCAGAGTTGCATACAATGCCATATACAAGAACTTAATTCCGCAAACAACTGAAGGTACATTTAGCCAAAAAAGGTTAAATTTGGAACTTGGATATTCATATCCTTATAGAATGAAATACACCATATATCATGCTGAGGATTCCGTTGTATCCTTATTGTTGTTCACATTTAATCTCCAAGCTGCTATTATCATTGAAGAATTATGTTCTCAATCTAACCGATACGATTGTTTTTAAACATATATTTAAATGTCAGTGTCATTTAAGCACGCTTGAGATATCGGGTTTGAAGCACTAAAATGTTGGTATTTTTGGCTAGTTCTTATTAATACAGACTCACATAAATATTGTTTTAAACGCTCAATGTGCGAAGGCCTTCATCACAATTAGCTGTTATCCAAGGAATATTTAAATTCCAGCATCATCCAATCAGACTCAGGACATATGCAGGGTGAAAGGGTAACCAATGGTAAAATTGACTTATTTTTATTATTTGCACACTCCCGTCAACATTTATGTAAATGCTTTATGAAAGTCTGATTTAGTATTATTTAATCAGCAAACATAAAGTTATTGTTAGTTTTGAAAACTAATAGCAGCAAGGTATTTTGCAGGTCTTATATTTAAGTGTAATCTTGATTTGAACATTAAGTTTCTGTCATGTCGTCCATGTATTCATTTTGGTGCTTTTGTTCATTTTTGTTATTACATATTCTTTTGAGTTGGATGCCTGGTTTCAACTTTTTTGTAGCCATTGATAATGGAGTTGGTATCATTCTTCATGGATTGGATATGTAGTCCCTATATTTGTATCATTCTTCATGTCCCTTTGGTTTGGTGTATGGGTTCTTGCAATAAGTTTTTTGATTTCTGCATGGCTTTTCCTGCCCTCCGTTTCTTGCTGGAAGCTCAAGATTTATTTTGTGGCTTGCGTTTTCTTAAGAGCAGAGGGATTAGCTAACTTGGTCCATGAAAAGCAGCACCAATATCCAAAACAATCTTGAGCATTCTTATGATGATGGAAGCTGAAGTCCATCTGCTGAGGATTCTGCTTGATAGTTCTTGTTCTGGGATCAGCGGTGATCTCTGTCCGAAACAAATTGAAGTCACTCTGTCTTTCTGGTTTGTTTCTTATTGTTGATTTTGCTAGGTTTTTATACTTGAGCTGACTATTTGATACTTGGTCATCTGCCATCTGGCCTGTCTACTAACGTTTAGTAAGACATCATCTTTATATTTAGGTCGAAGGTCTAATTGACAAATCTTCATTGTTCTTCTTAGCAATCTACAAAGCATAAACAAAGTGATTTTAACTGAAATAAGGCTAGTTGGTGAATTGTTGCATCAAATTGTTTGCAATCTATGTACAATTTGATCATTGCTAAAACAGGAAACTGAAGACATAACCGAGATATTGTTTGCTTCACATATCGTATCTTGTTCTGATTCTGTTTCTATATATGTGCGACTGATTTTATAATTGCACCTGCAAATTTGTTTTGTTAACAAACCTTTTTGATAGTGTTTTCTGGGATGGGGTTGTATTTGCTATCATTTTATGTATCTGACTGAACGATCCAAATGAAGCAAGTCAGTTGGTTTAATATGTATCTGACATGCGCATGGTTCGGTTGCTGGTTTGGGGCTTTAGCTCTCTGCCCATGAGTAAGCCTTTAAATCAAAAAACCATTGAAGCAAGCCTGTTTGGCTGATCACCTTGCTGAAATTTTGTCTAAATGTGAATTTCACAAGCATTCATTGTTTTCTAACCCATATTACATGTGTAGTGCTCCGTTTGTAGTGTGTATAAGATATTTGAGCTCGTAAATGGTAAGAGCGTCTTGGACGGCCTTTGCTTTTCAAAGAGTTGGTAGTTGAAGTCCACAGCGTCTTGTCGGCTTTAAGGTTATCATTGTTTTCTTTTCAGGTCTTTACTTATGAAAATTGTTTTGTAAAACGAAAAAAAATGAAGTTTTATACAAATATATCATTCTTAAGGAGATTTTATACAATAGTTAATTAATTTGTGGGGTGAGATGAGAAGGGTTTTAAACCAAATAAAGAGGGGACATCTGTGTGCCGTATAGGCTTTGGGTTACCGGTACAAGCAAGTCTAGGCGGGACAAATTTTTTTGTCGGGTCAAAATATGGTCCGTGGTCTGTTTTTGATTTACCATTTCACATCTCATACGTTTTTGGTTTCTGCTCTCGTCCTGTAGAAAATGGATGCCAACTAAACTGATTAGAAGCTAAAGAAGTTCTGGCAATGGCATCCTCTTTGAAGACCATTAGGTGATGTTGGTGCTGACTACTCCATCTACAATCACATTTATCCCATTAGAAGCTTCAAGGAATTCTTTAAATCCGGACGTTTATCTAGAATGCATTATTGTCTACCATAAGTTATTTTAATATAATTTTTGGAGTAAGTTTTGCTATAGTGGTTAGCCACAAATTGCCGTATACATGCATCCCTCTGCTTGAAAAATATACTTATCAGATTTCAATTCTTTTGGTTGAATTTAAGTGAATTCATTTAAAATTCAGTTTCAATTTTTTTCTCCACCAAAACAAAGGGTAACATTCAAATTTTAGATGAAATAATTTTTGCAAACCAAGCAAATTAAAAGGCAAATTTCACATTCACATTTTATTAATATAAACAAGTCGCACACATCATACTCGTTATAAATAGGACTAGTATTTTGTAGAATTGGTGTTAATTATGAAAGTACTTTCATCCAGTAAGCATATGTTGCACAATCAATGTAAGGATAACCGAAATGATAAAAGGTATCGCTTGGTGATTGATCTTGCACGAACGTAATTTTTAAATTAGTTTTGTTTGTTACCTGAAACGTTTCTAGAGATTGTTACTTTCTATAACCAAAAGCTCGAAACTAAAATATCCATACGTCCATAATTATCATTATCATAAAGGTTAATTCATATGGTATTAATACAACTCATAAGACGACCAGCTCACTTTATTTTTAAACTCAAATTTTAGCTATTACAACCCGAAGCAGCCACCCCACACGGTAAAAGAGATGAAATTAACACATCTAGCAAATGTATACGGCAAGTATATGCTAATAATACTGCATCATTACAAAATCAAAACACTGTTATAAAAACAGATGTGTTTCTCCTAATTCTATATAGTATATTACCCGAGAATAAATTAACCACCTCCACACTAGATCACAGCCATTCAAAATATGCAAAGTTAGATGTTTGTCATTTAAATTACCTAGAATCCTTCTAGAAGGAGAGGTTATTATCGGTTTTTACCTCCGAACCGTGTTCCTTGCTTTTCTCCCCCACGTCACCCCACTCCACTCTTAATTTCTTCCCCTAGGCTATATTCTCCTTGGTCTTTCTTCACAACTACAAAACCAAATACTCTTCTCTCGCAAATGACCTCGCCGGATATCCTCTCTCGCAAACCTTCTTCATTTCACTGTTCGTCACTAGAATTGGGACTAAGGTTCACATATGCGCATGTTAATAATCAGAGCCTCAAGGTTTCTCGGTGATTGTGTGCAGAAACGCAACAAATATGCCAACTGAAGATGGAGTGGTATAGGAATCTCCTCCGGAAATTATGTTGTTTTCGCCTATTATTGTCATGACATATGTTTTTTAGGTAATTATTTCCCTCAATTTGATAAATTAATCTATTTTAGGTTCATGTTTCAATCGACGGATTTGAAGCATGTTCTGGTTTAACCTGATTTATATTTTATGTTTTATATGTGTTTGTATTCAACTCTTAACATTTGAGGATAAATTGCTCAAAATCAAGGGCTTTTCATTTTTCAAGTTTATGTCTTTTTATAACAGGTTAGGAAAATGAGGAGTTATGTATCAGACAGGAACCCTTAAATGACTAAAGTTCTCCTCGATTATTAGTTCGATTAGGCATCCGTGGATGATTGAGCTTCTCCTGTTTGAATTACAGATCACGCTCACTGCTATTCGAGTAAAGTAGGATCGTAAGCCTGAAGTTAGTCCAATCGGCATGATTCTATGCATCTCAACTATCTTACAAGTCCATTTTGATATCTTTTATAAATTTTCAATTAGATTTATAGAGTTCTGTTGCCTGAACTAACCTTACCTTTCTTGCCTGAGTTGCATACACACTTCTTTTATGTTTACTAAAGGTACTTCATTTTGTAATGTTAGAAATGTGTTATTGAAATTGAGGATTTTCTAATTGGTTTTTTAGTTGATATAAATTTTAGGCAATTTGATACACCGAGGCTATGGTAGCTGAAAATGATGAGAAAAATTGTCTGCTTTGATTTGTCAGATTTGGGTAATATCACTGGTCAATGGGACGTACATGGATTTTATGCTCCATAACCTTACAATCCTATGTATTGGATCTCTATTACTTCAATGAATCTTATATCTTCATTGCTACTGATTTGAAGCCACCTTTAAAATGAAATTATGCAAGGATACTCATAGTATGAACTCAAGATTATAACGTTCAAACGGAACAGACATATTTTATGGCAAAGTTGTTTTACTTCTACTTGATGAATGTAACTAAAGCTCTGGAACTATATCTATAATATCTCTGTGACCGGACATATGAAGTCACTCTTCAAAGGGGAGCAAAAAACGTTGGATAGCATGCACTTTTAAGTACACCATTCCTGAGCCCGCATTTAGTGGTTATATCATAATCTTTATACTAATATAATATGCACTTCTATTTTCAGAAAGCAATGCAAAAACGTTAATGTGTTTTGACTTCCTAAGATATATTAATGGTTAGGTTCCTGATCTAGGTGGCTTTGGTGCTGCAAAGTAGGACATATCTACAACTAGATAGAGGTTTATACAATTTTGACTTAACAATTTCATAGCTGCAAATGAAAAACAAAGGTTTTACATTGATAATATTGCTTTAATTCTTTGATATAAGCATAAAAAGTTGTTGACGGTGACCACAATGATGGTGCTGAAATTGATGACTCAAAAGGGGATAACAAGGTATGATGTTTCTTTTATTTTTGATTGACTGGTTAATAGATTATATTTTGTACAACTATAAACTAATGGCTCCCCATTCGTCTTGCATGACAGATTGAAATTTTAATAAGGGAGGAGATCCATATAAATGAAACTGTCAAATCGCTTTTGTTATATTGTTTGTTCTATCATGATCTTGTCAATTTTAGGTGCACAAAGTTTATATGTTTGTCTCACACATGTTATGAATTTGTTATGCAACCACCCTCACTTCCCATTATCTTAATGAAAAATAAAACTTTGGATTATCCTTTCTTTTGCAGCTAGGATGTATTGCCCACATAAGCGGGACTAGCATAGGAAAACCTTTCTATTTATTATAATCTTTTCTTGCATGCAACAGTAGTTTCACAAATATTATTTCTTGTCTTTGCAGGTAGAAGTTCATTTTATTTGCTCCAATGCAATGCAATACAATTCTTCAGATACCATATACTTTCTGTTGTTAGAGTTAAGTCTTATTTCTTATGTTTAGGTTTCTTTTAAAGGCAAAAAAGTAAATCGAAATATGAAATGGTCCTTTGACTATTACAGTGGATTTAAATGAATGTATGAGATGAAAGACAAAATTGATGTGTAAATTATGAGTTGAGTAACTAGCTTCATTAACCAATGTTGATACAGAGATTATTGGCTTTTTATTAGCTCTAGATAACTCTTTTCACATGCATATTAATGCAACTTATTAGTAATTCACGTCATCGCACTGGTGTGATTAACTCCATAACTACTATTCCTTGCATGTTGTTGTTGTATCTGACATTTATTGTATAATTTAGCTATTGCGCACTTGTAATTTGGTGTTACACTGAAAGCTGTATGTTACAATAATTTTGGTAATGTGATGTTATTATGATGTTGCAGTACCCGGCCACCGGACGGGTATAAAACTAGTATAACATGGTTTCTGAAAAAACAAGTTGTATAACATCTTCAAGCACTCAAGAAAATAACAAGTCTCGGTTTGTAGCAACAAAACCTGGGTTGAGGTAGGACATTACAGGATACAACAGTTAATTTTCATCTATGCAAAAACACAACTTTCATGCCATAATTGGAGAACATTACTAGGCTTTGGACAACCGACCTTTAAAAAGGAAACATTTGGTTATGCAGAAAGCAAAACAACACGAAGCTTACTGTACAATTAAGTCGGTAATGCTTAGAGTTCAGTCGAGTAAATGCACTCGTCAACAAGTTGCCTAAGGTTAGGATTCTCCATGGCAGCAACAATTCTTTCCTTGTCATTTAATTGCTTGTTAACTGAAAACAATTGTCATTGTTATGATATGATAAACCAGTTATCAAGTATGATTTGTAGTTATGAGTTGTATATGCCTTTACCTGCTTCTTCATCTGCATGGGATCCAGGGGCTACTTTGATGTCTACCTGTAATATTTGAGCATCAAATGAAATACGACCAACAATGGAGATCCGTTTCATCAACGACAATATAAGGGAGATGAAAACAAATAAACATATCCAGTATATTCCACTAAAAAACAGGGTCTGGGGTAGGTGGTGACGAGTCTTTCCTCTATCTTGAAAGATAGAGAGACCGCTTCCAAAGAGACCCCCGACTCGAAAACGATAGCAAACAGATTATAGAGCATACAACACATAGGTATATATCACATACGAGTTTAGAATAAGCATAGACATATTCATAAGGGAGATGAAAGCATATTATAGAGCATACAACACATAGGTATATATCACATACGAGTTTAGAATAAGGGAGATGAAAATGACATTCTAAAATCAGCCCTAGAAGATTCAATGTTTAACTTGCTGTTTTCTGATGGTCAAAACCTAAAACACGCTTTAACAAGACCAAAATAAAGATATTATCTAGTGTTTGTGAATCGACAGACAAGTAAATCTTGATTAACTGTATTGATCCGAAGACCAAATTTTAAGATAACTGACCTTAAAATGTGGAGGGAAGCAATCCTTGAGTTTGATTCTCAGGCATAGACCGATGATTGTTGCCATACTGCAGTGCTGAATGGTTGGGGTGAAAGTTATCCTAATATAGAACAAGTGAAGCATCATAATCATAACTAATAATATACTGTGCCGTGTAGATAAGCTTAATTACATGCCATGCACATAATACAACATTGTAAAGTAAATCTATGAGACCATAAATTGGATAAATACACCTAGAGGTGCACATTTTAACTGGTTAGTGCACTTTACATGCTTAATAGAACATGGTGTTCAAGGCTGCATCTTTTGATATTTTGAGCCGCTTAAACACAATGCTTAATTGATGCAGGTCAAATAACATGGTGTAAAAAGGAAGGTCAGAAGAACATAACAATCGACTGAATAATACAAAATTTGCAGACTTAGGATAATAATATTAGGGAAGACTGTTATAAAATTCCAGTCGGGGGTCTCTTTGGAAGCGGTCTCTCTACCTAACAAGATAGAGGAAAGACTCGCCTACACCTACCCTCCCCAGACCCTGCTCTTGAGTGGGATATACTGGGTTTGTTTGTTTGTTTGTTATAAAATTCCAAAATACCAAGTACACCAAAAGGGCAATAAATTCTTGTTGACAATCTTAAGGGGGGCCATTGTCCAACGCAAGTAGCACGATATGTAGGGTCAATTGCTCCACAACCCAAATCATTCCAGTTAATAAAGTAATAAACCATGGTCATACACAAAAGGAAACCAACAAACTTTTGGTACTGTAACTTTTCGTACCCATTTCAAAAAATTTATGTTTCTACCCAATTTACCATGTTCCGGTTCACATTTTTTTTCATTAGGTCTGGCCGCTATGTAGCCGGTCGCATACCAGATCAAGCAAAAAATTATATCGTGCCGATTCAAACACACACAGCAAGGGTACTAGTTGCTCGAGTAAATCATCACTGGACTAAGCATACCTTGATTACATTCCACTAGATCCGCAGCCAGGGGCGGAGCTTGAACATTTTTGTAGCCCCCCCCCCCCACCCCCCCCCAAAAAAAAAAAATCCTCCACCATTGTCCGCAGCAGCAGTTATGATTATCTTTCATAACTTTGTAAATTGTAGTTAACAATAACTTAAGGGGGTTTTAAAGAGGACTCCAGTTTATGAGACTGGGAGTGAGAAAGAAAGAAACTAATGTAGGCCTACATTACCAATGAATTTATTATTGGGGATTCTATACCCACACCCTCTTTCTCATACCAACCACACACCAATGACAAATCATACAGGACCGTATAAATAATAGGTTAAACGGGTCATATGAAGTGTTATAATAATTTGTCATACGAGGCTACAGAGTCAAAACTTTTAGTGTGAATTATCTTTTCCTTCTTATGGTTTGGTCACATTTATTATTTTCATCCAAAATGTTTTTATTTATTTATTTATCTAGCTCCTTAAGGTTTAAAAAATTTGTTATTTTCACCTAAAACATTAACTTTTTTATTTTAAAATGTCAAAAGAAAAACGACAATTTACTCAAACTTTTATAACGCAAAATGCATCCACGGTAGTACAAACAGCCCGCATAAATGGTGCATGTATAGAAGCTAAAACGAAAAGAAATATTACTTATTTACTAAAACTGAAGCGCTAATGCGACCAAACTGTCGATAATTGTTCTACCCGACCTTCGTCCCGTGATTAGAGCCCAATAATGTAGTCAGCACTTTTCACGGTCTATTTTATTAATTCTAATTTAGTATATTATCAACACGATTTAAGTCAATGATAAGTATCAATAACTATATTATATTTTAGACAATATTTAGGCACTATAAAACAAAAGAGAATATGTCACAGAATAGTAACCAAGTTTTAAAAGTGTTTTAATTTAGTCACTCATGCATATTTTTCTCAAATTGGACCATCAAATGATCAAATCGAGTCATCATTAAATTTTCTTATGTCAAGTAAGTAACGGTGGAGAAGACGTGGTGGTCAGAATTTGCAATATATAAAATTATATTAAAAAATAACAAAAAACATGTTAATTTTGAAAAAAAATAAAAAAAAAGTACCTAAAATTTACGTCAACGTTCATATCAGCATCAAAAGATAAAAAAAAATATTTTCTAATTGAAAGCAAAAGTATAACATGCTAAAAAACATGTTAAGGCTTTTAATTTATATAAAATATAAAAACTGAGTGTCCTAACTAGAATACTTTTAAAACTTGAGTTACCTAATTGGAACAATTTTGAAAGTTGATTATTATTTTACAAAGTTACCCAAAAACAAAACAATGCACCTAAAGTATCAATATTCATTTTCCTAAACAACATATTCATTCGAAGCATACTATTTCTCATGGTTCAAAGGTGAAACTAGAGTGAATTGTTATTACATTTGTTATTTTTATTCAAAATTGTTTTTTTTCTTGCAGTTGACTGCTTAAAATTTGAAAATTTGTTATTTTCATAAAAAAATTAAATTAGCTCAATTGTTTTAAAATGTTAAATATTTTTCGTTAAAAGGAGATCCAGGAAAATTTTCATATAAAAACAAAATCCTAATTTATGTTTTTGATAAAATTTCTTTCTCGAAATTTATGTTTTTGAATGAAATAACAACTTTTCAAACCTTAGTAAGCGAAACTTAAGAAAAAACTTTAAAAAAAATTGACAAATATAATCAAACCAGAGTAACAAATGCGAAATTAAAACCATGAGAGATAAACTCACAGTATTGTGCCGAGCTTCTCATCGACGGTGACAGACTCCTCGGAGAGAACACTCAGCTGCTCCAACGAATACGGATGCTCCGGATCCCTAATGTCCCTCACTATATGTATACATCCATCTAAAGTCAAAGATCACATCATCATCATCATCACCATCATAATCACCTCACTAACAAATTAGCAAAAACAAAAACAGAAAACCGAATCATTCTGCAATTCACATGAGAAAACAACGAATCGATTGCAATCTGAGAAGCAAAAAGGATATCATAAATGTCAAGTGGATCAACGGCATCATGATCAACATCAGGTCGATTGATTCTCTCCTTCTTCTCACGTACGATTGGATTAGCGTTAATGAGCCCTAGAGTCATGGTTGGGTAGTGAAATCAACGAGTTAACGGGGATGAGAGAGTTGCTGATTGTTTGTTTATTGGTGTGTGAGTGGTTTTGGCCTTTTTGGGGGGTTCCAGTTTTGCCCCTGGAGAAACTGGGTACTCGTGCCCACAGATAATAATAATATTATATTTGCAATTGTTAATCGTTTACTAAAAGGGGAATACAGAATACTTGACTTGATTGCAATGGCCTTTGGGAGTTTAGACACATGCCCTTGCAAGGGCCTATACAGGTGTAATGTTATTCAAAACCACGATGGATGATTGTTGGGTCCCGGTTTACAACACCCATAGGAATGTAATCATTAACCATATTCAAATACTGTTTAATTTTTTTTTTCTAATACTCTGATTTAGTTTTATCTATTTCACACCTAAAACTACTTTTGCGTGTCTCAGGTGAGACTCGAACTTGACGTCTTTTAGATAAAGAGCATACACTCTTGTCACTAGGCAAATAAGCAATGATTTCGAAACCGGACCGGACCGGCCGGTCCGACCGGTTCGACCGGGAACCGGTGCCGGAGCCGGTTCGGTTCGGTGCTTTTGGACCGTTTTCCGGTTAACCGGCCGGTTCGCGCGGTCGACCGGTCCGACCGGAACCGGTGAACCGGGTTGAACCGGTTTTTGGTATTTTTTTTTTAATTTTAATAAAAAAATATTATTGGATATGAATTAAGAAACACCGGTTCGTTAATTTGGACTATATTTACTTGAATGGTATGTATTTTGGATGTTGTTTTGGATTAAGGAACACCGTTTAAACATGATATATTGTTTAAAATTGTTAATTTTGGTATGTATATGATATATTGTGTTAATTTGGACTATATTTACTTGAATGATATGTGTTTGTAGTTTTATAAATATTTAGAATTTTTTATATTTTTTTAAATATTTATGACGTCATCCGGTTCGTAATCCGGTCCGACCGGTCCGACCAGTGAACCTCTAGGCCGTCCGGTTCGCTTTCCAGTCCGGTTTTGAAAACATTGCAAATAAGGGGTGGTTAAAAAATAAAATATGTTCTGCTTAAACCATAGGATTAGAATATATGTACACTCATGCTAGTCATATGTCCATCTTTTGAAAAAATAGAATACGGACCGCCTTGTCTAATACAGGTTGTACTAACTTGTAAAATATCAGATCAGCCAGTTGTAATTACATAATATTTATAAAGCAATGAAAATGAGTAGAGAATTTTAGAGTTATTCTGTTAAAATAATAGGTACATCTCTATCCTCTATGTTTTCTATGTTTTTAGTTTCTAATAATTCTTTTTTATTTTTTGTATGGTTTATTATGGCCTGGAGTTGAGTTGCTGATCCAGCTGGGTTTGGAGTTGAGTTGCTGATCCAGTGGGCTCGTTGCTGATCCAGTTGCTTTAGGCTCATGGGCTTAACGTTTGCTTATGGGCTCGTGTCCGGCCTGTTGGCCTATATAGGGGAGAGAGTGTATGAGTTTGAGATAAGAAAAATATCTCAAATCTCACACACACGCTTCGTCTTCTCTCGAATATTCTCTAGGGTTTCATTGGTTCGATGAACTGCTGTTGATTAGTCTATTGATCTTGTTATTCTAGGCTATTCTCTGTATTGTTCTTCAGATCATCACGTTGATGATCTGAGTCTGGTTTTGTGTCACACCCCGACCGACGGCGGAATCATCGGAGCGGACGAGGGAATGATTGATTGTTCATAACTCATGATTGTCTAATAGTGATAATAATATTAAAATCAGATTACAGGATAACATGAATTTAACAGATACAAATACAACAGTTAAAGTCACAAATAATAATTGTCTTTTGTTTTGACTAAGTCCAGGTCTTATATGATCAAGTAGAAGTTCACCAGCTTGCTTAACCTGAAATCATGTGAGAAAATAAAGTCAGCTAACGAATTAGCTGGTGAGTAATCATAGTTTTGAGTATACATATAGATTGATTGATTGATTGAGAATAATTCAATTCACAAGGTAACGTTAAGACTTATATTGCAATAGTAAAGCATATAGATAAACCGACACAATAACAACCCCTTGACTTGACACTTGCATATAATAGACTCCACACATACACCATAGATTAACTCCTGCCTCTGGCACAATCACCACTCGTAAGCCATATGGGGTGGGTTATCCAAACCAGTAGATCTACATTGTTGCCAGGATTGATTGATTGATTGAATTAGGGTTTTACTGTCGTCCAGTTTATCACAGTATGTTCACATAATTGCAAGTAATAACATAACCTGTCTTGAATTGAATTTAAAATGAAATAACAATAGAATATCATGATTGAATATATTGTATCATATGATTTCCCCCAAATAAGAAATGATATAAAAAGGGGATATGAATACTCACATGATTGATGAGATTGAATTTTGAACGTGATAGATTTGACACCTACAATTTCCTTATGATTAACCTAAGGAACGGTGTATCGAATTAGAATAATAGTATTTGAGAATTTGGGAATGTATTAGGATTTCCATTTGGTTTTGAATGGTAGTTTAAATAAACTAATTTATTTAATTTAAATGTCTTGAAATAAATAAAATGAATTTATTGAAAATGATTATGTTTAAGATTTAAAATAAACGTATCAGTTTACGTATCCGTTTAATTTGTTGTTAACGTGTGGAAAAATAAATAATTAATTTTATTAATTAATTATGTGATAATTAATTAATATGTTTAATTATTTAAAAGAAATGAAATTGTTATTTGAAATGATTTAAATATAAAAATTTATATATTTAATCATTATTTAAACAATAATAAATATTGTGTGAAATAATTAAAAATAATATAGTGTCAAATAATAATTTAATAAATTAAATTATTATTAGGAGTTCATTTTTATTTAAATAATTTTGTATTATTTGTAGTTTTATTTATTTAAAACATTTATTAAAAATAGATAAAATGTTAAAATAAATTTCAGAAAAATAATTTAGTTGTTTAAATATTTTTAATGATTCAAATATTTTTTTTATGGTTTTTAGAAATTTTTTTTAGAGTTTTTAAAGGCTTATAAGAGCCTAAAAAAATAGTTTAAAATTATAGAGGTGGCCGGGTTTCGAACCCGGGACCTCGGGTGTAGAATGGGGCGCGGTTACCAGCAGGCCAAGAGCCTGATCAGCGATTTTAATGGTTTTCAAATAGTTTTAAACATCGTTTCCAATCAACCCCAATCCAATCCCCGATTCATCCGAGCCCTAGTTCGAACCAGACCCAAATCGAAGCTCAAATCGATATAGAATGCTTCTGCAATCATGGGGCTTTTATTCCCCATCAAAAACCGAGTGTGTGGGTGTGTGTAATTAATCGTATGATGATCAAATCGAGTCTTACCCAGTGTAGAACAGGTCGCGACGAAGGTATCAATCGTTTGATGATCAAACCATAACCGTAATCAGATTAAACTTGTGGGGAGCTTCGAATGGTGATCAAGATGAAAAGCCCTATGGTAATTTTGCTTAAAATCGATCGGAAGTGGGGTCTTGAGTAGGTTGCAGGTCGCGGAAGGGGAAGGAGGTCGGGTGTGTTGTTTGAGTTTGTTTCGATTGAAATTGATTCCATAATAGAGTTTTAAATGTTCCATAATTCGATTATGCGGGTTTACTTTTGATTAAAATAACCCGTAGTGCGATTGGTGTATGTGTCTCGGCCGAAAGAGGAAGAAAAGCAGGGAACACAGCGAAGGGGAAAATGGGGGGTGGGGTTGGGTGTTTTGCCAAATTACAGAAATGGTCCCTATGGTTTATGTTTTAATAGTTTAGGTTTAAGGTTTAATTTTTAAGTTTTACAACAATACCCCCTGCATTTTATTATTATTATGATAATTCTTTATATATATATATATATATATATATATATTATTTTTTTATAACCCATTGTTATTATTATTATTATTTAATAATATTATTACTATCATTAACATTATTATTATTATTATTATTATTATTATTATAATTATAATTATGGTGATTATTGGAATTAAAAATCAACGTATTGTACAAAATAAATTTTCTTTTATTTAGCGCAAATACGCGATGTTACAGTCTCCCCTGCTTTAGGAAATTTCGTCCCGAAATTTGTTCACGAGGAGGCTGAAACGAAAGATGCGGATACTGGGATCTCATTTGGTCCTCACGTTCCCAGATGAACTCTGAGCCACGTTTAGATTCCCAGCGGACTTTGACAATCGGTATTCGACTACGTTTGAGTTGTTTGACTTCCCGATCCATAATTTCCACAGGTTTCTCAATAAAGTGCATAGATTCATCAATCTGGACTTCGTCAAGTGGAATGTGAAGATTTTCGTCGGCAAGACATTTCTTGAGATTTGAAACATGAAACGTCGGATGTATATTGCTGAGCTCTTGGGGTAGTTCAAGCTTGTAGGCTACTTTCCCAATTCGCTCGTGTACTTTGAATAGACTCGTGTAACGAGGTGCTAGTTTCCCTTTCTTTCCACAGCGAATCACTCCATTCCAAGGTGATACCTTAAGAAGTACGAGATCACCGACATTGTATTCCATGGGCTTACGTCTTTTATCAGCATAATGCTTTTGACGATTTCTAGCAGCGACCAAGTTATCACGGATCTTATGAATTTTGTCGGTTGTTTCTTGTATCAATTCCAGACCAGTAATTTGTGATTCACCAACTTCAGTCCATACAAGGCCTCAAATGGTGCCATCTGGATGCTGGTTTGGTAACTGTTATTGTAAAAGAATTCAATCAACGGAAGATGGGAATCCCACGATCCACTGAAATCAATGACACAAGCCCGAAGCATATCCCCGAGGGTTTGTATCGTTCTTTCAGTCTGACCGCCGGTTTGCGGATGATAGGTTGTACTAAGATTTAGTTGAGTTTCGAGAACTGATTGGAGACTTTTCCAGAAATGAGAGATGAAGCGACCATCATGATCAGAGATAATATCTTTACTTGACAAAAGATTGTTTAGGAAGATTACCATCACGTAATCAGGTTTTGATGATAACTCACAATGAAAATCGATAGATAAGTAATAAATGGTTTGATGTAGCTAGATCGAGTCAAAACATGAGAATAAAGGAAAAGAAATTGATTTAAGAATTTAAATGCTCCAAACTTGGAATCAAAATCAACTTAAAGCGATCGGGTCTCTTTTCAAGTTCAGAGATCATGCTTTGGCTTGATAGGTCGAAACACTAACATTATTTCACCCTTCAAGTTACTACATGCTTCTCGTCACTTGATTACAACCATGGTAAGTTGGAGATCAAGAAATGAGAATAGTCCTCAAGGTATGGTTTTCACCCCTAACTTGATGGTGTACTCTCAAGGTATGACCACTAACCTTCCAATCAAAAAGTTCGATCTGAGGATCTACAAAAATAAGACGAGATAACTCATCATTAAGGTGAGGGATTCACTCCTATCTTAACGATGAATTTTTACAAAACAAAATATAACAAGATAAACTTCTTCATCAAAATCCAGAATTCACTCCTACTTTGATGAGGTCGTTTCATTTGCGAAAATACAATCCATAAGAATGATATTATCATCAAGGTATGAATTTCACGCGTATCTTGATGATTGAGCTTGATAATAACAAGAAAACAATCGAAGATTGACATTTGTCACCAAAGTACGGGTTTCAATCCTATTTTGGTGAGATCATGTCATTTGTGTAATGTAAGTTCCAAAGAGAATAATTGAAGTTAGTCCTCGAGATAAGGAAATCACCCTAATCCAGAGGATAAAATTTCATAAAACACGTCATTGGAAAACCATTTATTGAAATGAATAAAGAATCATCATCAAAGTAAGGGAATCACCCCTGTTTTGATGAGTTAGAATCATTTAGGAGATACGAGTGTTTTTAGTCATAGGTTGACTTGCAAACTCTTGCATCTCCCACGGTGCAAACAGTTCAAAGTTAGACTTAACAACGAAAGGAAAAATATCTCAATTAGAAATTTAGAAATTTTCAAATTACATCAATGTAACAAAAGGAAATCACGATTACAAATCTTGAATTAAATCAGGAAGACGAAATCAAGGACAAGAATTATTCAACACCACATCATTGGTGGCTTGAGCTTGTTGAGCATTAATGTTGAAAACACGTCCTTGAGCCGTAGGAACTAGGCTGACAAGTTGAGGGCATCGATTGTGAAAATGGTTCGGATCACCACATTGATAGCATGCACGACCCTGGGTATTTGCAGGAAGATGTTGGTGAACTGGTGCATTGGTCGGAGCTTTAGCAGCACTCCTGCACACGTTGAATGTATGACCCAAACGACCACAGTTTGTGCATTGACGACACTGAATGTTAGCGGGATGGTGATAACTGCAGTTGTTACACTACAGATAGGGTCCAGCGTATGACTTTTTCATTAGTGATTGGTTGTTTACTGCTTGTTGATGAGTTGGAGGGACTTGATTAATTGGTACAGCAGGGGTAATTACAGCAAAGTTTTGAGAATTGGCCTTCCTCTTCTTGTTCCTGGAAGGCTCGGGTTGGTCGGTTTTGACGGTTTCGTTAGGAAGTTTATCGGTATTTTTCTTCGATCCTTTCCTGGTTAAGGAACCAGCTTTCACATGATTATCGGTTAACTGTGCAGCCAGCCTGATAGCATCTTCTAGTGTCGAAGGATTCCTTCCTAGCACCGTATCCCGAATCTGCATGGGTAGACCACCAATGTATTTCTCGATGGCTCGGGAGGTAGGGGTAGCAAGATGCGGTACCAAAAGGCTCAGTTCGTGGAATCGGTTAGTGTATGCGAGGTTCTCGCCACTGTCTTGGGTTAATTCCCAGAACTCAGCTTCCAGTTTCCGGACTTCGTTTCTTGGGCAGAACTCTTTAGTCATGAGCTCCTTAACTTCAGCCCATGTTAAGGCTAGAGCAGCATCAGTTCCACGGGTTCGTTTCTCTCCGTTCCACCAAGTAAGTACGCGTTTCTGAAGAACACTTGTGGTATACCGGACTTTCAGATTTTCAGGGCATTCACTGTTTAGGAAAGTGTTCTCGATGCTTTCGAACCATTGAGATAGTTTATGAGAATTGGGTAATATGAGCTATACAACATGAAAACGAGAATCGAGAATTTGGCATAATAACGATGATATGTTCCGAGTGTAATCGTTTGATTCGTAAATCAAAGCGAGTACGTTGACTAATCAAAGTATTTGTGTCCACCACAACCTTATCGAGGACATGCGTACCTATAAGCGAATACTCATCTCGAGGGTTCCCAGGTAAGGTAATCAAGTTGTATGAATACCTTGCCTAGACAGAACACCTTAAGATACAGGTATCCCACTCTTCCAGCATTGCATGTTCTCGGTCGTGTGACACGGACTTTGACGAGATTTGAAAACCATGAATAACAATCGAGTTTTGGAGTTTGAAATCACTTGAATTAGGCACACAATGCCTTAGAATATGAGTTAAGATTCGTGTGTATATTGATAGTTTCAAAGTATAAGAAGAATCACATAAGGCATATAATCACATAAACAAGTATAAACATATAAGGCACATAAAATCCTATCTAAGTATATAAAATACATGAGAGGACTCATGTGTAAAGGTACTTAGTTATAGTCTAGGTCATTCCATTTCTAATAACCTAATTCCCTATAACCATGGCTCTGATACCAATCTGTCACACCCCGACCGACGGCGGAATCATCGGAGCGGACGAGGGAATGATTGATTGTTCATAACTCATGATTGTCTAATAGTGATAATAATATTAAAATCAGATTACAGGATAACATGAATTTAACAGATACAAATACAACAGTTAAAGTCACAAATAATAATTGTCTTTTGTTTTGACTAAGTCCAGGTCTTATATGATCAAGTAGAAGTTCACCAGCTTGCTTAACCTGAAATCATGTGAGAAAATAAAGTCAGCTAACGAATTAGCTGGTGAGTAATCATAGTTTTGAGTATACATATTGTCACACCCTCATTTTCCACGTACGGGGTTTTATCTTCAGGCGTGTGACACAACCAGGATCTCAGATAAGCATCAGTTACACCAAACGACTCGATAATTACAAATCATATAAGTTGCTTAATTTTAATGAAACAAACCAAATATATTTAAGTAGTGCGGAAGCAAAAACAGGAAAACATTTATCAATAGTTTTGGAACACGCAAACACGCGTCCAATCCAATTTATGTAAAGTTAATGCAAATTAAATCTTGAAAACAGTTTGAGATGAACGCAGAATGACATGCAGTGGATGCTGTGCTCCTAGACGTGCCACATCAATGTCCTGAGAGAAAACATGTAAAAATCTCAGTACAAGACTGGTGAGTTCACAGGTTTATCAGAAAACAGTAATTATCAGTAATGAAGTTCCCGAATTATTTAATCCATCAAGTATGTAATTCCCGGATTTATTAATCCGATAAGTATAATGAAATCCCTGGATTTATTAATTAAAGCATATCATGGGTAGCTAATCCATAATGATCACTATGTGTACGAAGTCGCGACCGAGCTGACATGCAATAAAGTAATAAAGTAGGCCCAAGCCGTGGATCACACACCACAGTAAGTAAAGTAGTGCCCAAGCCGTGGATCACACACCACAGTAAGATAGGATAACCGTTCACCCGTTTGACCAGCTAGCGCGACTAGCCCGAGTGGGGTATGTCAATCCCAGTAGTACTACTAACAATCACCTCGCTACTTCGTATTAACGGTCCGAAGGGCAAAGCATACAAACATAGTATCATGTATATGCAGTAACACAATAATCCAATGTAATGTAACGTTTTTGAAAACCACATGTTTCTCTCCCCCAAAAATAGTAATAAGGTAAAATGGGGCTGTAAACTCACCTCGAGTGTAGAGCAACAAGTAATTGTAAGCACAAAGATTGGGTTTCCAATTAACCTGTGTTTCATTCAGTATATATATATATAATTAATATTAATTATAAATATAATAACTGTATGGTTTCGCGTCTTTGACTGGGTTGTAATGAGTCACACACAAGCAAGGTAATACCTAGACTCACACGAGCCTAAAACTCAATTATTCACGTATACTACGTTACATACCTGAAAGTATTCTTTTCCTATATTTATTTATTATTATTATCATTTTTTTTTATAAACCCACCTATAAAAGTTATATAACATATATAATTATACAATTAACAAAAAGTTATATAATTTCGTTATGACTCGTATAATCAGTTATACTCTTTTGAGGTATGTTATTTTTATAACATTCTAGTAAATGACACTTATTATAAGAATTTCTTTTATAATGAACTCACCCACTGCTTCATTCATTCATACATATGAATACATACATATATAGCCACCCACACACCACTAACATACCAAAAGCACAACCCATTTAATTGTAAGCATATATAAGCATATATAATAACACCTACTCATGCATATATATATATACAAAAGAAACACACACTGAAACACCCACTTAACACTTTACACACACTGCACATGATCACGCATGAATACCCACACACATATACATAATCACATGCATATTATATATATTCACACAGAGCTCACCCACTCCTGTACACAACCACAACAAACATAAACCATACACAGTCATACGAACACCTATACTTCAAACACATATACTTACGGATTGGTCATGGCACAAACATATACATGTAGAAAACGTACATACATACAGGAGCATATATATATATACACATACGCAGCAGCTTATACATACATATACATACATACACAAATTGCAAAACACAATCTTTATAGATACACACACAACTCACGTCTATTAGCATGCAAATATATAAAAATCAAGAACACATACACACAATTATAAAGCAATACATACATTGCAGTCATGCATATTTATATATCTGCACACACAAGCATATATATATATACATACGCAGAAACATATACATACACAGAACATGTATGTACGCAGCAACATATGCAACCACCGATCGCACACATCGCAGGAGCACGTACGATTATGATACGACGTCGAACGCGAAACTATACCGTAACGTACACGAGTAGCGAGTGAAAACTCTTACCGAACGAATCGGGGTTGTTGTGGTTGAATAGTTGTAAGCGGAAAGATCGTCGAGCGGCGTACGGTTGTCAAGAGTAACAAGAAAGTCGCTGGAGATGCTTGGTCACAAAAGTGGCTGTTGACCGATGGTCACGGTCGGAAACGGGGAGGGTTGTTTCGTTGCATTTCTGATCGACCACGAACAGGTTGTCGAGGAAGTTGGCCATCACGAGATGCTGCCACAAGGTTTAGTTGTGATCTACCGAGGATAGGCTGCCGTTTCTCTTGTTCGTCGTGTTTGCGATCGGAGACGAAGTGGGAGTCGTTTTAATGCAGAGCTCGACCACGAAGGCTGCAGGATGGGCAATGGCGAAGGTGTAGTCTGCAGTGATAGGAGAGGTTGAGGAATGGGGATACGATGGAGGTTTACCGAGTATGAAAACGTGGAGGGGATTTAAAGAACAAGGAGGTAGTCGGTTATGGTGATCCGAGGGGGAAGAGGTTCGGTTATTTAAATGGAATTAATGTCATTATTATTTGGTATTGGAGGAGTTGGTGGAACTAGTGGAGTATTTGATGGAGCTAGTGGAGAAGAACAGCACATCTCCCATCACCATTAGGTGCAAGTTACACAATGGTCCCCTCAAGTCTCCTAAGTTTGCTCTTTAGATCCTCCAAGTTAGCCTAATGTATATTTAGATTAATCATGTTAAGTAATTTAAGTTTAATTGTAGTTACAAATTAGTTATGCTCGATTAGTTATAATATTAGTAATCGTTATTATGTAACATTTGCAATTTGCTTAATTATACTTAACGGAGAGATTAGCCTATGTAAAAAGTGTTAACGTAAGAGGAAAACTCGGGTTGTCACATTATCCCCATGTTGAAAGAATTTTCGTCCCGAAAATTGGAATACTGGGTCAATGTACATCGTGAGTGAACGAAGCATTGTGAGCAAACTATTTAGTTATCTAGCACGTAGACGTGCTAAGGTTTTCCAGAGATTAAGAATAAATCTAAAATAAAGGAACATAAGGTTCTTAAGGTTTCGCAAGAGTTGTGACATTATCCCCATGTTGAAGGGAATTTCGTATCGACATTGAAAGAAAAGTATCTCAGAATGATACCTTAATAAGTAGGTGTCTGATTGTTGAATAGTTGTGGGTACTTCTTCTTCATTTGGTCCTCGCGTTCCCAGGTAAACTCTAGTTCACGCTTTGAATTTCACCTAACACGCGCAATAGGGATCTTGCTACATTTTACGGTTTTGACTTATAGATCCATAATCTCTACTGGTTCTTCAATGAAACAAAGCTGTTCATCGAATCACCTTCTCCTGATGGTCTATCTTGGTTTCATGCTTCGATAACCAATTTATACGGTATGAACTCTATGTCAAAGACATGATCTTTGTGTATTTTGGTGTAACCTCTAATTATTACCATTGGTCACTTTAACCGAGTAAATAATTTCTAAGCAACTAGGGTTAATGCTAAGTTCAAGAATAATTCCAGAAGAATCAAAGCTTATTATCAACCCTGGTATCAAATAGATGTGTAGCTATTGATGATAAGGTACGTACATGTAACAACATTTAGTCTTGTAAATGTATGACCGCGTGATGTATTACCTTGACTTATATGACCTTTATTTCCATAATTAACTGTTCTTACTTTCTAGCTATAGCCATTTCCTAATTCTGATTGTTTCTAACTTGTCCTGGGGTCTTAATCGACCTAGGGCACACTTATGGTAATGGTCGGAACTCCAACCTTCTTAATGTCCCCGTTTAGCGCATGTTAGCTTAATCGTATTAACCAACATAGCTAGGTTTACAACATTAGCATTCTTGTCTACCTTACCGCTAAATTGCTTGTTCAACCCTCCAACTTCTTTCTACTACTCACTAGATTTGCTAGTGTCCTTACTTATCCTATTTGGTCTAATGTCATAAGGTATGACATCAGCTTTGTCAATTCAGGAAGTTTGTCAGTATAAAGGGCACGACCTAACCCTACTTTTGCACGATTTTAGAATTACAATTCTAACTTTTGCATTTCATTCCTTAAGCAATAGTACTCAATCGCCAAGGCTTTGAACTCACCTAATAACCCTATATATATAAGCATCACTTTAAAGAGTAACGTACTGTATGTGTGGAGAGTATCATCACTCCTATACATTTCTTGTAGTCCACTTTCATTCTAAGCATTCAATCAATTCCTTAGTTACTAAGATGCTAAGTGGAGGAATGTCTCATAAAGGATAAGGTCAATGTCATGATTGGAAACACCATGAAGGCTCTAAGTAGGACAGGACTTAAGTAATAGCAAGTGTTAGTAATGTGTTGTTACCCTTAACAAAGTCTTACTAGAATTATGATCTTAGCACCCTAGGGTATAGATTAGAAAACTTGTAATACTCATGATCGTTACTTCTCCCGCGTCCATGCCCTCTTCCAGACATTCTTTAAATTACCAAATATCAAAAGTTATCAGTCGTATGAAAATAGACCTTTTGTCTTGAAATGAAAAGGAAGAGAAATTCAAGGATTTAAAGAAATAGACAAGCTAGAGAATCAGTCTGAATCCGTAGGATTAACACAAAGTTTGAATTTCGTCCAAATTCAAGGTAAAGGTGAGCATTCCTACAAGTAGAACTGATAGATAGTTAGTGGCTATTTTCTATGAAGACCGAGACTTTCTTGCTCAAGGTGTAGGATTGATGACTTATACTGACTACAATGTTACCACCCGACCAGAGTCACCGGACTTAGCATGCACGACAAATTACAATTACGTGTGCACCCGTAATGGTAACTTGCTTTGCATGATCACCCCGGTTCTTCTTATCAGGTTAACATATCTTGTCAAGTATAGTGGTCATCAATGATAGAAGTTCTGAGTGTATTCGTTTGATTCGAGAATCAAAGCGAGTACGTTGACTAATCAAAGTATGGGGTCAATCACAACTTTGTTGAAAACATGCGTACCTATAAGCAGATACTCATCCCAAGGGTTCCCAGGTAAGGTAAACAGGTCCATCGGTTGATTTGGATATATGCGAATACCTTGCCTAGACAGAACACCTCAAGATACAGGCATCTTACTCTTCCAGCATTGCATGTATTCAAGTTGTAAGACACAGAATTTGACAAGACTTTGAAACCATTAATAACAATCGAGGTTTTGGAGTTTGAAATCACTTGAATTAGGCACTCAAACCCTCCCGTATGTTAAAGTAAAAGTTTTCAAGCATCCAGATTAAGTAAACATAGCTTAAAAATCTATGTGTGTGTAACTAATGCAAATTCAGCTATAGTCTAAAATGCAATGCAAATGAGATGCAAGTCCATTTTAGTTCGCTATAACTAATGCTCTGATACCAATCTGTCACACCCTCATTTTCCACGTACGGGGTTTTACCTTCAGGCGTGTGACACAACCAGGATCTCAGATAAGCATCAGTTACACCAAACGACTCGATAATTACAAATCATATAAGTTGCTTAATTTTAATGAAACAAACCAAATATATTTAAGTAGTGCGGAAGCAAAAACAGGAAAACATTTATCAATAGTTTTGGAACATGCAAACACGCGTCCAATCCAATTTATGTAAAGTTAATGCAAATTAAATCTTGAAAACAGTTTGAGATGAACGCAGAATGACATGCAGTGGATGCTGTGCTCCTAGACGTGCCACATCAATGTCCTGAGAGAAAACATGTAAAAATCTCAGTACAAGACTGGTGAGTTCACAGGTTTATCAGAAAATAGTAATTATCAGTAATGAAGTTCCCGAATTATTTAATCCATCAAGTATGTAATTCCCCGGATTTATTAATCCGATAAGTATAATGAAATCCCCGGATTTATTAATTAAAGCATATCATGGGTAGCTAATCCATAATGATCACTATGTGTACGAAGTCGCGACCGAGCTGACATGCAATAAAGTAATAAAGTAGGCCCAAGCCGTGGATCACACACCACAGTAAGTAAAGTAGTGCCCAAGCCGTGGATCACACACCACAGTAAGATAGGATAACCGTTCACCCGTTTGACCAGCTAGCGCGACTAGCCCGAGTGGGGTATGTCAATCCCAGTAGTACTACTAACAATCACCTCGCTACTTCGTATTAACGGTCCGAAGGGCAAAGCATACAAACATAGTATCATGTATATGCAGTAACACAATAATCCAATGTAATGTAACGTTTTTGAAAACCACATGTTTCTCTCCCCCAAAAATAGTAATAAGGTAAAATGGGGCTGTAAACTCACCTCGAGTGTAGAGCAACAAGTAATTGTAAGCACAAAGATTGGGTTTCCAATTAACCTGTGTTTCATTCAGTATATATATATATAATTAATATTAATTATAAATATAATAACTGTATGGTTTCGCGTCTTTGACTGGGTTGTAATGAGTCACACACAAGCAAGGTAATACCTAGACTCACACGAGCCTAAAACTCAATTATTCACGTATACTACGTTACATACCTGAAAGTATTCTTTTCCTATATTTATTTATTATTATTATCATTTTTTTTTATAAACCCACCTATAAAAGTTATATAACATATATAATTATACAATTAACAAAAAGTTATATAATTTCGTTATGACTCGTATAATCAGTTATACTCTTTTGAGGTATGTTATTTTTATAACATTCTAGTAAATGACACTTATTATAAGAATTTCTTTTATAATGAACTCACCCACTGCTTCATTCATTCATACATATGAATACATACATATATAGCCACCCACACACCACTAACATACCAAAAGCACAACCCATTTAATTGTAAGCATATATAAGCATATATAATAACACCTACTCATGCATATATATATATACAAAAGAAACACACACTGAAACACCCACTTAACACTTTACACACACTGCACATGATCACGCATGAATACCCACACACATATACATAATCACATGCATATTATATATATTCACACAGAGCTCACCCACTCCTGTACACAACCACAACAAACATAAACCATACACAGTCATACGAACACCTATACTTCAAACACATATACTTACGGATTGGTCATGGCATAAACATATACATGTAGAAAACGTACATACATACAGGAGCATATATATATATACACATACGCAGCAGCTTATACATACATATACATACATACACAAATTGCAAAACACAATCTTTATAGATACACACACAACTCACGTCTATTAGCATGCAAATATATAAAAATCAAGAACACATACACACAATTATAAAGCAATACATACATTGCAGTCATGCATATTTATATATCTGCACACACAAGCATATATATATATACATACGCAGAAACATATACATACACAGAACATGTATGTACGCAGCAACATATGCAACCACCGATCGCACACATCGCAGGAGCACGTACGATTATGATACGACGTCGAACGCGAAACTATACCGTAACGTACACGAGTAGCGAGTGAAAACTCTTACCGAACGAATCGGGGTTGTTGTGGTTGAATAGTTGTAAGCGGAAAGATCGTCGAGCGGCGTACGGTTGTCAAGAGTAACAAGAAAGTCGCTGGAGATGCTTGGTCACAAAAGTGGCTGTTGACCGGTGGTCACGGTCGGAAACGGGGAGGGTTGTTTCGTTGCATTTCTGATCGACCACGAACAGGTTGTCGAGGAAGTTGGCCATCACGAGATGCTGCCACAAGGTTTAGTTGTGATCTACCGAGGATAGGCTGCCGTTTCTCTTGTTCGTCGTGTTTGCGATCGGAGACGAAGTGGGAGTCGTTTTAATGCAGAGCTCGACCACGAAGGCTGCAGGATGGGCAATGGCGAAGGTGTAGTCTGCAGTGATAGGAGAGGTTGAGGAATGGGGATACGATGGAGGTTTACCGAGTATGAAAACGTGGAGGGGATTTAAAGAACAAGGAGGTAGTCGGTTATGGTGATCCGAGGGGGAAGAGGTTCGGTTATTTAAATGGAATTAATGTCATTATTATTTGGTATTGGAGGAGTTGGTGGAACTAGTGGAGTATTTGATGGAGCTAGTGGAGAAGAACAGCACATCTCCCATCACCATTAGGTGCAAGTTACACAATGGTCCCCTCAAGTCTCCTAAGTTTGCTCTTTAGATCCTCCAAGTTAGCCTAATGTATATTTAGATTAATCATGTTAAGTAATTTAAGTTTAATTGTAGTTACAAATTAGTTATGCTCGATTAGTTATAATATTAGTAATCGTTATTATGTAACATTTGCAATTTGCTTAATTATACTTAACGGAGAGATTAGCCTATGTAAAAAGTGTTAACGTAAGAGGAAAACTCGGGTTGTCACACATATAGATTGATTGATTGATTGAGAATAATTCAATTCACAAGGTAACGTTAAGACTTATATTGCAATAGTAAAGCATATAGATAAACCGACACAATAACAACCCCTTGACTTGACACTTGCATATAATAGACTCCACACATACACCATAGATTAACTCCTGTCTCTGGCACAATCACCACTCGTAAGCCATATGGGGTGGGTTATCCAAACCAGTAGATCTACATTGTTGCCAGGATTGATTGATTGATTGAATTAGGGTTTTACTGTCGTCCAGTTTATCACAGTATGTTCACATAATTGCAAGTAATAACATAACCTGTCTTGAATTGAATTTAAAATGAAATAACAATAGAATATCATGATTGGATATATTGTATCACATGATTTCCCCCAAATAAGAAATGATATAAAAAGGGGATATGAATACTCACATGATTGATGAGATTGAATTTTGAACGTGATAGATTTGACACCTACAATTTCCTTATGATTAACCTAAGGAACGGTGTATCGAATTAGAATAATAGTATTTGAGAATTTGGGAATGTATTAGGATTTCCATTTGGTTTTGAATGGTAGTTTAAATAAACTAATTTATTTAATTTAAATGTCTTGAAATAAATAAAATGAATTTATTGAAAATGATTATGTTTAAGATTTAAAATAAACGTATCAGTTTACGTATCCGTTAATTTGTTGTTAACGTGTGGAAAAATAAATAATTAATTTTATTAATTAATTATGTGATAATTAATTAATATGTTTAATTATTTAAAAGAAATAAATTGTTATTTGAAATGATTTAAATATAAAAATTTATATATTTAATCATTATTTAAACAATAAAAAATATTGTGTGAAATAATTAAAAATAATATAGTGTCAAATAATAATTTAATAAATTAAATTATTATTAGGAGTTCATTTTTATTTAAATAATTTTGTATTATTTGTAGTTTTATTTATTTAAAACATTTATTAAAAATAGATAAAATGTTAAAATAAATTTCAGAAAAATAATTTAGTTGTTTAAATATTTTTAATGATTCAAATATTTTTTTATGGTTTTTAGAAATTTTTTTTAGAGTTTTTAAAGGCTTATAAGAGCCTAAAAAAATAGTTTAAAATTATAGAGGTGGCCGGGTTTCGAACCCGGGACCTCGGGTGTAGAATGGGGCGCGGTTACCAGCAGGCCAAGAGCCTGATCAGCGATTTTAATGGTTTTCAAATAGTTTTAAACATCGTTTCCAATCAACCCCAATCCAATCCCCGATTCATCCGAGCCCTAGTTCGAACCAGACCCAAATCGAAGCTCAAATCGATATAGAATGCTTCTGCAATCATGGGGCTTTTATTCCCCATCAAAAACCGAGTGTGTGGGTGTGTGTAATTAATCGTATGATGATCAAATCGAGTCTTACCCAGTATAGAACAGGTCGCGACGAAGGTATCAATCGTTTGATGATCAAACCATAACCGTAATCAGATTAAACTTGTGGGGAGCTTCGAATGGTGATCAAGATGAAAAGCCCTATGGTAATTTTGCTTAAAATCGATCGGAAGTGGGGTCTTGAGTAGGTTGCAGGTCGCGGAAGGGGAAGGAGGTCGGGTGTGTTGTTTGAGTTTGTTTCGATTGAAATTGATTCCATAATAGAGTTTTAAATGTTCCATAATTCGATTATGCGGGTTTACTTTTGATTAAAATAACCCGTAGTGCGATTGGTGTATGTGTCTCGGCCGAAAGAGGAAGAAAAGCAGGGAACACAGCGAAGGGGAAAATGGGGGGTGGGGTTGGGTGTTTTGCCAAATTACAGAAATGGTCCCTATGGTTTATGTTTTAATAGTTTAGGTTTAAGGTTTAATTTTTAAGTTTTACAACAATACCCCCTGCATTTTATTATTATTATGATAATTCTTTATATATATATATATATATATATATATATATATATATATATATATATATTAAAATAAAATAAACCCTAGATCCAATAACTGAAGGCGACGTTCTAGGGGTCGTAAAAACCCTAGAAATTACACTGTCCGAACCCCCAATCAAAGGGTTCAGACTCTTTACTGTCAAGAGAAATCCTCGCTGTGAGATCGTTCCCTTTCTCTCTCTTTCTCTTATTTTTTGTGATTCTTTGTCGTGTGTGTGTATTATTGTTGATCACCTATTGACTGGACTTACTGATTAACTCCCTGATTAAGACTTGTCGAACCACTAGAACTGGTAAGAATCTGGACACTGATCAGGCTTCGTTAATCAGTTGAAATTCGTCTGGATCTTGGTGATCATCTCTGTCTGCTTGTTACCTCTTATTGTTTATCTGTTTGTTTTGTGGTTGTTTGGTGTGATGGGATCTTCATCTGAGGACCCTAAGGGTTCGGGTGAATCTAGTGAGACCTTGGTCAGTAAGTTGGACTCTAGTAACCCTCTATACTTACATGCTAGTGATACAAGTAATCTAACAATTACTGGAATAAAACTAAAGGGTACTGAAAATTACACTGTCTGGTCTAAATCTATGAAACTTGCTCTTGAAGTTAAAAACAAGATAGGTTTTATTGATGGTACTCTAAAGAAACCAACTGATAATGAGGTTCTTGGGAGGCAATGGGATAAATGTAATGCTGTTGTTATAACATGGATCTTGAATTCTGTATCTGAAGAACTGTATATGGGACAAATATTTTCTGATTTAGCAAGTGATGTCTGGAAGGAACTGAAGGAAACTTATGATAAAATTGATGGGTCTGTTGTGTTTGGGATGTATCAAAAAATAAACTCATTAAGTCAAGAAGGTATGACTGTGTCTGAATATTACCATAAACTTAACACCCTATGGAAACAATTTGATCAAATACTTGCATTACCTTCATGTTCCTGTAAAGCATCAAAGGAGTTTAATGACTTTAATCATCTTATTAAACTAATGCAGTTCCTTATGGGCCTTGATAATGCATATCAACCTGTAAGATCAAATCTGTTACTTAGAGATCCTCTCCCAACTGTTAAAGAAGCTTTTTCCATTGTCTCTAGGGAAGAATCACATAAAAACTCTTCATCTGTTCCTAAAACTTCATCTGTTGGGTTCAATGCAAAAACAAATGCATCTTTTGATAAACCTAATTCCTCAACTGAAAACAAAAAGAAATTCACTAGAGGTCCTAATCCTAATCTGAAATGTTCCCACTGTAACAAGCTGGGACATGTGGTTGAGAAGTGTTACGAACTAGTGGGCTATCCACCTAGTTTCAGGAACAAAGGATCTCTACCTAACAGATCTTCAAACAATTCTAAATCTGATCTCACTTCCTCAAATGGTCCTAATACTCTCACCCTTGATCAGATCTCTAGACTGCTTGGTCTTTTAAATGAAAGAAGTTGTGATGACCAACAAACCACCAATATAGCAGGTAACTGTGTGGTTACAAATGCATCTTACTCTTGTGAAAAAAATGTGTTCACATTTAATTCAACTGGAAATGTACTATCTGAATATTCTAAGTGGATAATTGATTCTGGTGCCAATCAACACATGGTTCAAACTGATAAATATCTAACTAATCAAATTGATGTTTCTGAATATGGCATTAAAGTTACTCATCCAAATGGGTCTAGTGCTCATGTTACGAAAATTGGAAACATTAAACTCACTGATAAAGTCACTTTGTATGATGTTTTCTATGTTCCTGATTATTGCATAAATCTGATGTCTGTGTTTAAATTGGCTCGTGATAGCAAACTTAGGGTTGTCTTTGATGAAAATGTGTGTCATATTCAGGATTCTCACACAAAGAGCATCCTGGTGACTGGTAATCAACTTGATGGTCTGTACTTCTGTGGGAACTCTTCTATTAGTAACAAGGTGTGTTTTACTAACAATCTTAAGGCTAACCTATGGCATGCTAGACTCGGTCACCCATCCAATCAAGTCCTAAATGTGTTGAAACAAAGTCTAAACCTAAATCAGACTAATGATAGTGATCCCTGTGAAATCTGTCACAAAGCTAAGCAACACAGGGAGCCCTTCCCTCTAAGTGACCACAAGACCACCACCCTTGGTGAAATCATTCACCTTGATGTGTGGGGTCCTTATAGAGTGCCTAGTAGAGAGGGCTTTCGGTATTTTTTAACAATTGTTGATGATTTCACTAGAGCTGTCTGGGTGTTTCTGTTAAAACAAAAAAATGAAGTTTTTGAAAACATAGTCACCTTCATAAATCTGGTTAAAAATCAGTTCCACTCAAAAATTAAAGTCTTTAGAACAGACAACGGCACAGAATTTGTTAACCATCAAGTTAGTGACCTTCTAGATAAACATGGCATTCTACATCAGACCACCTGTGCTTACACCCCTCAACAAAATGGGGTGGTTGAAAGAAAACACCGTCACCTATTAAATGTTGCTAGATCATTACTGTTTCAAGGAAATCTTCCTTTAAAATTCTGGAATGAATGCATTTTAACTGCTGCCTATCTTATTAACAGGACCCCATCATCTATCCTAGATGGAAAGTCTCCATATGAATTAATTCATGGATTTAGGCCCTCCTTGAACCATCTTCGTGTGTTTGGATGTTTGTGTTTTCATACTGTTCTTAATAATCCAGATAAGTTTAGTAGTCATGCTGTTAAGTGCGTATTCCTAGGATATTCTTATACAAAAAAGGGATATAAATTGTGGGACTTAGAAAATAAACAAGTTGTTTTTTCAAGAGATGTAAAATTCTATGAATCTGTGTTTCCATTTAAACAATGTCATGAAAACAAACCTAATCACACTGAACAGCATGATTCTCTAAATCATTTAAATTTTTTTGATTTTTTTGAAACTGAAACATCTAATACTTATCATGATGGTCAAGTCCCCGATGATGAAAATAGAACCAATGAAACTCCTCTTCATGGGTCCTTGCAGCCTGGTAGTAGTGGCTCCAATGTCACTGACAGTGTAGTTGACAACCAACTGCCCAGTGACTTTGTTGCTCCCAATGGCAGGGCAAGGGATGAAGAAACCATTCCTGATACAGCTCTTGCTGAAAACAATCATGGTTCTGAGGGGCAAGGTTCACAAAATACTGAACCTGTTGAATTACGAAGATCATCCAGAAACATTATTTTTCCAACAAAATTAAAAGACTATGTTCTCAATAGCAAAGCTAAGTATGGTCTTGAAAGGATCCTAAACTATTCTAACCTTCCTTCTCAAAATTGGTGTTTTGTGTCAAACCTAAATAAGAATTTTGAGCCAAAAACATATAAAGAGGCTGAAAAGAATCCTGCATGGATTGATGCCATGAATAGTGAAATGGAGGCCTTATATCGAAATAACACCTGGAAACTAGTTGACCTGCCTAAGGGCAGAAAACCAATAGGATGTAAATGGGTCTATAAGATTAAATATAAGTCCTCAGGTGAAATAGAGAGATATAAGGCTCGCCTTGTTGCAAAAGGGTTTGCTCAAAAAGAAGGGGTGGATTTTGATGAGACTTTTTCACCTGTTGTTAAAATGGTAACGGTTCGTTGTGTTCTTAGTTTGGCTATTGAACATAACTGGTCATTATATCAACTTGACATTAATAATGCTTTCTTGTATGCTGAATTAAATGAGGAAGTATACATGCTTCCTCCTGAGGGTTTTCACTCTTCCAAAGACCCGAGGGTGTGCAAACTGCGTAAGTCCTTATATGGACTTAAACAAGCCCCTAGGATGTGGAATCAAAAATTGGTTGGGGTCTTAAAAGATTTTGGGTTTGTGCAAAGTAGATGTGACTATTCCCTGTTTATTTTCTCGAATAATTCTGTATTTGTTGTTCTCCTTGTTTATGTTGATGACATTGTATTAACTGGGAATTGCTCATCTTCCATTAATAAAGTAAAACAACTTCTCCAGTCTAAATTTCTGATAAAAGACTTGGGTTCGCTTCAGTACTTTCTTGGGATTGAGGTGATAAGATCTGACAAAGGTATTTGCCTCTCTCAAAGAAAATACTGCCTTGAGCTTTTATCTGAGTTTGGAATGACTGCTAGCAAACCAGTTAATACCCCTATTGAACCAAATTATGTGCTAACTGCCTTGTGTGACAAACATTCTGATCCTGTTGAAAATGTAACTGGTTATCAACAATTAGTTGGTAAACTAATCTATTTGTCCCACACCCGGCCTGATATTGCATATGCTGTGTATTTCCTAAGTCGGTTCATGCACAATCCGTTAATGGGGCATCTTCATGTTGCTCTTCGATTACTTCGGTATCTCAAGGGTGCCCCTGGACAAGGTCTTCTTTTGTCCAAAGGAACTCATTTTGGTCTGACTGTCTATTCTGACAGTGATTGGGGAAAATGTTTAGAATCTCGCCGGTCTATCACAGCCTTTTGTATTTTTCTTGGGAGTTCACTTGTGTCCTGGAAAAGTAAGAAACAGAGCACAATTGCTCGATCTTCAGCTGAGGCTGAATATCGGTCAATGTGTGCTGCTGTGTGTGAAGTAATGTGGCTTAAAAATCTTCTTAGTGAGTTGCAAGTGTCAATATCCTTGCCAATTCCTTTGTATTGTGACTATAGTGCTGCTATTTCCATAGCAGCTAATCCCGTGTTTCATGAGCGTACAAAACACTTTGAGATGGACTTGTTTTTCTTAAGGGAAAAAATTGCAGATGGGTTGATTCAAACTCATCCTATCAAATCTGAAATTCAAGTTGCTGATGTGTTTACTAAAGGTCTATCTGTAAAATCTCATGAGTTCCTATGTAGTCAGCTTCATCTTTTTGATCCTTTTACTGGATAGAGCTGAGGGGGGGTGTTAAAATAATAGGTACATCTCTATCCTCTATGTTTTCTATGTTTTTAGTTTCTAATAATTCTTTTTTATTTTTTGTATGGTTTATTATGGCCTGGAGTTGAGTTGCTGATCCAGCTGGGTTTGGAGTTGAGTTGCTGATCCAGTGGGCTCGTTGCTGATCCAGTTGCTTTAGGCTCATGGGCTTAAGGTTTGCTTATGGGCTCGTGTCCGGCCTGTTGGCCTATATAGGGGAGAGAGTGTATGAGTTTGAGATAAGAAAAATATCTCAAATCTCACACACACGCTTCGTCTTCTCTCGAATATTCTCTAGGGTTTCATTGGTTCGATGAACTGCTGTTGATTAGTCTATTGATCTTGTTATTCTAGGCTATTCTCTGTATTGTTCTTCAGATCATCACGTTGATGATCTGAGTCTGGTTTTGTTTCTGGTTTTATAGTGTAGAGATTCGTTCTGGTGTTAATCATATTGTTTGATATCTTCAAGTGTTGTTTGATCTGTTGATCTTGTCTCATCACCGAGTATACCAGTCTTTTGACATATTCAATTTTAGCCACAACACTTTAAAATTGTTGTTTTGTACTATAAGCTGTTCCTAAGGGACCGAAGGTCTCAGGTTCGATCCGTGGAAACGGCCTCCCCACAAAATGTGGGGGAAAGACCGCGTACATCTTCCCTTAAATGGAACGGACCCTCCCTGGACCCTGCGAAAACACGGGAGCTCTTTGCAGCACCAGGTACGCCCTTTACTATAAGGTTTAACTATGCATAACATCATTCAATGTTTTAGAAAGAGAAGTGTGTTTGTGGGAGAGGATGATGGGTAGAGGTTGTCGGCAAGGCCGGCCTCAGGTGTTGGGTCATCCGGCCCTGTAACATAGTCGTTGTCCAGGTGGTGGGCGCCTGATAAGAGAAATTTGGATAGTCGTAGACCGCCTTGGTCATTGTTGGCCTCCTTTGGCTGTTTATGGTGACGTTGGTGATGGTGGTCATTGTGGTGACATTTGTTTCCTCGATTGCATTTCTAGTGTGGTTTGTGATAGAGGAGATGGTACGACATCAGTTTTCGCTCTGCTTCCCATTTGGATTGAGGCGGAGCCAACAGCTACGTTGGCGATGCTGATGGTACGACCACCTTTGTTGCCTCTTGACGTGACAATCTGTTCGCTACCCTTTCAGAATTTTTAGACACAACATGTTCTGTGCCTTCTAATCCTTGTTTATACCTTTGTGTTGTGCCGTGACTGTTTTACCACTATCCTTAACATGAATACCAGTTATATTGATATCCCTAGCTATACCACTATCCACAAGAATTGTCCATTCTTTAAACGTCTTAAAAGTCATATGTTTATGCTTTAACATATAAACTCATACCGTTCTTGAGAAATCATATACTATGGACAAATTACCTTGGATCACTCACTGATACATACATGCTTTGAAAGTCCTCAAAGATTCGTATGCACATAATCTAGTATTCCTTTGGTAGTTTGTGTATTTATACCAAAGGTTACCCTGTGTGCCTTCCCCATTACACAATGCTTACAAAATCTCCTATCAAGACTTTTCAAGATTTTAAATACTTATTGTTTATGCAACTCAACAAGCCATTAAGTACTAAAGTGGACCATCTTGTTATGCCAAAGCATATTTGAATTGCTTTGCTTTTCATCTACATATGACAAAGATCCTTCTACTAGATTTTCACTCAATACATATAAATTATTATCTAGTTCTATTCCCCAAAAGTAATACGATAAACTCACTTATCACTTTACCCTTTCCATTCTTAAGCCTCACATGAATACCAGACTTCTCAAATACTTTAAGAGAAATTGAATTTATAAACATGTCAAGGATGTACCTTATACTTAAATCATACAAATAATACGCTCCCAATGGCTTTTCGAATACGTATATGCATCAATGGAGATGCTTATATCTATACATGTATGTTTATTTATCAACTACGACTAACCATAACGTAAACAAAAAAAGTCGTTAACACTAGTCCCTCATCTACGTGTTATGACAACATCTATCAACGTACCAACCAATATCCATAATCAAAACCAAGAAAACAACAAGCCTATTTGGAAATAAAAAAATTTCTTGGCCAATTTGCCTCTCAACATTCTCCCCCATTAATGTCTTTCATGCGTTTTTCACACTCTCACCAAGTGGTGTAAGAATACACCGATTTGGTTATTTACCCCTCTATCATTCTCCTCAATTGAAAATAACTCGTCTCTTTGCAGCTAGAGTTTGAGTTAATATGTTCTTTGGTCAGGACAATTATAGAATCATTTATTATCTCGAGAATCCAAAAAACTATTGATTTTATATAAATGTAAATTAAATCTAGTGATACTAGAGTTGTTTTACATATTTGTATATCAAACATGAAAAATAAATGATGCAAAACAACTAAATTTCACTAGCCATAATTACATTTATATTAATCAATGATTTGTAATTTATATTTATGTAAATCAACGGTTATTTTATTTCTGTAATTAAAGGTGGTTCTGTAAAGATTCTAAACGTTATGTTGTTTAAGTTTTTCACATCCATAAATCTCTCCACCACCACTTTTGGTCTCACATATTTTTCATTCTTTTTTAATATTAAAACAAATAAACGTATTCAGTAAAATCTACATTTAGTAGAGTTAGTGGTATGGTCTGGAAGGGGTGATGATAACAAACATTTGCTCTATCATAGCGTTAGATACGCTACTCTCAATTTAAATGTTCTCCGTCTCTAAATAGCGTACACCATGAGAACAAGATTAATGTCATTAGCTTCCCCGTCTATCACTTGTCTTCTTTGTCTTCATGGCTTTGTACTATGCTATTTTCTGGCCTATACATTTTCATATTCTTATCTTAAGGATTTCTTGAGTTTAAATTTTAAAACTAATATATACACGAGGGATGATATTGATTCCCTAATTATTGAGCATCATAGATACCTTTTGTGTGTGCTATGCGTTTATTTTAGAACTAGTAACATATTAATAATTATATAATACATTTGTAGTTATAGCAGACACACATCTCTATCATACAACCGCCCTTGTTTTCATTCACTACCTCTAATAATCTTTTTATGTATCAGATATAAGTGTATTATATGGTTCTTGTGCTTCTTTTGGTTTCTAAGCATATTATGTATATACACTAACACATATTATGTGTATATATAAACCAACACTAAGAAGGGATCTTAATAACTACTTGTGTAGAGATCTCTGAATATCATTCTGATGTGATGGACTCAGATCCTTTGCATGATTTCATGTGAGGAGTCATCTTTGATAGGTGTTAATTATAACTGATTTATAACCTTCACACTACATCTTGCTATGTCACTTATTTGACGAAAGATCAAGGCAAGCATTTATCATTTTATGATTAAAACAAAAGATATATTAAAATTATTCGTGACATACTGACATACCTCCCTGGCTCCTTCCATTTTCCCTACAATCTCACTTTTCTGATTACAAGTAAATGGGCTAAGCCAAGCCCATTATTATGCAAGGCATCTGTGTTTACATTTTATTGTATCAATTTATTTTCTTCATATCACAATTAAACGGTTTTAGTGAATCAATCTAGACAATGATCACAAACGATAATTAATTCATGAAATATCTTTATGAAATAATGTTTTTTTAGTTTTGACATTTAAACTTCTAACAGATCGATGAACACAGGAACAAAACCCAAGATTAATTAGAATTGCATGGGATTCTTGGAACCTAGTCTAGTTCTCATTACATTCACTTAGTTCCATTTCTACATGAAGACATCATATAGTTTTTTAGTGAGCTCGAAAGTATTAAACTAGTAAATAGTATAATTAAAAAGAAAATTAGTTGAATGGATTTCTAAAGTTAAAATGTAATTTGTTTCAACAATATAAATTAGGAGTTCTTCTACGTAACCAAATCAACATGTGCTACATTTTTTTTACCTTTTTAATTTGGTTTTAAAAGCTATGTGAAATATATAATTGAGAATAAGAAATAAAATAATAAAACAAACCATATTGTTCAATTTGTCCTATATGTAATTAAAAATATTAGTATTAAGCCCCCGTGTTGCGGCGGAACCGTAAAACCATGCCAAGTAGCACCAATGTCACGTCATCGCCGACGACCACCAACACCGGAAAAACTCGTAATAAAAAATAAAAACAAAATTATAAACCGAACGAAAAATAGACGTAAAATTATTAAACCACGCATGTGAATCGTAATATATTAAAAATAATGACTAAGTCGATCTAGGAACCATGCCTTGTGATAGCGTCGTTAAACAGAAAAAAAAATATGCGTACAAGCATTGAAACGACACACGCACGTTGCGGCATGCTAACTCGTAAAATTTAGAACGAAGTGTAAAACGAAAATTTGTTGAAAATAAAAAGTATAGGGACCAAAGTTAGAAGTGAAAAATTATAGAGGTTAAATTGTAAAAGATGTAAAAGTATTAGGATTAAAAGTAAAAAAACAAAAAATAAAAAAAACAAAAAAATGGGTACGACCCACTAAACTTAAAGTACAAACCATAAAACGTAAAAAAAGTTGATAATTAGTAATATATATAATAAAAAGTATAGGGACCAAAGTTAGAAGTGAAAAATTATAGGGGTTAAATTGTAAAAGATGTAAAAGTATTAGGATTAAAAGTAAAAAAAACAAAAAAAATAAAAAAACAAAAATATGCGTACAAGCATTGAAACCACACACGCACGTTGCGGCATGTTAACTCGTAAAATTTAGAACGAAATGTAAAACGAAAATTTGTTGAAAATAAAAAGTATAGGGACCAAAGTTAGAAGTGAAAAATTATAAGGGTTAAATTGTAAAAGATGTAAAAGTATTAGGATTAAAAGTAAAAAAAAAACAAAAAATAAAAAAACAAAAAAATCGGTACGACCCACTAAACTTAAATTACAAACCATAAAACGTAAAAAAAAGTTGATAATTAGTAATATATATAATAATGACTTTTGTATTGAGTTATATACTATTATTAAGCCCCCATGTGTTGTAGTGAGAGGCGTAAAACCGTATTAAGTAACACCAATGCGTATCATCGCCATCAACACCAAAAAAATTGTTTTAAAAAAGAAATTAAAAATTTTAAGAATAAAACCGAATGAAAAGCAGACGTATAACCGTTAAACGTTGAAGCACATGGACAAAAGGCGAAACATAAAAAATTCGATCTAGAACAAACGCATTGCTTCGATGCTGTTAAATGGGGAATATCTAAGTGTAAAAATATTGAATCATACACGCATGCTTCGGTGTGCTAATTCATAAAATTTAGATCGAAACGTAATACGGAAATTTGGTAAACAACCAAAGTTGAAAATAAAAAGATATTAATGTTAAATTGTAAAAGATATAAACGTATTGGGTTAAAATAAAAAAAATAAAAAAATAAAAAAACAAAAGATGAGTACTACATATTAAACACATGGTACAACTCGTGATGCATAACAAAATTGATAATTAATATCCTCATAATTGCAATGATTCAAGTCAAATCAACCATAATATCAACTGCATTCAAATTATTTTAGTTTCAAATTAAAACCAACTTCAAATCTTGAATTCATATAAATTTAATTCAGATTTAAATTAGTTACAAACTCAAATAATCTGAAGCCGTTGGCTTGAATAACTTGAAATTGGATTTGTTAACTACAAAATAATAACTTCATAAAACTTATTAAATTTTATTTTGATAATGATTTGAAGTCGGTTATTCTTAATTAACAAAAATATTACCACCTAAGCACATCAATTATTGTTTACGTAAATTTGATACTTTTTAAAAGTTTGTGTGGTAGAGTTAAACCCATTTTTTGTTTTCTATATATATTTAATATATAAATTTATGTTATTAAAATAAACAAAGAAAGAAAAGAAAAAAGATGGCAAAATTAGAACCCCATAGAGTAGACAATAAGAAGTAGGAGTTGTCTTGGTTCAAAATCTTTAACTTTTTCCAAAGTACACAAGACTATTATTAGGGGTTTCTCCCATAAAACCTCATATTTCACTTTTCTATCTCTCTTGTCTTCTTCATCAAACTTCTCTTTTTCTTTAAAACTCATTTGCTACACTTCTTTAACATCACATTGGCCCCAAAAGCAACACCCCTCTCTCTCTCTCATTCACACACGTATTTTTTTTAACACACGTATTTTTTTTAACGGCCAACAAATAATTTTTAAGCACGGTCACCCGGGTAAATCTATTGGCGAAAGGTCACCCACGCCCGCGAACACAGACAGCGCTGATGACCTGACTCGCCTATCATTTCAAGGGAAACCCACCACCCAAAGGCACACTGTGGTAAAACCCTTGACTCACTTGGAGCATATTGCACCCAGTGAGACTCAAACCTATGATCTCCACTTTGAAAAGTCATAGGATACCTCCTCCTAAAACAGTTGATCTAGGACTCATTGACGTTCACACACATGTTAATAGAATGGTTTCTAGAGAGAGAAATAGGAAAGAATTGATTCATTAATTTATGTTGTTGTTTCTCCTTTTGAGAACTGTGTTTTTTAGCACTTCAAAACTCTCATTTATACGAGGATGCTTCTTTCCACATTCACATTGGAACATCTTTGTAGTAATCCGAACATTTACTTTGGTAATTATCGAAGCTGACAATGGAGCAAATTTAGTTAGTTTAGATAGTATATAAAAACGAGTAATACAAGTGTTTTCTTTTAAAAAAAGCCAATTAGATTGAGTCATGAGTTGTTAGCAACGGTTAGACCCTTGTGAGTTAACATGTCCATTATACATGATAATGTCCTAAAGATAGAAAATAATCTGATAAATCTTTATATTTTTCAAATTACAGAATTTTATAAAAGTTATTTTCGATGAGCTGAAATATGCTTTCAAACTCTATGTTTTAGTTTAATAGAATTATATTGTACAACATATATAAATTTTAGTAGATGTGAAACACAAAAAAACATGGACAGTAAGATAACATACGCAAATTCTATATATCAGATGGACCAAATAGGCTCGACCTAGACTGGAATGAAACCGAATCGATTAGGGAGCTAGAAACACTTGTCACGGTTAATTAGATAGATATGTATGGGATCAGGTATCGGATTGGTTTTTAAAATTATTTACGACTTAATGACGGGTAGGCGCAAGTTTTGTTAGAAACTTGAAATATATTAAATTACTAAAAGTATATAATAAAAACAAATATTTTTTGAACGACAAATGTACGACCATGCTTCGGAGGATAAGTGTTGTCTTAATCGGGTCCACCTATCCGTTTTCCAGCCGGGACCGCACCCCCAACCCCTTATGAGTAAACCTATTGCTGAGAAAACCCTCTGACTCAACTCTGAGTATTTTATTTAGAGTGATACTTGAACCCATGACCTCCCCTTATTTACATGTTATGGGTATCTCATATTAATCAGTTGGGCTAACGATCATTAGTAATAAAAGTAGTTAGAAGGTGTGATAGAGTATCTGATGTATTTTGTGTTCACAAGGTGAGTTAAAGATTGAGTTTTGGGCAATAACTTCCTAATGGCAAATTTTTATAATTATATGATCATAATAAGTAAAGAATTCCTTAAAAGTATGTGACACTTTTATAATCAGATTTAAAAATATGATTTCCAAAACCGTCGCACACCCAATCCGTTAAAATTGTGCAAATATAATTTTCTTAAAACTATATTTTTAACAATATATCTAAACTACATCTAGAACTTTAAAACATAATAGTATCAAATCCTATATTGTACGGAACTAAAACTTATAACATCTTAGTTAAAAATACACCGTTACCGGGTGACATCCCTAAAAAGTTTCTTAAAAATTAAAACTAAATAGAAACAGGTCCTATCGGTCAAACTATACATACCATTTAAGAAGGGTCCGGTTAAATAGCCACCCCAAGATTTTAAATTAACACCCCAAAAATTCTATACGTGTCGTATAGTCCCATACGTGTCGTATATAGGGGGTTCGTATAGGGCTATATGTGTCGTATAGGGCTATATGTACGTGTCGTATAGCAATCTGACAACCCCCTGAATTTTTTCTCGTAAACAGTGTCTAAACTCGTTATACGCGTTGTATATCCCCATATGTGTCGTATAGGGGGTCGTATAGGGCTATATGTGACGTATAGCAATCTGACAGCCCCCCTGAATTTTCTTCGTTTTCAGTGTTTCGTTCCTATACGCCGCATATGGTACCATACGCGACGTATAGACGGGTGTCGATTAGTGGGTGTCTATTTATTAGGACCCTTTTAAGAAATAAAAAGGAATTTAGCGATGAAGGAAGGTGAGTTGGATATTGTAGGTCCCCCATTGCGGCTGGGAACGAATTACGAAAGAATGCATGCGCTAATCATCATCATATACTATACTATACTATACGTGCATTTCTTTATCAACCCCAAACACACCCATCACAATTTCCATATATAATTAACGTTGATTCAAGTTACATTTACAATGCATGCATGCAAACCACTTTCCAACTCGATCAGACTAAATCTTTCTTGATCAATTCATTATATTAGTTTCTTATTAGTTAACCATAAAAAAAAAAACAATATAATGTTAGTAAGTTATAACTTATAAAGTATATGCATAATACGTTCATAAGTCACAAAATTATGTGCTTAATTATTTCTTTTAGAATATAGCACCTTTAATAAAAAAAAGTTGTTGACAATCAATACCATTGTTAAAGTTAACTAGTTCATATTTAAGAGCTAACAAGTTATTTTCTCCCGTATGATTTGATTTATATTAGAAAAAAGAAAAATGAAGGTAGATTATTCACAGATCTCAAGACGATCTGATTCTCTCGTTCTCCAAGTTTTGTGATGTTATGTTTGAATCTTTTTGTCGATTCGATCATATTCCAAAGGACTTGTGTTTGTTCTTTGGGGATGAGGACTATGACAGTGGCTGTCAATGTGGGCCCATTTCACTTTTGTTTGTTCTATTAAGCTGGTGTTTTTGCCCAATATTTGTCCCTAGATTACACCCCAAGTAACACAACATGGTCTTTTTGACCAATATGTTTGACTCACATTTCTATCTTATTCAATTTGGTTCAAATTATATGCATCAAAATAAGTTTTTCATTACCACAATTGTTACTTTGACAAGCTTTGTTCTTTGCAAACGATAATTAATTTAAATTCTCAAGTATGTATCTACTATCTGAAACTACATTTCGATGCGAAAAATCGTATTAAGGTTCAAATGATTCGGTCTTATAGGTGACTTGCGCACATTTACTTATTAATAACCAGTTATCATCCAATATGGTTAAACTTGTATGCATGTTCATGTTATCATATATGTTGCTATGTGTCAAATCTTATTATTAAGTAGTCCAACAACTTAAATTCAACCGATTATATTGTCTGATACGATCCTTCCTTCTGCATGATAACCATCAATTGATTGGATTAGAGGTATCCGTGAGGATGTACAAAACATCTTAGATTTAATAATTTATACTATTCTATTGAGTTTTCAGTTTATATAATTACTATTATAAAAATTTTCACTATGATATTTTAAAATTTTGAAAGTTACCAAGAAGATTAATTATTTATTTTTCCAAATTGTGACAACCCGGAAATTTTTTTTTATTTTTAATTATTTAATATAATAATTAGGTGATTGGTATTTTTTTTAATAATAAAAAACAATGAAAATATAATAATAATATTATTATTAAAAATAATGTTAATAATGATAAAAATAATAATAATGAAAATATTATTATTTATAAGAATTTATTAAAAAAATGGATTTATAAGTCCAGGGGGAATTTCTGTAATTTTTAAAACTTGGTTTTAAAAACTTAAAGCATAAAATAAACATTTCAAACCACAGGGACCATTCTGTAAAATTAATATTTACAACCCAACCCCCCGCCCTTCCCCGCATTTCCGGCCACCGGAATCTCGCCGCCGGCCGCGGCTCCGGCGAGGCCAAATCGCCCAAAATACCCCATTTTAAAACCTGAAACTTATACCAAATCGTTTGTAAACAATATTCGAACATATCTCCTCTTTTAATTTGAATAATTGAATGACCTAACATTACCAAACCCACTTCGACCCACTTTCGGCCGACCACGCACCAATCGAGCACAATGACACTAAATTAATCCAATTAATCGAGTATAAATACTCAATGATCTGTTCCTAATCGAATGCACCTCTCAAATCAACCTGAAACATACAAAAATCTCAATTTCGATCACTTCCTTCTTTCGGACCTGCAACATACCCGAAAGCTACCTTCCAAGCGATTTTAATCCCAATTGATTGAGGGCTTTGAATCAAGATCATCAGTGGAAGCTTCACACGACTTTAATTCGATTATCATCAACAATTTCCATTCGAACAGATTCTGTCAAAGCCGCGGCTTGTTCTGGTTGAATTTATCTTCAATTCCAACTTAATCACGTAAGTTAAACACATAAACATACTCGATTTAACATGGGAAATCAAAGCCCTATGATTCTAGATGTTAACAACATCGAATTGATTGTCAATTTGATCCAAAATCGAACTAGGGTTTCGGGAAATTGGAGGAAATTGGGGATTGATTTAAAGGTTGTGTTTTAAGAATTAGAAATGGGTTTTAATCGCGGCTTAGAGCCTTGGTTTACTGGTTCGGTGTGTGTGTGGGCAGGGAGAGGACCCGGGTTCGACCCCGGGCAGCCTCTTTTTATTTGTTTTATTTTTTTAAGCTTTTTAAAATACTTTAAAAATATGGAAAAATTCCTAAAAATTATAAAAATAAATTTTATAAGTTTCCCTTATCTTACAAAACAGTTCCTGTAAATTTATTTTATTTAAAAACTTTAATAAAATTTTATAAAATATTATTTAAAAATACTAAAAATACTTATTTTTGTAAAATAAATTCTAAATCGTGTATAACTATGCAATAATCATAAAAATCATAGAAATTATACATAAATTATTTATAAATATTCTAAATAGTTATTTCTATAAAATAAACATTATATTTAAATATAGATTAATATATTTTATCAATTCCCAAATTATTTATAAATGAAATTGTGGGTTATTTCTTGTAAAATATATTAATACCTTATTATTAATCAAAATGCCATAAATGTGATTATCTTTATTTGTAAATATTCTTGGATAATTATAAATTATATAATTAAACCATATCATTTTTATATTTAATTCTAAAAATATTTAAATACGTATATGAAACCCTTTCAGTAAAACCAAAATGTAAATAATTATTTGGTAAAACTTAATGCTTATTGATAATTATTTATTGATACATAAATAACCCTATCAAAATCTTGTAACATATATACATCTAATTGTGTACGTGTCACATGTTAAACCAAACCAACCCGAACATTACCAAATATATTTATTCACCATGAACACCTTTTAAAGACTCAATTACGATCAATAATAGGTGTTGAACGTGCTTGATCGTGTATTACCTTATTCTTTGAAGTTCTTGTTCATTTCATTTCATCAGTTCAAGGTGAGTTCCACGGCCCCTTTTTACTATCTTTTCTTTTTGGGGGAGGAAACATGCAAACACTATTTTTGTCATGGTTGCCAGTATTATTGATATCGCTTGTTATGTTAGTGCGAAACGCAATTGAAAGTCCTTACAGTATCAAACCGTTAGTAACACGATTAGCGAGGTAATTTTGAGTAGTACTACTGGGTCTGACAAACCCCGCCCGGGCTAGTCACGCTAGCTTGATTGGAGGTCGAACGGGTGCTAAATTGACCTGTAACGATTGCCACGGTCGGTTAAGACGTGGTGGAAAGGCACTAAACACACACAGTCAGCTTCGGTTTGAAACACTAACTAACTTGTTTATAGGCTCGCGACCTATCGATATGCTTTATATACTAAACCATGTGAAACGCTTTTTGGACACAGTTCTGGTTGATGAAACATATGAAACGCTTTCTGGTACATTTATTGTTGATTAAAACCTGTGGACTCACCAACTTTATGTTGACACATTTTAGCATGTTTTCTCAGGTCACAGAAACGCACAAGATTAAGAACTCAGCTAGGATGCATGCATGGCATACATCATAACACAACTGGTTTAATTTGTGAAACGCTATTGATTCTTATGGTTGAAACGCATGTTGAAACGATTCACTGTTGATTTCTATATTTGAAACGCTTCCGCAAGTCTGAAACACTCATGTTTGATTTAAACAACTAATTACTTAATGTTATGTTTTGTAAATTACTGTGTTTGGTGTAACTGATGCTTATCTGAGATCCTGGTGTGTCACACGCCTGACGGTAAAATCCCGTTAGCGGATTTTGAGGGTGTGACAGATTGGTATCAGAGCATTAGTTATAGCGAACTAAAATGGACTTTGCATCTCATTTGCATTGCATTTTAGACTATAGCTGGATTTGCATTAGTTACACACACATAGATTACTAAGCAGTACTTATTAACTTTAGATGCCTGAGAACTGTTGCTTTAACATATTTCTGTGACACATAGATACCTGAGGAAAAGAAACTGATAACTCGTGCCTTTAATTTCTCTCTAAAGTTTTATTCCATGAACCAAAGAAATTTGTGTGACACATAGACACCTGTATTCTGGATTTCCTGGCAAAAGGCCCTCGGGCTAAGGCAAGCATATCGCATATATCTCATTGCGAGACCTGGTATGCTTACCTGGGGATTTCTGGGATGAGTGATAAACTATGGTCAATATGCACAAATATCTAGGTCACATGTATCATCCTCGACTAATAAAGGGGTAGGGAGTTCCGCTCGCTCACTTCCAACATCTACACATGATTCTTCACTCTAGGAGTTGAAGCAACGACAACCCGAATCCACCAATACCACTTGGGAACGCGAAACTCTTTTCAAACACACACGATGACAAACAAGGAGAACAACACACATTACTTCCTTAACTCTATCGTACTTGTCTCGGTTCTCATGAAGCCTCACTATCGATATGCAAACAAATCCTCTATTCCTACTAGTATGAAACAAATTAATGTTATTAATAGTTATCATTCGATAGTGACTGTCGTACATTGTGAATTGAAGAATCATGTCTGGAAGGAGACCTGGACGCCCGAGAGGACACGGAAACATCAACCTGACTCAAGCTGAGTTGGATGCCATCATTAATGAGCGTGTTACTAATGCGCTCACAGCCTACGAACAGATCCGCAACCAGAACCAGAACAACCAGAATCTGAATCAAGGAGGCCCAACAGCCTGTACCTACAAGATGTTTATGGACTGTAAGCCTCACTCTTTCAGCGGTTCTGAAGGTGCTGTCACACTACTTCGCTGGCTAGAGAAGCTCGAATCAGTGTTCGCCATGTGCAACTGTCCTGCTGGAAGTCGTGTCAAGTACGCCTCTGGCACACTGGAAGGACCAGCTTTGACATGGTGGAATTCACAGGTTCAGACTTTAGGACTTGATGCTGCTAACGGTATGCCTTGGGATGATTTCAAAACACTGATGAAAGAAGAATATTGCCCCAGAAACGAGGTCCAGAAGCTGGAAACAGAGTTTTGGAATCTCAAAATGACTGGCTCTGAAATTGAGGAGTACACGACTCGTTCCCATGAGTTGGCTACTTTATGTCCCCAAATGGTGACCCCGGCCTACAAACGGATTGAAAAGTACATTGATGGCCTAGCTCCTCAAATCCAAGCTAGTGTTATAGCTGCTGATCCTGCCACAATTCAGCAGGCTATTCGACTGGCTCACAAGCTCACTGATCAGGCAGTGGCACATGGTATCCTACCTAAACGTGGCGCCACCTCTGGACCATTCGAACACAAAAGGAAATGGGATGGTAACAATAGTAAGTCTTCAAGCTCCGATCAACAACCAATCAGAAAGTTTGATCCATCTAGAAGCTTCACAAACAACAATCATAACAACAACAACGGTCAGGGATCGAACAACTACGTTGGCAAAAACCCAAAGTGTAACAAGTGTAACTTCCATCATTATGGTCAGTGTGATCGTTTTCGTTGCCAAAGATGTGGCAAGACGGGTCATATTGCTAGGGATTGCAGGGGTGATCTAATGGCTAGGCAACAACCTCAACAACGCCAGGGCGGAGCGACCAGGGGCTGTTATGAGTGTGGTAAGGAGGGCCACTACAAGAAGGATTGCCCACAACTGAAGAATGGCAACAAGGGCAATGATGGAAACAACAACAATGGAAATGGTGCCAAAGGTCGAGTTTTTGTGATTGGTTCTGGTGAGGCAAGGGATGATTAGGATATGGTTACTGGTACGTTTCCTCTGAATGGTCGTTTTGCTTCTATACTGTTTGATATCGGTGCCGATAAGAGTTTTATTTCCAACAAGTTTATTAAACTCCTAGACGTAACCTTAGTTGATATGGAACCTATTTACACTGTAGAATTAACAGATAGGAAACTAATTGAGGCAATTCACATCATTAAGGGATGTAAACTCGGATTATCTAGACATAAGCGAGGAATAGATCTGATGACTGTCACACTTGGTAGTTTTGATGTAGACGTTGGCATGGATTGGTTATCTAAAAACCAAGCCGAAATTTTCTGTCATAAGAAGTCTGGTTAATCTTACCATGAGATAACGATCATGAGTATTACAAGTTTCTACTCTATACCCTAGGGTGCTAGGATCATAATTCTAGTAAGACCTTGTTAAGGGTAACAAAACATTACTAACCCTTGCTATTACTTAAGTCCTGTCCTACTTAGGGCCTTCATGGTATTTCCAATCATTTTAAGATACATACCTCCACTTAGTATTTCGGTAACTGAGGAACTGATTGAATACTTAGAATGGAAGTGAACTACAGGAAATATAGAAGAGTTATGAAACTTATTGTACATATTCTTTGGGATGATACTAAGGAAAAATTAGGATGTCGTGTAACCGGTTTAAGCACATTCTTAGTATACGGTGATGCCTATATATAGGGTTATTGAGGTGAGTTCAAAGCCTTGGTGATTGAGTACTATTACTTAAGGAATGAGAAAGTTAGAATTGTAATTCTAAAATCATGCAATAGTAGGGTTAGGTCGTGCTCTTTATACCGACAAACTCCATGAATTGACAAAGCTGATGTCATACCTTATGACATTAGACCAATTAGAATTAAGGAGGACACTGGGAAAATCTAGTAAGTAGTAGAAAGAAGTTGGAGGGTGGAACAAGCAATCTAGCGGTAAGGAAGACAAGAATACTAATGTTCTAAACCTAGGTATGTTAGTTAATACGATTTAGCTAACATGCGTTAAACATGGACATTAAGGAGGTTGACCATTACCGTAAGTGTGCCCTAGGTCGATTAGGACCCAAGGACAAGTTAGAAACAATCAGAATTAGGAAATGGCAATAGCTAAAAAGTAAGAACAGTTAAATTATAGAAATTATTGACCGAGAGGTCAAGACACTCAAACACAGTCGTATCCCTATTGTCAAAGTTCGGTGGAACTCCCGGCGTGGTCCTGAGTACACTTGGGAACGAGAGGACGAAATGATGCGCAAGTATCCTAACCTGTTCAAGGATGCGATCAGTACATCTTAATTTTCGGGACGAAAATTCCTCTAACAGGGGGATGATGTGACAACCCGGAAATTTTTTTTATTTTTAATTATTTAATATAATAATTAGGTGATTGGTATTTTTTTTAATAATAAAAAACAATGAAAATAATAATAATAATATTATTATTAAAAATAATGTTAATAATGATAAAAATAATAATAATGAAAATATTATTATTTATAAGAATTTATTAAAAAAAATGGATTTATAAGTCCAGGGGGAATTTCTGTAATTTTTAAAACTTGGTTTTAAAAACTTAAAGCATAAAATATAAACATTTCAAACCACAGGGACCATTCTGTAAAATTAATATTTACAACCCAACCCCCGCCCTTCCCCGCATTTCCGGCCACCGGAATCTCGCCGCCGGCCGCGGCTCCGGCGAGGCCAATCGCCCAAAATACCCATTTTAAAACCTGAAACTTATACCAAATCGTTTGTAAACAATATTCGAACATATCTCCTCTTTTAATTTGAATAATTGAATGACCTAACATTACCAAACCCACTTCGACCCACTTTCGGCCGACCACGCACCAATCGAGCACAATGACACTAAATTAATCCAATTAATCGAGTATAAATACTCAATGATCTGTTCCTAATCGAATGCACCTCTCAAATCAACCTGAAACATACAAAAATCTCAACTTCGATCACTTCCTTCTTTCGGACCTGCAACATACTCGAAAGCTACCTTCCAAGCGATTTTAATCCCAATTGATTGAGGGCTTTGAATCAAGATCATCAGTGGAAGCTTCACACGACTTTAATTCGATTATCATCAACAATTTCCATTCGAACAGATTCTGTCAAAGCCGCGGCTTGTTCTGGTTGAATTTATCTTCAATTCCAACTTAATCACGTAAGTTAAACACATAAACATACTCGATTTAACATGGGGAATCAAAGCCCTATGATTCTAGATGTTAACAACATCGAATTGATTGTCAATTTGATCCAAAATCGAACTAGGGTTTCGGGAAATTGGAGGAAATTGGGGATTGATTTAAAGGTTGTGTTTTAAGAATTAGAAATGGGTTTTAATCGCGGCTTAGAGCCTTGGTTTACTGGTTCGGTGTGTGTGTGGGCAGGGAGAGGACCCGGGTTCGACCCCGGGCAGCCTCTTTTTATTTGTTTTATTTTTTTAAGCTTTTTAAAATACTTTAAAAATATGGAAAAATTCCTAAAAATTATAAAATAAATTTATAAGTTTCCTTTATCTTACAAAACAGTTCCTGTAAATTTATTTTATTTAAAAACTTTAATAAAATTTTATAAAATATTATTTAAAAATACTAAAAATACTTATTTTTGTAAAATAAATTCTAAATCGTGTATAACTATGCAATAATCATAAAAATCATAGAAATTATACATAAATTATTTATAAATATTCTAAATAGTTATTTCTATAAAATAAACATTATATTTAAATATAGATTAATATATTTTATCAATTCCCAAATTATTTATAAATGAAATTGTGGGTTATTTCTTGTAAAATATATTAATACCTTATTATTAATCAAAATGCCATAAATGTGATTATCTTTATTTGTAAATATTCTTGGATAATTATAAATTATATAATTAAACCATATCATTTTTATATTTAATTCTAAAAATATTTAAATACGTATATGAAACCCTTTCAGTAAAACCAAAATGTAAATAATTATTTGGTAAAACTTAATGCTTATTGATAATTATTATTGATACATAAATAACCCTATCAAAATCTTGTAACATATATACATCTAATTGTGTACGTGTCACATGTTAAACCAAACCAACCCGAACATTACCAAATATATTTATTCACCATGAACACATTTTAAAGACTCAATTACGATCAATAATAGGTGTTGAACGTGCTTGATCGCGTATTACCTTATTCTTTGAAGTTCTTGTTCATTTCATTTCATCAGTTCAAGGTGAGTTCCACAGCCCCTTTTTACTATCTTTTCTTTTTGGGGGAGGAAACATGCAAACACTATTTTTGTCATGGTCGCCAGTATTATTGATATCGCTTGTTATGTTAGTGCGAAACGCAATTGAAAGTCCTTACAGTATCAAACCGTTAGTAACACGATTAGCGAGGTAATTTTGAGTAGTACTACTGGGTCTGACAAACCCCGCCCGGGCTAGTCGCGCTAGCTTGATTGGAGGTCGAACGGGTGCTAAATTGACCTGTAACGATTGCCACGGTCGGTTAAGACGTGGTGGAAAGGCACTAAACACACACAGTCAGCTTCGGTTTGAAACACTAACTAACTTGTTTATAGGCTCGCGACCTATCGATATGCTTTATATACTAAACCATGTGAAACGCTTTTTGGACACAGTTCTGGTTGATGAAACATATGAAACGCTTTCTGGTACATTTATTGTTGATTAAAACCTGTGGACTCACCAACTTTATGTTGACACATTTTAGCATGTTTTCTCAGGTCACAGAAACGCACAAGATTAAGAACTCAGCTAGGATGCATGCATGGCATACATCATAACACAACTGGTTTAATTTGTGAAACGCTATTGATTCTTATGGTTGAAACGCATGTTGAAACGATTCACTGTTGATTTCTATATTTGAAACGCTTCCGCAAGTCTGAAACACTCATGTTTGATTTAAACAACTAATTACTTAATGTTATGTTTTGTAAATTACTGTGTTTGGTGTAACTGATGCTTATCTGAGATCCTGGTGTGTCACACGCCTGACGGTAAAATCCCGTTAGCGGATTTTGAGGGTGTGACACAAATGATAGTAGGACAATATATATATATATATATATATATATAAAGAATATAGAATATATATATATATATATATAAAGAATATATATATATATAAAGAATATATATATATATAAAGAATATATATACATATATATATAAAGAATATATATATATAGGAGAGCGATCAAATGAAAACCATATTTATAATTGAAAACCGTAAAAACCACCACTACCCAATCACATAACTTATAATTGATTTAACTTTTTAATTGTTTAAAGTATTTTTGGGTAAAATTCAACCTTATTTTTGAGGTCATTATATATTTTTTAATATAAACTCCAAGTAACGTAGATTATTACGAAACAACTTACATATACGTAACAAGTATGATGTACATGTACGTAACTATTATTTGTGCACTTGGTAATACGTACTTACATATACATAACCTCTACATATACGTAAATTTTAGTTGTATACTTTGTAACACGTACTTACGTATATGTAGCCCTTGGTTTTCATGGTTTTCATGGTTTTCATTTATAACATGGTTTTTAAGGGATCCCTATATATATATATACTAGCTTTAGAAAACCCGTGTAATACACAGGTTGAATAAATAAAATATTAATATAATAAATTTTATGAAAAATAAATGATATTCCAAGATATGATATGAATAAAATTACGTATGAGTAATTATTATAAGTAATAAAACAGTGATATCAACCTTTTTTAACTTTGTTTTTAATTTTTTTTAAAAAAATAACATTTTGTTTAAAACAAACTTATAAAAATATCATTTTTTAAAATATTTTATTATCATAACTTCTAAATTAAATTATTTTTGGTTTTTAAATAATTTACTTTTTAAAAACATTAATTTTATAATATATCATATTTTTTAAGAAGTTTTGTATTTTAGAAAAAATATTATTTATAAACATTTGATTATTTAGAAATAGCATTAATTAAAATATTTTTCTTAATTTATAAAAAAGTATTTTAATCTAAAAAATATTAAATAATATTATTAGTAATTAAGGTAATTATTTAATAGGAGAGAGAGGCGGGAAAATTTTGATGAAGAGAATTGTGGTGATAACACATGTCATACAAAGTTACTCTTTTATTATAATAGGTATATATATATATATATATATATATATATATATATATATATAGGATCAGGATCATTACAGAACCATTTTTTATTTTCAGAACCAAAAAAACCATTGACTTACATAAATGTAAATTATAAACCATTGGTTTACATAGATGTAAGTTAAACCTGATAATATTTAGTTGTTTTTTTATAGTTTATTGTTCATGTCTGATATACACATATGTAAAACAGGTCAAGTATTACCAGACTTAATATACATTTATGTAAATCAATGATTCTGTAGTTCTGAAAATAAAAAGTGGTTCTGTAATGATCCTAACCCTATATATATATATATATATATATATATATATATATATATATATTTATATATATATATATATATATATGGTCAGGATCTTTTCAGAACTCTTAAAGTTCGTGAGAACTGCTAGAACTTATCTCAACCATTTAATCAATTAATCAACGCCTCAAAATTAAAATGGCATTTTTGTAATAAATTACAATTTTGTGACTAATATGTAATAAGATAAAGGGTATATTAGGTAAATCAAATATGTTTACCGTCTCCTAATTAGAGAAATAAAAAAAGAAGTTATAACATTTCCAAATTTTTAGTTTCAATTCCTTTTTTGCTCATTCATCATCTATAAAAAAATATCTACATAGAGGTGCGGAAACTCAAAAAAATTAAATATGAGAATGCATGTGAACTATAGGAGATGAGGTTTTTTTTCTTATATACCATTGTGTTTAAAGTATTCATACATGTGAAATGGGGGTTGAGTAATTTGTTTACACACTAATTAATTAGGTCCTCTCTATACTTTCTCACTCTAAACAATATCATCTCTTTCTTAATGAAAGTTTCTAATTCAATTAAGAAATTAACGTTGAAGTACCAAAAGAACACAAAAGATGTTTCTGGGTTCTTTCTCAATTTTGCAATTTCAAAAATTTTCATAATTAAAACGGATGTTTGATTATCTTTTGTTTTTTTCTTTTCTATTTTCTTAGTTTCTTTTTTCGGTGAATGTGATATGAGGGGAATACTCTAATTTTTTTTAACCTGAGAAGCGTTGATAATAATAAAGATGATCAAGTGAAGGAACGAAAGGAATTATATTATTTTCGAGAGCAATAATTAGTGTGATGAGGGTTCACAATTTATTTTTCTAAGCTTCACAAATGAAACTAAATTTCAAATGTGGGAGTGGTGGTATCTCATGGGTTATTCGAGAGAACAAAGAGTGGGTTTGGTATGGAATAGTGGAAATTATTTTTTCAGAAGTTATTGGTGATATGAAGAACACCCTAAGTATTAAACTCTTATTTATGTATTTATTCATTCATTTATGAAGAACACCATATTTGATAATTCCATATCAGAATATAATCACATATATTTAAATAGTATACTTACATATTACATATACGTAAAACATATATATATATATATATATATATATATATGTGTGTGTGTGTGTGTGTGTGTGTGTGTGGTGTTTTAAATATACAGTCATTTGAGTATATACATATACATAAATAACGTATGAGCAGAAAAATGGATGATTAGTATGGGAATTTACATGTATGTAAATAGGAGATTATTACTTTGAATATGTATAATTAATATGAATATTTACATATATGTATTTAACCATTCATATTTATGAAATTGTTTTGCACATATGTAGATAGTTACTGTTAACATTTATGTATAACATTGTAGATGGAAAACTGATATTTTTTTCCCAATAGAAACTGAGTAGACTGTTTTGTTTTTTGTTGATTGTGATTGTAGATGCTAAAGCACTATGAAGATTCACATTTATGTAAATAGATAACGACCAATGTGAATATTTACATATATGTAAATAGACAATAAGTTTAGCAAATCGATGATCATCTTGAAGATATTAAATGTAAAGAGAGGATCCTTTGAATATTTACATATGAAAAAGATCAATTTGAAAATAATGGTGTTGTTCGTATAAAAATTTACTTCGTTCAAAACAAGTACAAAGATTACAGATGTGTAAATAGACGATAAAATAAAGGGTTTGCTGGTATGAAGATATACTTATATGTAAAAACTAAAAAGTATAACTGAAATTTTAATATATGGTAACAGATGATAATTAATATATCTGAATCTTACTCGATTTAAAAATAAAACAATTTATTAAAATCGAAGTGATTTTTAACATGTCTAAATTTGTAAAATATGAGAAGAGAGAGAAAGCAAGAAAGATAATCAATCAATTAATTAAATAACTAGTTAATTAGAGAGAGAAAATTTTAGTTGATTATCATTATACATTTTTCATTTAGTTTTTAATTTTTGCGATTAGAAAATAATAAATGGTTCAGATTTGTTCTTCAAGTTTTGAAAATAAATTGAGTCTTGAAAAGAACCTAACCCTATATATATATATATATATATATATATATATATATATATATATATATAGGAATGTGTTCTTTTGAAAACCCAATGAAATTGTAAGAACCCATTAACTTTATAGACCAATAATATTGTGACACCTAAGCTAATTGGAAGAGCATCTTATGGGGTATTTTCGTCATTTTAACACCCCTCATTTAATGCATGAATGTACTATATGTCTGACTTTAATGCTTTTTGACAACTTTTCACTCCCACATATCCCTGTTTTTTGTACTTGTCACATATTCCCACCAAACCTCACATATCAATATCATTACATCTAACACACCATACCTTTCCCTTCATTTCAAATTTCTCCCTTCATCACTATTTTCTCCCTTCATCACCAAAACACCGAGAAGAAGTCACCTAATTCATGGGTGGCGATGACGTTAATAGTGGCCACCCTTTACCAGTTGTGAATGTTGTAGATGAAGCTTCGTGTGAGGAGGTAGTACCGAAAGTCTCCTGTGTTGATGATGTGGTTGATGGAAATTCTTATTTTCGACATATTGGTTATGATCGTCGTGGTTAGTTTTATAAACAATTATAGTATATTATGTTTGTTGTTCAATTAACCATAAATCTTTTTGTCAAAATTCTTTTGATATTTAGAAAACCCTGTTCTTGAAAGTATGTTGTTACGAGATTTTCTGCTTCATTAAGGTAGTATTCATTCTTACTCGTTTTTTCTTATCATCTTCACCTTGCTCGTTAATATTTTTTTCCACTTGTTACCCAAATCTGTAACAACCTGTAAACAGGCCGAGATACCTTAATTATTAAAAAAACAACTATGTTCTAGTGTGGGTTACACTATGTTTCAAAGCAAAGATAACGTGTCCACTTTTAATTTTTACATTTAACTAATTTTTTCATCTTAATACAATCTGTAAGAATAGGTTACACATCCTAATATTATTTTTTTCTAAAAAAATAACTTTGTAGAGTTTTTTTTGTGTTACACACACAAGAAGAGACATTTTTAGGGGGGGATTATGTAGTTCCCTGTGTTTATTATAGTATAGTATTACTTCTTTTTACCATGTAGTTTCCTGTGTTTATTATAATATACTACTACGTAATTTTTTTACATTTTTTTATGATACTTTTCATATATTTTTTATTTTTTTATTTGTCTTACTATACCTTCCAGCACATACATAACCTCTAACATGTGATTTACATTATGTAACATGAGATTTACATTATGTTCCATCTACCTTCCATAAAAAAAATTTAACGTCACAGGAAGTCACTGACTCACTGTAGTAACATATTCTAGACCCCAAATTGTAGCAAGTATGCTAATTGATTTTTTATTCCACTACTTCCTTTTTTATATTTTTGTATGATATTTTTCATATATGTTTTTATTTTTTATTTACGTTACTATACCTTCCAGCACCAACATAACCTGTAACATTTGATTTACATTATGTAACATGTGATTTATATTATGTTACACCTACCTCTTGAGATTTATATTATGTTACATAACCTACCTCCTATAACTTTTTTTCTAACATCACAGGAAGTCACTGTAGTAACATATTCCAGACTCCAAATGGTAGCAAGTATTGGGTTCCTGAGGTTTTCGTTTTTTATGCTCATTTATCTAGCATTATTTACCATGTAAAGTGTCATGTATGTAATATAATTTAATGTAATCTAATAAAATGTTAGTGTGATGTAGGGTAAATAATGTTTGGTGTTAATTAATGTGATATATTATTAATAAAATATGCTATTAGTGTAATGTCATTTGGTTGTTGTAATTATATTATTACTGTTAGTTGGAGTGGTGTAATATTGGGTATTTAACATTGTAATATTGGGTTACATCAATTTATATTGTTTTACAGATTGATTTATATTGGTTAATATTAGTTTACATCAATTTACATTGGTTTAAATTGGTTTAATATTGGTTAATATTGGGTTTTTCGTTGTGTAATTTGATGTTTCATTACAACTTTGATAAATGTTGTATTAGTATAACAGTAATTCATTACAATTGTAAAACATTATTTATATTAATGTCATAGTAAGTTGCATCAGCTTACAATTATTTTACAGATTGATTTATATTGGTTTATATCAATTTACATTGATTTACATTGGTCTAGTATTGGTTAATATTGGGTTTTTCGTTGTGTAATTTGATGTTTCATTACAACTTTGATAAATGTTTAATTAGTATAACAGTAATTCATTACAATTGTTTGACAATTGTAAAACATTATTTATATTAACGTCATAGTAAGTTGCATCAGCTTACAATTGTTTTCAAAATTGATTTATATTGGTTTACATCAATTTACATTGGTTTAATATTGGTTAATATTGGGTTTTTGTAGTTACATTATTTAATGTCGTTCGGTTGTTAAGTTGTATGATTTTATGTTTAACTCAATGTTTTTTGTTGTTAATACATCATGTTTCTTTGATGTAAGTCTCGTTGTTCTCTTTAATTATAATATGTATTTCGTTTTGGTGGTGTAGTTACATTGTTTAACGTCGTTCGGTTGTATAACTGTGAGTATTAGTTTGAGTATGTATAACTGTGAGTATGTGTTACTCTTAAGTTTTTACATTTTTTTTGTCTTATTCACAGTAAATATGTGTAACTGTATGTAACATTGTTTTAAGAAACGTCTGTAACATGTATGTTGGTGTTGTTTTGTGGGTAGTAATGACTTTTAACACTAGACGAAACAACATGTAATATTTTGTAATTTTATATAAATACATGTAAGGTCATGTATGAAAAAACCTGCTGTACTAAAATGAACGTCTAAATCGCTAGAACCTTACAGTTTACAATTATCAACAAATATTAGTTTGGAAAAATTAGTGAACTCATAAACGTTCGTACAATATTAAATAAATATGATTACATAATCACAATCACACCTTTGTTACTTTGTCCACCAGTGTCTATTTCTATAGGGCTCCCGGCAGTGTTTGTAAAACGGTTGAAACATTTACTTGCTATTCTTTCACTGGAGCGAACTGTTTATTACAATTAATCGGTTAGTAACACATAGTCCTTATTCAGAATACGTTAAAAAGTAGAAAAATAAAGGTCGTGCAATGAATATACACCTGTAGAGTGTCTCCATTTATTTGACTTACTTTTACTAACGATATTCTTCCTCCCTTGCTTTCTGCTAAATTCCACAAGGAAAAACTATCAGCAAATCAATGACTACGTACATTAGATGTACCTTATTTTTGTTCTTATTATAGTAGTAAGTTAAGTATAATGATACATAAAATAAAACAATAAATGGGGCTGTGCAAACATACAGAACTCACGTTTGCTGACCTGTATTATGTTGTTACCATTGACATGTTATTACATGATCTTACATATTCTGACTCAATCATACATACTACTACAGTTAATTTAAGAAAACAATACCTAACAGGACTACTCACTTATGTAATTAAAGGAATAGGTCCCAAATTGAATATTCACTAAAATCACAGTTTCCTCTGTATTCATTTAAAAAAAATGTGTCATTTACATGCCTTTCAATCCTACAGAACATGTCCTCACGCCCAACCCAAACCCAATGCAGCACCTTATTTACATGTGTTTACACATGGGCTAGAAGGTTATAATTGAGTAGTACAATGGGTATAAATTTTTCGTCTGAATAGAGTATTTAAGTTAATTATAATGATACATAATATAAACCAAAAAATAGGTGTTTGCAATGATACAGACCACACGTTGACTGACCTGCATTTTTTTGGTAACAGTTACATGTGGTTGCATGAAATTACATATGCTTACACACTTGCACCTGGTCATAGCAACTGTTTGTAACATTTTGTTTAAAGAAAATGTGTAACTGTTTGTAACATACAAGTTTACACACTTACATATGGTAACAATTACATGTTACATTTGGTTGCATGAAATTAGTGAATATTCAATTTGGGACCTATTCCTTTAATTACATGTGCTTGCATGAAATTACATATGGTTGCATGAAATTACATGTGGTGTAGTTACATGTGGTTGCATGAAATTACATTATTTATATTAACGTCATAGTAAGTTGCATCAGCTTACAATTATTTTCAAAATTGATTTATATTGGTTTACATCAATTTACATTGGTTTAATATTGGTTTATATTGGGTTTTTCGTAGTTATATTGTTTAATGTCGTTCGGTTGTTAAGTTGTATGATTTTATGTTTAACTCAATGTTTTGTGGGTAGTAATGACTTTTAACACTAGACGAAACAACATGTAATATTTTGTAATTTTATTGCAACACCCACCAACACCAACATACATGTTACATATGGTTGCATGAAATTACATATGCTTACACACTTACATATGGTGACAATTACTAACAGGGCTACCCAAACACACATTTACTTACATGTTACTACATGTAATTACATGACCTTACTCAAACTTACATATGCCTACAGTTCATAACAGAAAACAATAACTAAAGAATTAGGTCCCCAAAATTGAATCTTCCATAAATTCACAGTTTCCTTTTTTCTTATTAGGAAAAAAGTGTGTCATTTACATGCCTGTCAATTTTCACTATACCAATTTTTAAAGTTCAATGAATCTAACGCTTGATTAAGGACACAAGGAGTACTACCAAAAAATTACAAAGGAATAAACAACAGAACAGTCCGTAAATCATTTGAAAGGAATTTTTTTTCATACTTCTTTACAATTCATTACAATGTAATCCCTAAATTTAGAGAAAAAATTTTCGAAATGAAAATTTATACGTTCATGAACAACCAAATATACACTTATGTACAGAAAATCATTACCACAAAATATGTTATATGTGGTTGCATAAAATTTATACGTTCATGAACAACCAAATATACACTTAGTGTTAGGACTTTTTATGTTAGGACTTTTTATTGCAACAAATGTATAGTTCATGAACAACCAAATTTATACGTTCATGAACAACCAAATTAGCGGCTTTAATATAACTAATACCAATCATTTAATCAAGCCTGAAAATTCAAAACCGTCGTCAAAATTAACCACCTCACAACTTCAAATTATAACCGATTATAAGGATAAGCGTAATGGCGAAGCTTCATTGGCAAAGCTTCATTGGGGCTGCGCGCGCGGGGTGGGGGGGTGGGTGGGTGGTTCATTAGTAGTGTAAATATTCGGTCTGATAGATTCGCCCCCGGATAAACGAATGGATAAACGAATCTTTATTTAACGGACGGACAGAAAATTATATGATTTCTATAACTGTAGTAATCGATTAAAATTGATATATTTGATAATTGATATCACTAAATGACTCGTAACAACTATAACATTATATGATTTTTAAATAATATCATCAAAGCTTGTTGCATTTTAATTTTCTTTATTCAACTATATATTTTTTCTATTGTTTTCAAATAAAATTGAAAAAAGGGGCAAAAAGTAGATCGAAGAAACGAGCGTACGGTTACCGAGGGTGCAGTGTTGGTGGCAGATAAGCCCCCACCTCCATCTCCATCTTCCCATCATCACAATTCCAAAAAAAACCTCTAATTTCTGCCATTTGAATCCATCTTCCAATTCTTCATCATCTCAGTTTCATATACATAATCACACAAAATCCAACATTCTTCCTCTGTTTTCATTGCTTTGTGCACAGGGACCTTTCGTCTCATCGTAACGGTACGTGATCAACTCATCAGCCTCGTGAATTTGACGTTTGATTACATTTGTTTGTTCACTCTATCTGGGTTTGAAAAATTTACGGGGGTGGTGTAAATTGATTTCACTCTATCTGGGTTTGAAAAATTTTGAAAAGGGGGGTGGTTGTGAAGATTGACTGATGTGAAGGTTGCTTTTGGGGGTAACCATACTTGGTACGGTTGAGTACTTCAACCACAATGTCAAATTACCAGAATACCCTTAAAAGTAGAAGTCAATCCTGCAGCAGTTATTATTTAATTACAAAATATTCCTGACCCTTGGATCAAAAGTTGCTTTAGAGATCAAGGGTTCAAATATGAGTTAAAGGGTTTTTACATAAACCATGGGTTCTCAAATTAACCTCATCTTATATATATATATATATATATATATATATATATATATATATATATATATATATATATATATATATATAGGGTTGGGTTCTATTAAGAACCCTTGTTTAATGTGAGAACCCATTAACTCATTTCTGACCATTGATCTTGGGATAACTTTCTGATCTAAGGGTCATAATCAATTCTGATTATTATAATAGTAAAGTACACTAGAAGATGAGATATTGAGGGTGTAATGGTCATTTTACCATTTGACAAAAAGAAACCGTCGTTACTTTTTGTAAGTTTTCAAAAAGCAAATGTCTTGTCAGTCAAATTAAACTACTATTCAAAAAGTAACCATCATATCATTCAATCTAACAATCACTTTTTTTTGAAAATTGGTTTGCCTTTCACGTTTGACTTCCCCCTAAATTTTCTTTTTTTTTTCTATTTAAAAATTTTACCACCTTTGTTTTTTTAACCTTTATAACTTTTTTATACATTATTATTTTTTTATAAAAATTACATCATTAAACTCGTCTCGTTATTCTCTTTAATTCTAATATAGTCTCGACATTTTTTTAAAAAATTTTTCGAACGTTACATATTACATCGAATTACATCATATTGTAAGTTTTTACTATGAATTACATCAAAGAAACATGTTGTATTAACAACAAAAACATTGAGTTAAACATAAAATCATACATAATACAGTGAGTTACATTGAAGAACAGTTAATTACATCATATGAATAACAGTCAATAACTTAACAACCGAACGACATTAAACAATGTAACTACACCACAAAAACGAAATACATATTAGAATTAAAGAGAATAATGAGACTTACATTAAAGAAACATGATGTATTAACAACAAAAATCATTGAATTAAACATAAAATCATACAACTTAACTACCGAACGACATTAAACAATGTAACTACAAAAAACCCAATATTAACCAATATTAAACCAATGTAAATTGATGTAAACCAATATAAATCAGTCTGTCAAACAATTGTAAGCTGATGCAACTTACTATAACGTTAATATAAATAATGTTTTACAATTGTAAATCAATTGTAATGAATTACTGTTATACTAATGCAACATTTATCAAAGTTGTAATGAAACATCAAATTACACAATGAAAAACCAAATATTAACTAATATTAAAACAATGTAAATCAATGTAAATCAATATAAATTGATGTAAACCAATATTAACCAACATAAATCAATATGTAAAACAATGTAAATTGATATAACCCAATATTACAATGTTAAATACCCAATAACATATGAATAGCAGTCAATAACTTAACAACCGAACGACATTAAACAATGTAACTACACCACAAAAACGAAATACATATTAGAATTAAAGAGAATAACGAGACTTACATTAAAGAAACATTACTTCTTTATTAACAACAAAAAACATTGAGTTAAACATAAAATCATACAACTTAACAACAGAACGACATTAAACAATGTAACTACAAAAAACCCAATATTAACCAATATTAAACCAATGTAAATTGATATAAACCAATATAAATCAATCTGTAAAACAATTGTAAGCTGATGCAACTTACTATAACATTAATATAAATAATGTTTTACAATTGTAAAACAATTGTAATGAATTACTGTTATACTAATACAACATTTACGAAAGTTGTAATGAAACATCAAATTAAACAACGAAAAATCAAATATTAACCAATATTAAAACAATGTAAATCAATGTAATTTGATGTAAACCAATATTAACAACCAAACGATATTAAACAACGTAACTACGAAAAACCCAATATTAACCAATATTAAACCAATGTAAATCAATGTAAATTGATGTAAACCCATATAAATTACAAACACGGCAGGGGATCCCTACATTAACTTACATAATTTGAAAAGGGAGTGTAGAAAGTTAAATATAATGAACATACACTCCGTTACAGTACACTACATCAGGTCATAAAAAATGTTAAAATTAGAAAAAACACAACCTAGTACACTTATTTACTATGGTTTACATCAGATTACATTTCTTACGCAAAATGTCCTACTACATCGTAAATCAACTTAAAACTATCGGTCATATGAAAAATGGAAAGATTGATATACATATACAAAAAATAAGAGTACGTGTGTAAAAAAAATACATTGGATTGTAATTTCTTCATGATGTGTCACAAACACAAACGGTGGTGAGCTTTCACAAAAATGGATGACACAACAACTTTCATCGCGGATGGTTCTTTTATTTAAGCATATTCGCATCCAATGTACAAATGAGTAATTTTAATTTTCAACTAAAATCGTGATTTAAACTTACATCATAGATATTCGTGAAGGAAGTTGAAATAAAGTTGAAATACACCAATGTAAGTCAATGTAAATTGATGTAAACCCATATAAATTAATCTGTAAAACAATTGTAAGCTGATGCAACTTACTATGTCGTTAATATAAATAATTTTTTACAATTGTAAAACAATTGTAATGAATTACTGTTATACTAATGCAACATTTATCAAAGTTGTAATGAAACATCAAATTACACAAACGACAAAACCCCAATATTAAACCAATGTAAACCAATGTAAATGGATGTAAACCAATTTTAACCAATATAAATCAGTATGTAAAACAATGTAAATTGATATAACCCAATATTACAATGTTAAATACCCAATATTACACCACTCCAACTAACAGTAATAATATAGTTACAACAACCAAACGACATTACACCAAAATAAACCAATGTAAACTAATGTAAATTGATGTAAACCATATTAACCCATGTAAATTATTCTGTAAAACAAATGATATTAAACCATGTAACTAAGCCTTCATGATTTCAGAAAACTAACAACCAAAACAACATTAAACCACGAACTATACCACCACAAAAGAAATTTCAACATTGTAATTAAGCCATATTAACTAATGTAATTGCATTAGCTTACATTACAAGAAAAACTTACTACATGTTGCATTTGATTACTTTAGCTTACATTAGATTGATCGGCTACTAGTCACCCTATTATATGTAATTACACTACGTTTATGTATGTGGCTTTCATTAATTTATTTTACAAATCTGTGTTTTATAAAATCATGCATCGATTAAGAGAGAGCTAAGTTAATATAATGATTCTATTGTTATTGTTATTATTATATGATTTTGTGTAAATATGTGAGAAGGTGATTTGATGGAAAAATTAAGTACTTAATATACTGCATTAATGCTTATAAGATAATGTAATGTAACCACAAATGCATTGCACGTTAATGTAACGTATACTAAGAGTTGAAAATAGTGTAAATCTATGATATTTAACTTGATGAAAAAATTAGAGATTTAGTATACAAGTATATTGATGTTCATAAGATAATGTAATGCAATAAATATTAATTCAAATACATTAAAAATAAACACATTAAGGGGTAAGTTTTTAAAGTGCTATCACTTGTGATGCATATTAGCGTAACCTACTAATTAAATAATATTTATTCTATCCGTAAGTGTAATGTTAAGTGCTGAAAAATATATCTACATTAGTGGTACTAAGATAAAATGAAGTTTAACCAATATAAGTGTGATATGAAGAATGGTTTTAATGTGTTGTAACCAAGATAATGTGATGCATATTGATGTAAGATGTAGTAATGTATGGTAATTTAATATACTATATATTATTCAAGCGTATTATAATAGTTGAAAAGTACATAAGCTACAATATAATATAATATAACTTAATAAGATAATTGGTTAAAACATCATAATAAAAAGTGAGATTTAGTTGGAAAGAATAACATAATGTCCTATTTAAACTTTATAACAGAAAGTGATATTTAGGCTATGTAAAAAAGAGTATAGTGTAATTGACTATATAAATGTATCTCATTAATATAAGTATGTGAAAAGTTAATTTGATGGAAGATTTAGAGACGAAACAAATATAGATATGTGTTAATGTTCATAAGATACATGTACAATATATAATAGTTCAACTACACATTTGATAAACTATTGAAATGTTATGTGTATTCATGGAAGGCATTGTAACATTCAAGATTTATCTAAAAACTTAGCAGGGTAAAGCGAATACATTACACAAAATAATTTAAACGAAAATTGATATTACACAAACATTAAGTTACATAAAAAAAGAAAATCTTTACACAAAGATTAAATTATAGCTAAATAAGTTATAAAAAAAAACATGAAGCAAAACATGAAGCATGAAGCAAAAATATGCATTTAGCATTTTAACAAACCATACTTATTTCATACTCACATGTATAAAGAATAAAAAAAAACATTCTTTGTTTGGAACAAACATGTATAAAACAAGAAGAAACTTAAAAAAATATAAATTTATCATACTATGTTGCAGAGGTAAAAGAAAATAATTGAACCACTAGGCAAAAAACATGTTAAGAGTGTTGAAACATAATTATAAAAATAAAAGCTTAAAAAATTACCAAACATATATGGAAGTCTGAACATTGGAATATATGAGAAAGAAGATGTTAAATCATAGTACAAAAAAGATGTCGGAGAGATAAGTTGCATAGAAGATGGAGGCTTGAATCATTAAATGCATTCATGTAAAATTACATTACTATCCCTTAATGATGCTTTCCTCTTTAGCTGATGTGGCAAGCTCTGATTGGTTAATATGAGTTAAAGAGTTCTTACAAATACTTAGGGTTCTCATATGAACTCATTCCTATATATATATATATATGTATATATATGTATATATATATATATGTATATATATGTATATATATATATAGTATATATATGTATATATATGTATATATTATATGTATATATATATATATATATGTATATGTATATATGTATATATATATATATTATATATATATATATATATATATATATATATATATTTCTTATAACAATATGTTTTTTTCCATATATGTTTTTTATAACAATAATATTGGTCAAATATTTAGTCGAAACCCCTGAGGAAAATAGGTTGCTTTGATGATTGCAGTAGTATATCTACCGTTATCATCATCCCCTTTCTCTCTTTTATAATCATAACAAAATCTCTGGATTCTCTCTTTTTTTCTTTTTCACTGTTTAACAAGACTCAGAGTGTGTGACCCAGTGACCAACTGACCACCCTGGTCCCTAGCCACTAGCCACTTTGTTCACAGGCCATCAAATGACTACAGTGCACCTGTACACTAGCCACCGGTTCCCGGTCTCAACCATTTCAAACCATAATTGGTATGTACTGTGCAGAGACAATGAGCCGGGTTTAAATCAGACATTGATAATTCATTTTCATAGCTTGTAAAACCATATTCCATACCTGATGTTATACGTATTGTCCATATGCCTACAACCTTAATTAGTTTTTTAAAAATTACAACTTTATTAACCAAGAAACTTAGAAATATAGAAAACTAAAATAATTCATTGATTAGTAAATTATTATTTAACAAATGACAAATAAAAATAAGAAGTTTTTGGGGTTATTAAACAAATGCATGGATTAGTAAATTATTCTATTAACAGGTATGACTCAGGTAAATGAGTTTGTATGTTTTGATAAATCATGCACGCTATATCGATCTTTTTTATATTCACAAAACTCTTAAAAGCCATTCATGCGACCAAGTATCATACCCGAATATGCGACCAAGTATCATACCTCGAACTTCCTTTTCCACTTATATGCGTATTTCGTCGGGTGATTTAGGTCATGTAACTTTCAACCTTCAATGGTGAAGATTTATTCGTCGCTACGTAACTGTTCGTTGTCTATCCTCTCTATTCTGTCACGAAACCTATTTACAAAGGAATATTCTTTACTTGAAATGATTATAATTTTAAAGCTTAATTAAAGAAAAAGATTATACACCTCGTGATCGAAGAAGTATATAGATCCATGGATGACTGTTCTCCCGGTCACGTGGCCTCTTTTGACCATCCCCTCAATAACAAACCCCCAAAATCCTTCTTTTTATTATTTTATTATTTCTATAACTTGAATCATTCGAGTATTTTTCTAGTTTTCCAAAACAAATTTTTTTTTATTTATGAAAAACTGATGTTTGATGATTCTTGAATTTGTTGATGAAAGTTATATTGATAATCCGTCTATACTAAAGTGACATCAAATTGGTAACTAAAAGTTAAAATGTGACTCAGTGAGCTTTTAAAGTTGCGTGATAGTGTTTTCTTGTTGTATAGGAATTACACGGTTTGGGTGATCAATCATACTGTTCGAGATTTGTGATCAATCATAGTGGTTGTATCTCACGAGTGTGTGGTAAGTGTTCATTCATACAAAATATAATTTGGATCCAACTAGTATTTATATTTATATTTGTAATATGTGTGTAAAATAAGTCCAACATATCATGTTTTCATAGGATACATGGTATCTTCTAATATACGAGAGAACACAACAGAAATTAGAGACCTAAAATCTAATTATTTTTCGTTTAAGGTTTTGGATTGCATAAGTGATTACCACACCCTAGATAAGCTTTAAAAAGTTATATGAATATAACTATATAAGCAAATTAGATAATGAAACTTATAGACGACAAAAAGAATACAAAGCTAGAAAAGCAATCTATCATACCCATCATTGCATCCTATATATACTCCTATCCTTTTTCCCCTTTCTTATGCATTTTTTAGTAAAATAATTAAAAAAAATGTTAGTGTATTTTAGTAACTTCATACTCACATATCTGCATTTTTTGTATATTACACAATTAGGCTGTAAAATCATATTAATTTCATTTTCTAATGAGCAAATTCATGAAAGTAAAATATATTTTGATAAACAAAATGTTTATAAAATATAAGGTTTAAAATTTTAGAGCAATTAATGTAGGGAAAGCTTTCATCGAACAAGTCATCTTATTGGTCGACTAGTCGGGCCAGATTTAATAACTGGATAACGTTATAGTTATACATATCATACTATATATATAGTTATATATAATTCAATAACATATGTATATTATAATTACATAACAAACAATAAAGTTATATCCAATACTTCAATTCATATTCAACCCACCGTTAAATCTATTAAAATCCGAAAAAAATAAAAAATAATAAATATTTCAAATTTGGTCCGACCCGGTTCCCAGTACAACCATCGAACCGGAACCGGTCGGTCTGATGACTACAAAACGATTCGATGCAGCTAGCTTGTTTCGCTTCTACGTCCGATTTTCGGTTCCTTATATATTTGTAAATGTTACACAATTCATCTCTGTTAATTTAATTATTTTTTTTAAAATGGTTGTGGGTAAAATAAAAAAAAAAAGATAATTAATATAAGTATAAAAATCTATCTATTATAATAAAAAGTAACTTAGTATGACACGTGTCACCACCACAATCCTTCTCACCAAAATTTTCCCGCATTCTCTCCTATTAAATAATTACCTTAATTACTATAAATATTATTTAATATTTTTTAGATTAAAACATTTTTTATAAATTAAGAAAAATATTTGTTATTAATGTTATTTCAAAATAAATAAATTTTTATAAGTAATATTTTTTTTCTAAAATATAAAACTTTGTTAAAAATATGATATATTATAAAACTACTATTTTTAAAAAGTAAATTATTTAAAAACCAAAAATAATTTAGTTTAGGAGTTATGATAATAAAATATTTTAAAAAATGATATTTTTATACGGTTTGTTTTAGAACAAAATATTATTTTTAAAAAAATTTAAAAACAAAGTTATAAAATGTTGATATCACTGTTTTATTACTTATATCACTTACTTATACGTAATTTCAGTCATATCATATTTTAAAATATTATTTTATTTTGAGTAAATTTTGGTTTTGGTCCCTGTAGTTTAATCATTTTAACCATTTCAGTCCAAAAAGGAATCTTTGATCATATCATGCCCTGTGGTTTCATTTTTGTAACGGTTTTGGTCCCTGACACTAACTTTGTTAGTTTTTACAGTTAAATGTGAGGGTACTTTGGTCATTTTACATTTGAAGGACTAGTTATGTAGATAATATTAGATTAAGATAATTATTGTAATTTTTTAAAACAATAAAAAATAAAAAAACAAAACTTAAATCTAATTCAACCCAACCCACCCACCCCTCCCCCTAACCCCCAACCCTTCCTCCCCTTGCACCACCTCCTGCACCACCTCCACCGCTACCGCCACCTCCACCGCCACCGCCACCTCCACCGCCATCGCCACCTCCACCGCCACCTCCACCTCCACCGCCACCTCCGCCACCTGCACCACCTTCACCGCCAGCGTCAGCGCTAGCACCATCGCAACGTTCCTGTTGTAAGGCTATGAAATTGCCAACAAAACACCCTACAACTAAACTTCATCTCCATCACCCTCCCATCATACTGAATCTTCAACACCAAAACGCCATTGTTATCCTTTACTCAAATCTACAGGTACAAACCCTAATCTTTCATCTATCTTTGATACCACCAAAACCCTTGATTCATACCTTTTTTTGTAAACCATGATCTCCACCTCAATCCCTATAATTTCATCTTCAAATCTGTGAAAACGATGCATTCTCTGAGTGTATCGCCATCAAAAACTGCTTGTTTGTTTGGGGGTTCATCTTCAAATATTCAAATCTTCAGATCTTCTAGGGTTCATCTTTACGCGTTTTGGGGGTTTAAACAGAAGTCATTTGGTTCATCTGTTGTCCCTTTAGATGAATCAAAAAAAGAAGATGAATCAAAAAAAGATGATAGTGAGATTCTTGATGATATTCATCAAGATAGACTAGAATTAGATGATAATCAGCCTCCTGAATCGTCAAAAGTTAATGGTGAAAACAGGGGCGAAAACAGGGGCGGAAACAGAGGCGAGGGGCGATGGCGGTGGCGATGGAGGTGGTGCAGGAGGTGGTGCAGGAGGTGATGCAGGCGGTGGCGATGGAGGTGGTGCAGGAGGTGGTGAGGCGGTAGTGCAAGGGGAGGAAGGGATGGTGGGGGTTTGGGTTGGATTAGAGATTTAAGTTTTGATTTTTTTATTTTTTTATTGTTTTAAAAAATTACAACATTTATCCTAATCTAATATAATTTACATAACTAGTCCTCCAAATGTAAAATGACCAAAGTACCCCCACATTTAACTGTAAAAACTAACAGAGTTAGTGTCAGGGACCAAAACTGTTACAAAAATAAAACCACAGGGCATGATATGATCAAAGATTTATTTTTGGACTGAAATGGTTAAAATGGTTAAACCACAGGGACCAAAACCGAAATTTACTCTTTTATTTTTCATAAGTTTTATTATATTAATATTTTATTTATTCAACCCGTGTAATACACGGGTTTTCTATAACTAGTATATTATATAAATAGAAAAGAGAAATAAATAATTTTCAATGTAATAAGATTATATATAAGGAAGTATTAGATATCAATGTAATGAACAAGTCTTCCTAAAAAAAATCTATGCAATGAATAAGACAAAACTACAAAAAAACACATGTGGAATATTCAGACCAATGTTCTCAGAACCGGATCGGACGTCGAACCGGACGGCTTACTGGTTTGGTGGTCGGACCGGTCGGACCGGTCGGACCGGATGGACCGGATTTAACTATATTTTAATTATATTTATATATGTAATTAAATATAAGTAATTTATATATGATTTATACATATATTTTATAGTTATATATAAAACTTAACTATATTTGTATATACAAAGTACTAATTTATGGTTTAACACCCCGTTTTTAGCCACTAAAATCAAAAAAAAAAAAAAAAAAAATCAAAATCCGGTCGGACCCGAACCGGTTGGCCGGTCCAACCGCCGACTCGGTTCGAACCGGCCGGTTCAACTCTCCAAAAACGAACCACCCTCGAGCGAACCGGACAGGCCTCCGAATCCCGGTCGAACCGGTCGGACCGGCCGGGCCGGTCCTGTCCTAACAACATTGATTCAGACTTACAACTCCACCTCCCTGGACCCACTCAGGTACACCTATATAAACACCCCCAACCCCCACTCTCTCATTGCACTAAACCTCTCTTCTTACTTCTTCATTGGCCCCACAAATCTTCACTTATAGAAACTTACACACGTTAACATCATCTCATCAACAACATCAACACATCACACATTACTTAACCATGAGTAGGTGCACTGATTCAACCATGATGGGCCCATGTTCCTGTGGTCTCCACCATTACCAACCTAACTCATTCTCCAGCACATACCCAATGCCTAATTATGAGCAAGAGGACATGTGTCCTTATGGTTCTTCACCTTCTTCCGTCGATTGCACTTTGTCATTGGGCACACCCTCCACTCGCTTGTCCAACGAGTGTGAGAAAACGCAACATGAAAAGCGTCGTGGGTCTAGTTGGTGGAACATTTTGCAACCTTCGACCCACTCGGCTGCACCGTCCGCTCATAAAGCCTATCATGGCGGTGGAAATAATTCCACCGCCTCTGATAGCCTCTTTTCGAGACGGTGCGCTAATTGCGACACCACATCTACTCCACTTTGGAGGAATGGACCTCGCGGCCCTAAGGTACCTTTTATCCACATATTAGTTTTTTTCAATAACCGCTAACTAAACACTTTTCTAAATATACGTTTAAATCTACACCGATGTTCACCGTCAGTCTAGACTAATATTGCTACCACTATTTTTAGAACCGGAGTGGTTGGACCTGTACCTATTTGGTCCGTGTTAAGCAAGATATAAAAATTTTCATTTTTTATCCTCTTCAAAATCTATTTCTTTTTTTAATTAGTTTAGTATTCTAAAATTCTAAGTTTTATACATGTAAGTCATTATGTTTTTAAAAATGAAAATCTACCTCAAAACATATATTATTTTTACATTTGATATAAATCAGAAATATATAAATGATTTTACTTTTTATCATTTATAATATCATTTTGTTTGATCGATTCTGAAAACATTCATTACTGCATTAAGTTTCATATAACTAATCCAAAAGAATTAACGTTCGATTAACCTTGTTAAAGTGATTTTCTAATTATAAGTTTATAACTTTTTATATATTTGCAGTCATTGTGCAATGCATGTGGAATCAGATACAAGAAGGAGGAGAGACGAGCAAACGCCGCCGCCGCAGCGGCGGCGACAACCGGCAGCGAAGCGACGGAGGGATATTATCACCACCATCAGTATACGATGAACAGTAACCAATGGGTTAATGATTACTCACAATCAACCATAAAATGTCATCATGTTACTCACCGGCGGCGTCTAATGAGTACAGATTCATGGATGAAGTCGAAGACAGAGATTCGATGTTTCTTTCATGGCGGCTCAACGTCACTGACAGACCAGGGCTTGTGCATGACTTTACCAGATGAAAAATTAAAATAAAAAAATCATATAAAATTAAGTGGAATATGACGTGGCGTGTAGTGGGGTCCCACCCTTGATGACGTGGAAATGTGGGGTCGACTTTTTGTTGTTCAAATTGAATTCTTTACGTTAGGGAGACGATGTATCAGATCTTGTTTTCTTTTTGTTTCGTAAGCTTTAGTTTTATAAGTAGCAGCCTTTTTTTTGGTTAACTTTTGCTGGTCAAATTGTTTTTTTTTTCTGCTTTAGTTGGTTGAATGTCTTTAATCTTGTTTATTCTTTTTGTCCGCTTATAATTGCATTTGAATTAGTTTTTATTAACGTATGTCATGTTTTTTATTCCAACAGGAGTAAACTCGCTTATGCTTATGTAAACTGTTAGTTGGTAGTATTTTTAAACAGCAAACACCTGGTGTTTGTTTACAATAAATAGAACTAACATCTGAAAATATTTTAGGCTAAACTCCAATGTTCTCAGAACCGGATCGGACGTCGAACCGGACGGCTTACTGGTTTGGTGGTCGGACCGGTCGGACCGGTCGGACCGGATGGACCGGATTTAACTATATTTTAATTATATTTATATATGTAATTAATATAAGTAATTTATATATGATTTATACATATATTTTATAGTTATATATAAAACTTAACTATATTTGTATATACAAAGTACTAATTTATGGTTTAACACCCCGTTTTTACCCACTAAAATCAAAAAAAAAAAAAAAAAAAAAAAAAAAAAAAAATCAAATCCGGTCGGACCCGAACCGGTCGGCCGGTCCAACCGCCGACTCGGTTCGAACCGGCCGGTTCAAAGCTCCAAAAACGAACCTATATCGACCGGACCGGACAGGCCTCCGATTCCCGGTTCGACCGGTCGGACCGGCCGGTCCGATCCGGTCCTAACAACATTGCTAAACTCTTAAAACTGGTGTTCAAAACCTTTGAGCTACCCTTTAAAAGAGTTGCTGATGCATATTAGAGTATGGTAATGACAAGAAATCCAAATACAAATGAAACAAGTAAAAATATATAGTTCTATGCTTGCTTGTGTTATAGAAACAACACACAACAAACAAAGGGCAAATCAAAACTGAATGAAGATACAAAACACCACTTAATCCAACCTTAGAACATTTATAGTGAAATCTCTAAAAAGAATGTGAGTGTGTTTCTTATATTATGAAATGATTTTGATTGGTTGTGAGTGAAGTAGAGAAAAAAAATTATTGTTAATTGTTATATTTAAAAAATTAATGTTCAATACTTATAAATTTTTTAATATTTTTAAAAATGGTTGTGAATGTAGAAAAGAAAAAAAAGTAATGATAGTTATCACATTTGGACTAGCATGGAAATACTTGTACTCACAAAACTAATGATAGTTATCACATTTGGACTAGAAGAGAAAAAAATAATGATAGTTATCACACTTATCACATTTGGACTAGCATGGAAATACTTTAACTAGGGCTGTTCAAACCGCTCGACGCTCGACGCTCGCTCGACGTTCGTTCGGAATTTGCTCGAAAAATGCTCGTTCGAATTTTGTTCGGTTGTAAACGAGCCGATCGGATCGGATCGGTTTGTAAACGAGCCAAGCACGAGCAAAGGTCCGCTCGGTTCGGTTCGGATCGAATTAATATGTATATATAGTTTATACATAGTGCTCTAGTAGATTTGACCCATTATATACAAATATAATTCTATTTATGCATATTTGATCAATCAACCCAATAAAAGAATTCTACACTTAATATAAAAGTGAAATCCTAAGCCGTTAAAATATATTTTTTTTGATCATCCCACTTTCACCGTCACCGTTATCTGCAATATGCTCTCCGCCTTATCGGCTACAGACTTAGCTAGCTTCATGTCAGTCACAACGTGTTATCATCCATAAAAGTATTATGTAATGAAATGTGGCTGATTTTAAAGTTATTAAACTTTATTCGCTGTAGTATAAATTGTATGAGACACAAGATAGTTGGATTATATAAATTATTTGCCGCTCGTTTGCGCCCGCTCAACGTTCGCTCGAAAATTTAACGTTCGAAAAATGCTCGTTCGATTTTCCGCTCGATTGTAAACGAGCCGATCGGCTCGGTTCGGTTTGGAAATGAGCCAAGCACGAGAAAAGACCTGATCGGTTCGACTCGACTCGTGAACAACCCTAACTTTAACTCACAAAACTGAGAGAAAACTTACAAAATTTTCACTAATTCACTCTGTCTCTGTAGCAGATTACATAGTACCACACTACCACCCATGTTTCAACATCATAGACAAGGGAATGAACTACTTTCTTGGAATCTATGATAATAAAGTAAAATAAATTTTCGGTACATGTTATTTTTTGGGTGCTAATAAATAGACACCAAAAATTTAAATCGACACCCCCTATACGCCGCGTATGGGTCCATACGCGGCCCATGCCCGGCGTATAGGTATCGGCCATTAATGACACATTAATGACTGACACCCGACGTCACATCAGTATACCTATACGGAGGGGCGTATAGGCCCATACGCCACGTATATGTCGGTGTCGATTTAAAAAAAAATATAATGCATACGCCGCGTATGGACCTATACGCTGCGTATAGATCATCGTCCCACTATATCTTTCAAACTTTCTCATTTTTACACACACTCCGAAAAAAAAAACACTCTCGTATAGCACTATACTACACGTATTGATCTTCGATTTTTCTACATCCAGGTACGTATTATTGTTCATATATCATTATTATGTTAATCGTTCATTGATTTAAACGTTAAAGTAGTGTTTTATGCCCTATAATGCGTGATTTAAAAACTGGTATATAAAACTATACGCTGGTACAGCCCCGCGTATAGGGCTATACGCAGCGTATAGTTCTAGGGTTGGGGACGAAGACACATAGATGGGTATTCTATACGCGGCGTATAGATATATACGCGGGCGTATAGGGTGTTGCAATACGTGACTTGTGGCCCATACGTGGGTCCCCTATACGCCACGTATAGTCCTATACGCGGCGTATAGTGTAACATCCGGTTTCTAAATCCGGATTTGTAAATTATATTATAGTTATGATTAATTAAAATAAGCTGAGTTGATTGAGTGTTTAAGTGTTCAGTCGCATAAGTTATATACGAATGAACTTCAGTCGCACCCCTTACGTGCGATTGAGACTCAGTCGTACGAATCGTAGGCGTATGAGCTTCAGTCGCACGATTCAGTCGTACGAATGGTTCAGTCGTGCGACTGAAGGTGAGGCGGTTAAGTTTAGTTTATGGATAAGTAGGGCGGTGCAGGGGTTCAAGGGCAGATTTCCAACTCCATCTTCTTGTCCCCTTCACACCCAAACATTCTGTTCTCACGAAATTGCCTAGGCGAAACCCCGTTTTGGTAAGTTTTGAACATCACGGATTAATCCGGAGATGTTATAAGCTGTAGGTATGATTGAGTTTGATCCAACAACCTGTTTTAATCAGTAAATTAGTCTGGTTCATTCTGAATTTAAAATCCAAGAATTCAAATCCAAGTTTTTGTGAAGTTTTGATAAAATAATGGTCCGAAACCATTGTAAACGATGTGTATAGGATCTGTTTTGAATATGGTATAATTTGGATGGTTAAAACTCAAATTTTGAGTAAGTTTGGATCAAAAACGTCAAGAACACAGCTGCTGATTCGTTTCAGGGGAATGGGCTCAATCGCATGCCTCAGTCGTACGAATGAGAGTCTAGTCATACGACTGAGTGCGAATGGAGGTTCAGTCGTGCGGTTGGAACTCAGTCGCCTGGTTAGAAGGCCGAATGAAGACGAGTGAACACTGGATACGAATGAGAACTCAATCGTGCGAATGAACTGCTAGTCGTACGACTGAAGGTTTAGTCGCATGGTTCATTCGCATAGGTCTAGTCGCATGATTGCTCATTCGCATAAGTGTTCAATCGCATGAGGGCCTGTTTGAGAATAAGTTTATTGAATCAGGGTTTATTGCTTTAGATATACCTTGATTAGAGGAAGGACTAGTTATCTTGGGTACGTGGATTGTGTAGACTGTGGTGAGGAAGTTGATAAGGTGAGTTCTAAGCCCTTTTTAAATGTTTGGTTTTTAACATTCGGGCTAGCACACATACAATGATAAATGAATTGCATGTTTCTAGTACCAGAATTGTGATAGTGATGTTAATATGTTTCTAACAGTTGTAAAGCTGTTAGAGGGAAAGTGAGGGTAAGATATGTCACACCCAACCTTGACGGCGGAAACGTCGAGGTGCGAGGGTTAAGATTGTTCACAGCCACATAACGCTATGTTAAAGTATAAAATGCCATTAATCAATTGTTTTCAATCACCACATACATCAATGTCTCAAAATAAATTAAACAAAAACAAGAATTCAATCGTCTTTATTAAACCTAGGTCCATGATCTAGGTTTATGCATTCCTTCAATCATCGCTAAGCTTGCACATTACCTGAAACATGTTGAAAATAAAGTCAACTAACTAGTTGGTGAGTTCTCATGGTTTTAAATACAATAAGTATACAAAATGTGGCAATTCTAGTCAATGGTCACAAGATAGCAAGTATATAGAACATGCATAGTTACAATCAAGCCTCGACTGAATAATATGAATAAGCATGATTAGCTAAGTATATTTGGTTCCCTAGTGCACAAGCATACGGCTCCTAGGAGTCGGCAATACATCGACTTTAGCACCAAATAGGCTTGTCAGGCCCAAAGATCTAAGACTTCGCTAGGCTAGCAATAGTTAATGATTGCACACGTATGTCACATCTCATATATTACTAAACATATCCAAACAACCACGACTATGTAGGAATTGCACGTGTGTAATAAGTATCAAAACGTGTATGTGTAAGTTTGTATAAGCAACATGTTTCACCACGAAAGATGTGAAATAATCGTAAAGCGGGGCATAAGAACTCACATGTTTAATAAGGAGACTTGTAGATGTAATAAGAATAACCACGAATAAGATTTCCAACACAAACGTCACAACGCACCTAAACGAAATAAAGTAGCGCGTTATAATTGTTTGATGATTAATTGTAGGTCTAATATGATTTAATAATTATTCGTATTTATTACATGTTAATAACGTGATCGGTTAAATGGAACGAATGGATTATACTTGGTATAATCAATTGTTAGCGCGTAAAAGAAATAATAAATAAAACTTGATTAAATTGTACGTTGAACTGATTTTTAAGGATTGTATATAATAATTATAATAAGTGATCTAGCTATTGTAAGGGACTATATACAAATATATATATTTATAGGTATAAGTAATCAAACAATTTAATTGTTTGAATATACATCTAAATATATATACTAAACAATTATAATGTTGTGTAAAATAATCAATATAAATGATTTAGCTATTAAAAGAACTATGTATAAATATATATATATAGGTATAAATAACTAAACAATTTAATTGTTTGAATATATATATAAATATACATACTAAACAATTATAATATCATGATTTAGTTATTAAAAGAACTATATATAAATATATTTATATAGGTATAAGTAATTAAACAATTTAATTATTTAAAAATATATATATACATATACAAGTATTATGTTTACTCATTTCTTTTGTATTTTTAAAACTAAAATTATGTATTTATAAATACAAAAGTATTTTATAAAATTAATTTGGTCACAAATTTATTAAACAAAAGTAAGAAAATAAATCTGCATTTTATAAAATATATTTTAGAAATTTTCAGAATTTAAAAAGGTTAAATGAATAAAAAGAAATGAAAAGAAAAGGAAAAAGATCACAAAAGAAAAGAAAAGAAGGAAAGGGCTGCACTGTCACACCCCGACCGACGGCGGAATCATCGGAGCGGACGAGGGAATGATGGATTGTTCATAACACATGGTTGTCTAATAGTGAAAATAATATTAAAATCATATTACATGATAAAATAAGTACAACATACACAAATACAACAATCGAAACCACAAATAATAATTGTCTTTTATTTTAACTAGGTCCGTGTCTTAGATGAGCACGTAGACGTCCACTATCTTGCTTAACCTGAAATCATGTGAGAAAATAAAGTCAGCTAACGAGTTAGCTGGTGAGTAATCACAGTTTTGAATATACATATAGATTGATTGATTGATCCATCGATTGTAATTCAATTCACAAGTTAATATTAAGACTTATATGGCAACCGCGAAGCATATAGATAAACCGACACAATATAAACCCCTTGACTTGACACTTGCATATAATAGACTCCACACAAACACCATAGATTGACTAATTGCCTCTGGCACAATCACTACTCGTAAGCCATATGGGGTGGGTTATCCAAACCAGTAGATCTACATTGTTGCCAGGATTGATTGATTGATTGAATTAGGGTTTTACTGTCGTCCAGTTTATCACAGTATGTTCACATAATTGCAAGTAATAACATAACCTGTCTTGAATTGAATTTAGAATGAAATAACAATAGAATATCGTGATAGAATATATTGTATCACATGATTTCCCCCAAATAGGAAATGATATAAAAAAGGGATATGAATACTCACTTGATTGTTGAGATTGGAATTTGGACGTGATAGTTTAAACACCAATGATTTCCTTATGATTAACCTAAGGAACGGTGTCTCGAGTTAGAATAATAACGATTTGGGAATTTGGGAATGTATCAGGATTTCTATGGTAGTTTAAGTTGATAAATTTTATTTGGTTTAAAATGTCTTGAAATAAACGAATTTATTGAAAGTGATTATGTCAAGAATTAAAAATTTATACGTGTAAGTTATATGTTTATACAATTTATTAATAAATTGTATATGTATAATTATATTCATGGTTATATATAATCAAGTAATTATATATAATTATATGTATAATTATATACATGATTATATGTATATAATACATTTATACATAATGAACATAACTATATATTGTATGTTAAGTATATACACGAGTTATAAATTGTATACAATTATATAAAATTATATACATGTAATTTAATCAAATAAAAATTGTTTTGATAATTGGATAATATATACCTATGTATATATATTGGATTTAATCTATTTATTGTATAATTATATATTATACACTAATTATTAATTGGTAGAAAATATAATTAGTTATTTTATTTGTTTAAAACAATTAAAAATAAATGAATAAATTATAAAAATGAATTTCAGAAAGTAGTTAAGTGGTTTTTAAAAATTTGTTATGTTTGTAAAAATGTTTTTATGATTTTTAGAATTTTTTTCAGAATTTTTAAAGGCTTAAAAAGCCTAAAAAAAATGGTTGAGGTGGCCCGGGGTCGAACCCGGGACCTCCTGTTTGAAATGAAGCGCAGGGACCAGTGGAACAAGGCATACAGCCGCGAAAGGATCCGGCTTCAAATTCTTTTAAACCAATTTGACCAAAACCCCCTATTCCCCTTCGAGCCCTAGATCGAATCCGAACCAAATTGACTCGAAATTGATCTTGATAGCTTCTGCAATCATGGGGCTTTTGTTCCCCATGAGAAACCGAATATATGTGTGTGTTCAATTTCATGTATGATATCGGTTTGAGTATAAACCTGATGAAGAAACAGGTCGCGACCACGTATGAACTTGAATCGAGTGCTAATGATCTCTAAACTCGAATTAAACTGGTAGACAGCTTCGGATGATGATAAAGAACAATAGCCCCTTATAAATTTCGATTAAAATTGATTGGAGGTTGGCTATCAATCGAGTTGCAGGTCGCGATGAAGATGAAGATTGATTTCAGTGTTTGGGTTTGTTTTTGGTAAAATTGGCACTGGGTTTCGATTAGGTGTGTATAAATGACCGTTTTTGTAGCTTTAATTTGTTTATTGTGGTTATTTGAGTGCATTATCAAGCTGTAACGAATCCGAGAATAAAGTCAAGAAATTAACCGTTTGTTTGACCAATTCAACACGTTTTTGTGTTGGAATTCAATCCAATTGGATCCAAGAAACTTTCGGTGTGATTGTGGGTTTCAAATCAGATTAATTGACTGATTTTGGTCGGGAATTTTTGTGTGTTCGATGTGGAGACTTTGGATCCGATTATTTTGATGTTTAAACGTGTTTAATGAGTTCATGAGGTTTGAATCTCATCCACGAGTGTACTGGAACCGGTTTTGCGAGTCGAAATGGTGAAATTTGGTTGTTTTTCGGCTTCGCCGGAGTTTGGCCGGTCGTCTCGCCGGCGACTCGCCGGAAAAACGGGGGGGGATGGTTTGGGTTTGAAAATTTACAGATTCGGTCCCTGCGGTTTCAAAGTTAATATTTTATGTCTTAAATTTTGGTTTTAAGTTTCAGAATTGCATATTCACCCCCTGGACTTATAAACCCTATTTGTTTTATACATGTTTATTTATATGTATATTTTTTTTAAATCTCACTAATTATTATAGCAGTATTATTTTTTTATTATTATTGTTATTATTATTATTATTATTATTTTTGTTTAAACTTCATAATTACTAATATAATTTTATAATATATATATATTTTTTTTTATAAAATCATATTAATAACTATATGTAATGTGAATTAAATGACACATCAATACGTTTTAAATGAATAGATTTCATTTACTGATATAAACGAGTTCGGTTACAATTTCAAATGGGTCGGATGTTACAGTCTCCCCTGCTTTAGGAAATTTCGTCCCGAAATTTTAATCACGAGGAGGCTGAAACGAAAAGGTGAGGATACTTGGATTTCATTTGGTCCTCACGTTCCCAGGTGTACTCTGGCCCACGTTTAGACTCCCAACGAACTTTGACAATAGGTATCCGGCTACGCTTGAGTTGTTTAACTTCCCGATCCATAATTTCCACAGGTTTCTCAATAAAGTGCATATATTCATCAATCTGGACTTCGTCGAGTGGTATGTGGAGATTTTCATCGGCAAGACATTTCTTGAGATTTGAAACATGAAACGTCGGATGTATATTGCTAAGTTCTTGAGGTAGTTCAAGCTTGTAGGCCACTTTCCCAACTCGTTCGAGCACTTTGAATGGACCCACGTAACGAGGTGCTAGCTTCCCTTTCTTTCCAAAGCGAATCACTCCCTTCCAAGGTGACACCTTAAGAAGCACGAGATCACCGACATTGTATTCCATGGGCTTACGTCTTTTGTCAGCATAATGCTTTTGACGATTTCTAGCAGCGACCAAGTTATCACGGATCTTATGAATTTTGTCGGTTGTTTCTTGTATCAATTCCGGACCAGTAATCTGTGATTCACCAACTTCAGACCAGCAGATGGGAGATCGACACTTTCGACCATACAAGGCCTCAAATGGTGCCATCTGGATGCTGGTATGATAACTGTTATTGTATGAGAATTCGATCAACGAAAGATGAGAATCCCACGATCCACTGAAATCAATGACACAAGCCCGGAGCATATCCTCGAGGGTCTGTATCGTTCTTTCAGTTTGACCATCGGTTTGCGGGTGATAGGCTGTGCTAAGATTTAGTTGAGTCCCGAGAGCTGATTGGAGACTTTTCCAAAAACGAGAGATGAAACGACCATCGCGATCAGAGATAATATCTACAGGTACACCATGTCGACTGACTATTTCATTAATGTAAATACGAGCCAATTTCTCGACTCGATAATCTTCCCGAATTGGAATGAAATGAGCCGACTTAGTCAATCGATCAATGATAACCCAGATACTATCGTGACCACTAGCGGTACGAGGCAGCTTGGTAATGAAATCCATGGATATGCTCTCCCATTTCCATAATGGAACCTCGGGTTGTACGAGTAATCCAGAGGGACGTTGATGCTCGGCTTTGACTTTGGAACATGTAAGGCATTTAGATACATACAAGGCTATATCCTTCTTCATGCCGGGCCACCAATATTGGTTCCGAAGATTCATGAACATCTTATCTGCTCCCGGATGAATAGAATAGCGAGCCTTGTGAGCCTCATCCAGAATGGTTGTTCGAAGATTATCGCGATTCGGAATCCAAAGTCGATTTAGAAAATACAATAGTCCGTCCGACTTGGTTTCCAATTGGAGTTCAGCACCGCATGACATTTCCTCATACATGTTGCCCTCGGTGACTGATTCGTGTTGAGCTTCGAGTATACGGGTTAGGAGGTCGGTTTGAATGGTAATACTTTGAAGCATAACTTGACCCTTTCGACTTAATGCGTCGGCTACGACATTCGCCTTTCCTGGATGGTAGCGAATTTCACAATCGTAGTCATTAAGTAATTCAACCCATCGTCGTTGTCTCATGTTTAATTCCTTCTGATTGAATATGTGCTGAAGGCTTTTATGATCGGTAAATACAATACACTTGGTGCCGTAAAGGTAGTGCCTCCAAATTTTGAGTGCGAATACCACAGCTCCTAGCTCGAGATCATGGGTTGTGTAATTTTTCTCATGAATTTTGAGTTGTCTTGAGGCATAAGCTATGACTTTGCCTCGTTGCATGAGAACACAACCAAGACCTTGCTTCGAAGCATCACAGTAGACAACGAAATCGTCATTCCCATCGGGGAGAGTCAAGACTGGGGCATCACACAACTTCTGCTTGAGGGTTTGAAAAGCTTTCTCCTGATCTGGTCCCCACACGAAACTCTTGTCCTTATGTGTCAAGGCGGTGAGAGGCACAGCGATCTTTGAGAAGTTTGGAATAAAGCGACGGTAGTAACCGGCTAAGCCAAGGAATGAACGAATCTCGGTAGGAGTTTTGGGTTCTACCCAATTCTTCACTGCCTCAATCTTTGCAGGATCCACGTGAATACCTTTGTCGTTTACGATGTGACCAAGGAATTGGACTTCTTTAAGCCAAAATTCACACTTTGAGAATTTTGCATAAAGCTTTTCCTGTTTCAGAAGTTCAAGGATCGAACGGAGATGATGTTCATGATCGGATTTTGATTTTGAATAAATAAGAATGTCGTCAATGAAAACGATCACGAATTTGTCCAGATATGGTTTACACACGCGGTTCATTAAATCCATGAACACAGCAGGTGCATTGGTTAACCCGAATGGCATTACTGTAAACTCGTAATGGCCATATCTTGTGCGAAAAGCTGTCTTGGGAATATCATCATCGTGCACTCGTAATTGATGATAACCTGAGCGGAGATCGACTTTGGAAAAATGAGAGGCTCCTTGAAGCTGATCAAATAAATCGTCGATCCTGGGTAGAGGATACCGGTTTTTGATAGTAAGCTTATTAAGCTCCCGGTAGTCGATGCACATTCGAAAAGTACCGTCCTTCTTCTTCACAAACAAAACTGGGGCTCCCCAGGGCAAGGAACTTGGTCGAATGAAGCCTTTATCGGAGAGCTCTTGAAGTTGACTAGCAAGCTCTTGCATCTCAGATGGTGCAAGTCGATAGGGAGATTTTGCTACTGGAGTTGCGCCAGGCACAAGGTCAATACGGAATTCGACTTGACGAACAGGAGGAAGACCGGTTAAATCATCGGGAAAGACTTCAGGAAACTCTCGAACAACCGGAATGTCTTCAATCTTCTTAGGTTTACCATCCGTCTTCACAATATGGGCTAAGAAAGCCACGTAATGTTTGCGGAGGTACTTTTGAGCTTTGGTGCAGGACATGAGTTTTAATCCCTTGGAAAGCTTTTCCCCGTAAATATTTAAGACACTTCCAGATACGCGAGGGATCCGGATGATTTTCTCGAAACAGACGACTTCAGCATGGTTCTTTGACAACCAATCCATGCCTATAATGACGTCAAAACTTCCAAGTGGCATTGGTATAAGATCGACAGGAAATTCGTGTTCACTAAGTTTAAGGGTACAATTTTGGATGACAGAATCAATTGTGACGGATTTTCCATCAGCTATTTCTACTGTAAACGGTTTCCCTAACTTAGTTCGGGTATTAACAAGCAAAGGTTCAAATTCTAAGGATACAAAACTTTTATCGGCACCGGTATCAAATAAAATTGAAGCATATTGATGATCGATTAGGAACGTACCATTCACCACATCATTGGCAGCCTGAGCTTGTTGGGCATTGATGTTAAAAGCACGCCCTTGTGCTGCGGGTACGGCATTAACGAGCTGAGGACATCGGTTACGGAAATGAGTTGGATCACCGCATTGATAACATGCGCGAACTTGAGCAATTGCAGGAGGGTTTTGTTGGACTGGCGCATTTACCAATACCTTAGCAGCATTCCTGCATATGTTGAATGTATGGCCAAAACGACCACAACTGGTGCACTGACGACACTTAGCACCAGTAGGATGATGATACTTGCAGATGTTGCATTGTGGAAATGGCCCGGTGTAAGGTTTCTTTGTTGGGGCTTGATTATTCATGGTTGGTTGATAGGTCGGTGCGACTTGGTTGATTGGAACAGCAGGGGTAATTACAGCAAAGTTTTGAGAGTTAGCCTTCCTCTTCCGGTTCCTGGAAGTTTCAGGCTTGTCTTCCTTGGTTGTTTCAGTAGAAGACTTCTCCATTTTCTTCTTGTCACCCTTCCTGGTCAAGGTACCGGCCTTGACATGGTTGTCGGTTAACTGAGCTGCTAGACGGATAGCATCTGCCAAGTTAGTAGGGTTCCTACCCCACACGGTATCCTGAATTTGCATAGGGAGACCACCTATGTACTTCTCGATAGCTCGAGATGAGGGAGTAACTAGATGAGGAACCAGAAGACTCAACTCGTGAAAACGGTTAGTGTAAACCAGATTCTCGCCGCTTTCCTGAGCCAAATCCCAGAATTCAGCTTCTAGTCTTTTGATTTCATTTCGTGGGCAGAATTCTCGTGTCATGAGTTCCTTTACTTCAGCCCACGTCAATGCCAGGGCAGCATCAATGCCACGGGTTCGTTTCTCCCCGTTCCACCAAGTTAAAGCTCTCTTCTGGAAAACACTGGTAGCGTAGCGAACTTTGAGATTTTCAGGACATTCGCTGTTAAGAAACGTGTTTTCAATACTCTCGAACCATTGCAGAAGACCAGTGGCACCTTCGGCTCCGCTAAACTTAGTGGGATTGCAGGAATTGAAATGCTTGTAAGTACAAGTTTTGGGAGGGTTTGGTGCAGTTGGGTTTTGGACAGTGTTTGGTGCAGTTGTGTTTTGGACAGCATTGTTGCCTTGGTTCAAATGAGTAAGCAGTGTTGGGATAACCGCAGCAACTTCACGTGCCACCATAGCAGCAATCTTGCGGCCAGAGCTTCTAGACCGGGAGCGGTTTTGACGAGAAGACATGCTGTATAATAAGGAACGAAGAAACCTTTATGAGTAACGGGTAATTGGTTTTTAAAACTTTTCAAAATAATAAAATCGTTAATGAGATTGTTTAAAACAACAATGAGAGGTTAGGAGTGTAAACGTTCGGTTCGCAAACCAAAACGAATACGTTGACTTATCAAAGTATTTGTGTCCAGCACGAGGACATGCGTACCTATAAGCGAATACTCATCTCGAGGGTTCCCAGGTAAGGTAATCAAGTTGTATGAAATACCTTGCCTAGACAGAACACCTTAAGATACAGGTATCCCACTCTTCCAGCATTGCATGTTCTCGGTCGTGTGACACGGACTTTGACGAGATTTGAAAACCATGAATAACAATCGAGTTTTGGAGTTTGAAATCACTTGAATTAGGCACACAATGCCTTAGAATATGAGTTAAGTTTCGTGTGTATATTGATAGATTCATAGTATAAGAAGAATCACATAAACAGATAATCACATAATCAAGTATAAACATGTAAAGCACATATAATCCTATCTATGCATATAAAATACATGAGAGGACTCATGTGTAAAGGTACCTAGTTATAGTCTAGGTCATTCTATTTCTAATAACCTAATTCCCTATAACCATGGCTCTGATACCAATCTGTCACACCCCGACCGACGGCGGAATCATCGGAGCGGACGAGGGAATGATGGATTGTTCATAACACATGGTTGTCTAATAGTGGAAATAATATTAAAATCATATTACATGATAGAATAAGTACAACATACACAAATACAACAATCGAAACCACAAATAATAATTGTCTTTTATTTTAACTAGGTCCGTGTCTTAGATGAGCACGTAGACGTCCACTATCTTGCTTAACCTGAAATCATGTGAGAAAATAAAGTCAGCTAACGAGTTAGCTGGTGAGTAATCACAGTTTTGAATATACATATAGATTGATTGATTGATCCATCGATTATAATTCAATTCACAAGTTAATATTAAAACTTATATGGCAACCGCGAAGCATATAGATAAACCGACACAATATAAACCCCTTGACTTGACACTTGCATATAATAGACTCCACACAAACACCATAGATTGACTAATTGCCTCTGGCACAATCACCACTCGTAAGCCATATGGGGTGGGTTATCCAAACCAGTAGATCTACATTGTTGCCAGGATTGATTGATTGATTGAATTAGGGTTTTACTGTCGTCCAGTTTATCACAGTATGTTCACATAATTGCAAGTAATAACATAACCTGTCTTGAATTGAATTTAGAATGAAATAACAATAGAATATCGTGATAGAATATATTGTATCACATGATTTCCCCCAAATAGGAAATGATATAAAAAAGGGATATGAATACTCACTTGATTGTTGAGATTGGAATTTGGACGTGATAGTTTAAACACCAATGATTTCCTTATGATTAACCTAAGGAACGGTGTCTCGAGTTAGAATAATAACGATTTGGGAATTTGGGAATGTATCAGGATTTCTATGGTAGTTTAAGTTGATAAATTTTATTTGGTTTAAAATGTCTTGAAATAAACGAATTTATTGAAAGTGATTATGTCAAGAATTAAAAATTTATACGTGTAAGTTATATGTTTATACAATTTATTAATAAATTGTATATGTATAATTATATTCATGGTTATATATAATCAAGTAATTATATATAATTATATGTATAATTATATACATGATTATATGTATATAATACATTTATACATAAATGAACATAACTATATATTGTATGTTAAGTATATACACGAGTTATAAATTGTATACAATTATATAAAATTATATACATGTAATTTAATCAAATAAAAATTGTTTTGATAATTGGATAATATATACCTATGTATATATATTGGATTTAATCTATTTATTGTATAATTATATATTATACACTAATTATTAATTGGTAGAAATATAATTAGTTATTTTATTTGTTTAAAACAATTAAAAATAAATGAATAAATTATAAAATGAATTTCAGAAAGTAGTTAAGTGGTTTTTAAAAATTTGTTATATTTGTAAAAATGTTTTTATGATTTTTAGAATTTTTTTCAGAATTTTTAAAGGCTTAAAAAGCCTAAAAAAATGGTTGAGGTGGCCCGGGGTCGAACCCGGGACCTCCTGTTTGAAATGAAGCGCAGGGACCAGTGGAACAAGGCATACAGCCGCGAAAGGATCCGGCTTCAAATTCTTTTAAACCAATTTGACCAAAACCCCCTATTCCCCTTCGAGCCCTAGATCGAATCCGAACCAAATTGACTCGAAATTGATCTTGATAGCTTCTGCAATCATGGGGCTTTTGTTCCCCATGAGAAACCGAATATATGTGTGTGTTCAATTTCATGTATGATATCGGTTTGAGTATAAACCTGATGAAGAAACAGGTCGCGACCACGTATGAACTTGAATCGAGTGCTAATGATCTCTAAACTCGAATTAAACTGGTAGACAGCTTCGGATGATGATAAAGAACAATAGCCCCTTATAAATTTTGATTAAAATTGATTGGAGGTTGGCTATCATTCGAGTTGCAGGTCGCGATGAAGATGAAGATTGATTTCAGTGTTTGGGTTTGTTTTTGGTAAAATTGGCACTGGGTTTCGATTAGGTGTGTATAAATGACCGTTTTTGTAGCTTTAATTTGTTTATTGTGGTTATTTGAGTGCATTATCAAGCTGTAACGAATCCGAGAATAAAGTCAAGAAATTAACCGTTTGTTTGACCAATTCAACACGTTTTTGTGTTGGAATTCAATCCAAATTGGATCCAAGAAACTTTCGGTGTGATTGTGGGGTTCAAATCAGATTAATTGACTGATTTTGGTCGGGAATTTTTGTGTGTTCGATGTGGAGACTTTGGATCCGATTATTTTGATGTTTAAACGTGTTTAATGAGTTCATGAGGTTCGAATCTCATCCACGAGTGTACTGGAACCGGTTTTGCGAGTCGAAATGGTGAAATTTGGTTGTTTTCGGCTTCGCCGGAGTTTGGCCGGTCGTCTCGCCGGCGACTCGCCGGAAAAACGGGGGGGGGGGGGATGGTTTGGGTTTGAAAATTTACAGATTCGGTCCCTGCGGTTTCAAAGTTAATATTTTATGTCTTAAATTTTGGTTTTAAGTTTCAGAATTGCATATTCACCCCCTGGACTTATAAACCCTATTTGTTTTATACATGTTTATTTATATGTATATTTTTTTAAATCTCACTAATTATTAATAGCAGTATTATTTTATTATTATTATTATTGTTATTATTATTATTATTATTATTATTTTTGTTTAAACTTCATAATTACTAATATAATTTTATAATATATATATATTTTTTTATAAAATCATATTAATAACTATATGTAATGTGAATTAAATGACACATCAATACGTTTTAAATGAATAGATTTCATTTACTGATATAAACGAGTTCGGTTACAATTTCAAATGGGTCGGATGTTACATGCACGGGGTCGAACCCGGGGCTCCCCTGAAATCGTGGAGCGCAGGAACCAGTGAACCAGGGCCAAGGCCTTGGTTTCACTTAGTTTGTTTTAATTTTAAACCCAGTCTCCCAGGTTTCCCCTTTTCTTATGAACCCTAGGTTCAACCGGATCAAAATTGACCCTCGATTCGGTGTTAATCACCTAAATCGTCATAGGGCTTTTGATCGTTGATCAAAAACGAGTAGAATACAGGTTTGGATTACCTGTTTTGATTGGGTTTTGAGTGATATCGAGTTCGGTTTAGGTTTCGGGTGTTCTTGGGTTGGGGTTTTCTGATCAAGAGAATTTCTTATGAAATTGGGGGTTTGGAGAGTTCAGGAACTTCGAAATGGATCGAAAGGCCACAATATATAGCTTTGATTTCACGTGTTCGAGCTTAACTCGTTTGATTTGAAACCGCGTTCGAAGTTTACCAATTTAGGAGATTCGATCTGTTAATTTTGCGAAATTAGTTGATTAATTGATTGATTCGACCGCGTATTAAGTTTGGAAGTGATTAATTTGGTTTAATTTGTGAAATTAGTCAAGATTTGAATTTGGATTTCGCCCGGTTAATCCTCGGCTCGAATTAGGGAGGTCAACGCGCGGGAACTCGAATTGGGTTAGGGTTCGAGTTCGAAACAGGGGGTCGAGAGGATTGGGGCGGTTAATTTGGGTCAAATCGATGTAAAATGGGGGTTTGAAACTTCGCCGGAGCTCGGCCGGAGCTCGGCCGGAGCTCCGGCCGAAGCCACCGGAAAAACGGGGGGGGGGGGGGCGGGGTGGTTTGGGAAATTACACAATTGGTCCCTGTTCTTTCCAAGTTTATTATGTTATGTATTAAACTTTTGTTTAAAGTTTTCAAAATGACAATTTAACCCCTGCACTTTAATACTAGGTTATTATTATTGTTATTATTATTATTATTTATTATTTATTATTATTATTATTATTATTATTATTATTATTATTATTATTATTATCATTATTATTTTATTATTATTATTATTATTATTATTATTATTATTGTTATTATTATTATTATTATTATTATTATTATTATTATCTATTATTATTATTTTATATCATTGTGTTATTTGCTTCGTATTATGATGGTTATTGCCTTTGGTATGCTTTGTTATATGCTTTGTATATGCGTTGTATTTTGATTGTTATTGTTATTGCCTGTGTTAACGAGTCGGGGGTCTCTTCGGAAGCGGTCTCTCTATCTTTCTAGATAGAGGAAAGACTTGCTACCATATACCCCTCCCAGACCCTGCCCTTCAGCGGGAGACACTGGGTATGTTTGTTTGTTTGTTTGTTTATTATTATTATTTTAAAAAATTAATAATGATGCTATAAAATGGCATAAATAAAATGAAAAATACAGGATGTTACAGTCTCCCCAACTTAAAAGAATTTCGTCCCGAAATTAAGAATCAAAAAGGGTTACAAGAATAAGTAAGGGTAAGTCTTCTTCATATGTTCTTCACCCTCCCAAGTGAATTCCGCTCCTCGTTTGTTCTCCCATCGAACCTTTACAATTGGGGTCGTAGAGGTCCTAGTCTTCTTCATAATGCGATCCATGATTTCGACGGGTTTTTCAACGAAGTGTAGTGATTCGTCGATCTGAATGTCTTCCAATGGCACATGCAAATTATCGTCGGCCAGACACTTCCTCAGATTCGAGACGTGGAAGACAGGGTGAATTCCACTAAGGTCGGAGGGTAGTTCTAGTTTGTAGGCCACTTTCCCGATCCTTTTCAGAACCTTGAAAGGCCCTACAAACCTAGGAGCTAACTTGCCTTTCCTTCCAAAGCGAACCACACCCTTCCACGGTGAGACCTTGAGAAGGACCATCTCCCCAACTTGGAATTCCAGTGGCTTGCGACGTTTGTCCGCGTAGCTCTTCTGTCGACTCCTGGCCACTTCCAGGTTCTTGCGGATGATAGCGACTTTGTCGGTCGTCTCTTGTATGAGCTCGGGACCGGTGATAAGATTCTCGCCAATGTCGGTCCAGCAGATTGGTGAACGACACTTACGACCGTAAAGTGCTTCGAACGGTGCCATTTGGATGCTTGAGTGGTAACTGTTGTTGTAGGAGAATTCTGCGAGCGGTAGGTGCGTATCCCAATCGCCCCCAAAATCAAGGACACAGAGACGTAACAGGTCTTCCAGGGTTTGGATCGTCCGCTCGGTTTGGCCATCGGTTTGGGGATGGTAAGCCGTGCTTAAATCCAATTGTGTACCCAGAAGTTCTTGCATAGTAGACCAAAAGTGAGAAGTGAATCGAGCGTCTCGGTCGGATATAATGTGAAGAGGCACACCATGACGGCTTACGATCTCGTCGATGTAAATCCGGGCTAACCTTGATGTCTTATATGTGTCGCGTATGGGTATGAAATGTGCCGACTTAGTCAATCGGTAGACGATTACCCATATGCTATCGTGCCCCCGAGATGTCCGAGGTAACTTGGTTATGAAGTCCATGGATATATGTTCCCACTTCCACATGGGAATTTCGGGTTGTTCTAGTAATCCACTTGGACGTTGATGCTCCGCTTTAACCTTCGTGCATGTAAGGCACTTAGCAACATAGGTTGCTATGTCTCGTTTCATTCCGGGCCACCAATATTGACTCCGTAAGTCCATGTACATCTTATCGGAGCCCGGGTGAATAGAATAACGAGTCCGATGTGCTTCATTCATGATAGAAGCCCGAAGGTTATTGCGTTTGGGGATCCTGATTCGGTTTGCGAAATACATTAGCCCATTGGCTCTTGTTTCTAATTGGGCTAAGAGATTTGGCTCGAGCTCTTCCTTCATACTCCCTTCGGTTTGCACCGCTTGCTGTGCTTCTCGAACACTCGCCTCGATGTCACAATCGATCCTTAAGTTCTGCAATAACACCGTAGCATTGTTGACATCGAGTCGGACTTCAGTATCAAACTCTCCCAATGTATCGAACCATTGGCGTCGGTCGCGAATCTCCTGAACGGAAACCATCTTTTGATGCGTCTTTTGACTCAATGCATCGGCTACGACATTTGCCTTGCCGGGATGGTAGCGGATATCACAATCGTAGTCGCTAATTAGTTCCACCCAACGACGTTGCCTCATATTGAGGTCCTTCTGATTGAAAACGTGTTGGAGGCTCTTGTGGTCCGTGTAGACTATACATTGCGTGCCGTATAGATAGTGTCTCCAGATTTTCAAAGCAAAGACCACCGCTCCGAGCTCGAGATCGTGCGTCGTATAATTTACCTCGTGAACCTTCAATTGTCTTGAGGCATATGCGATAACCTTTCCCCGTTGCATGAGAACACAACCAAGGCCTTGTTTCGACGCGTCGCAGTATACCGTGAAGTCGTCATTCCCATCCGGTAGCGTCAGAATAGGAGCATTGCACAACTTGTGCTTCAATGTCTCAAACGCCTCTTCTTGCTCGGCTTTCCACTCAAAAGGCTTGTTCTTTTGAGTCAAGGACGTGAGTGGCTTTGCGATTTTTGAGAAGTTGGCAATAAATCGCCGGTAATACCCGGCTAGACCAAGAAACGATCGAACTTCCGTCGGAGTTGTGGGAGCACTCCAATTCTTTACGGCTTCAACCTTCGCAGGGTTGACGTGAATTCCTTGACTATTCACAACGTGCCCTAAGAACTGTACTTCTTCAAGCCAAAACTCACATTTCGAGAATTTCGCGTACAGTTGTTCCTTCTTCAACAGTTCGAGGATTTGACGGAGATGAAGTTCATGATCGGAGCGAGACTTGGAATAAATAAGAATGTCGTCAATGAAAACGATGACGAACTTGTCTAGGTATGGCTTGCACACCCGATTCATAAGATCCATGAAGATCGCTGGAGCATTGGTTAAGCCGAAAGGCATAACCATGAACTCGTAATGCCCATACCGAGTGCGGAATGCAGTCTTTGGGATATCGTCTTCGTGGACTCGCAGTTGATGATAACCCGAACGCAAGTCGATTTTTGAAAAGATTGCAGCCCCTTGAAGTTGGTCGAAAAGATCGTCGATACGAGGAAGAGGATACCGGTTCTTGATAGTCAACTTGTTGAGCTCCCGGTAATCGATACACATGCGGAAAGACCCATCTTTCTTCTTCACGAATAAGACAGGTGCACCCCAAGGAGAAGAACTAGGCGGATAAACCCCTTCTCGGATAATTCCTGGAGTTGGCTAGAGAGTTCTTGCATTTCCGATGGTGCGAGTCGGTAAGGTGATTTAGCCGCGGGGCTTGCTCCCGGAATCAAGTCGATTTTAAATTCTACTTCGCGTACGGGAGGTAACCCGCTAAGATCATCGGGAAAGACCTCAGGGAATTCTCGTACAACTGGAACATATTTGAGTTCCTTCTCCTTGGCTTTGGTGTTGACTACATATGCCAAGAATGCCGGATAACTCTTACTTAGGCATTTCTGAGCCTTAGTACATGACATAAGCTTGAGACCTTTGGAGGACCGTTCACCGAACACCTTCAACGTGTCCCCGGAGGGTAAGGGCATGCGAATGCACTTCTCGAAACAAATGATCTCGGCATGGTTCTTAGATAACCAATCCATGCCAATAATGACGTCGAAACTCCCGAGCTTCATAGGAATAAGGTCGATAAGAAACTTATGGTCGTCGAGACACAATAGACAATCGCGGATAACCACGTCGACGGTGATGGGTTCTCCATCAGCAACTTCGATGGTGAGAGGTCTCTCTAGATTTGAGCGAGGTTTAGAAAGTGTCGGCTCGAACTCTAGGGAAACGAAACTTCTATCGGCGCCCGAATCAAATAATACGTATGCATAGGTGTCATTAATAAGAAACATACCTGTATAGCTTTTAAAGGCACTTAAGGACACAAGTAAGGAATTTTAAGAGAAATTCTATAGAGATAGGGTTGCATTTTTTTTACGTACCGTTCACCACCTCGTTGTTCGCCTGAGCTTGGTTCGCGTTGAGGTTGAAGGCACGTCCACGGGCTTGTGGAACATTGCCCACAAGACGAGGGCACTGGGGTCGGTAGTGACCTGGTTCTCCACAGTTGTAGCAGACCCGGTTTGGTTCCGTCACTGCGTTCCCCAATGCTCGGCGACACGTTGCCACAAGGTGCCCGTACTTGCCACATAGTGTGCAGATGCGACACGGAAGGTTTCCCGGATGATGGTACTTACACGTGTTGCACATAGGTAGAGGGCCTGCATAAGCCCTTGCCACGGGCACTTGTGCTGCCAGTGTAGCCCCGGTAGTACACTGTCTTTGGGGCGGTTTAGGAGCAGCCACGGCATAGTTCCGTGCCGGTACAAACTTCCGTTTCTTGTTATCAGGCTTGACCTCCTTAACCTCCTCGGGGGTCGCCTTCTCAGTCTTTTTGGCACCCTTTGCAGACATAGTGCCCGCTCGGATATGGTTCTCCGTCAATTGGGCAGTGATGGTGATAGCTTCTTCCAAGGTTGCGGGCCGGCTACCCACAACGGCATCCTGAATCTGAGGCGGTACACCCTTAATAAATTTTTCCATGTTTCGGGAGACAGTATCCACCATGTGTGGCAGCAGTATGCTTAGTTCATGATGACAGGTAGAATATGCCAGATGGTTCCCGCCATCCTGTTTCAAATTCCAGAATTCCTCCTCCAGTTTCTGGATTTCGCTCCTCGGGCAAAACTTGGCTATGGCTATGTTTTTGAATTCCTCCCAAGTTAAGGCCAAGAATGCATCGGGGCCTCGGTTCCTCTTTTCACTGTTCCACCATGTTAAGGCCCGTTGCTGTAGCATACTGGTGGCATACCTTACTTTGAGTGCTTCGGGGCACTCACAGTTGACGAAGGTGTTCTCCATCCCTTCAAACCACTCTAAGAGACCGGTGGCACCTTCCTTGCCACTATAACTGGGAGGCTTGCATGAACTGAAATGCTTGAAGGTGCAAGACTGGTTGTTACGCCGTTGGTTTGCACTATTTTCCCCTTGACCGTTGCTATTGTTCGTGACGTTTGCGATCATAGTGCTGCTGAGTTCAGCCACCATGGTCGGGATGACCGCAGCCATTTACCGGGCAATCATGGCAGCAAGCTTACGGCCGGATCTTCCTCGGTTTCCGTGGAAACGAGACATGCTGGAAAAATACAAATTGGGTTAGGATCGGTTAAAAGGATAATAAGGATGGGCAATTAAGGTAAGAATCATGAATTATACGGAATGATTCCATTTGGTGACGCATCACCATTTGGAAACGTTGACACGTCAAGATGAATTGACCCATTCACCTCAGAAACTCGTGTATGTTGGTCATAGTTTATCACTCATCCCGGAAATCCCCAGGTAGCGTAACGGTTCCCTCAATGAGATTTATACGTATACGCTTGCCTTAGCCCGAGGGCCTTTTGCCAGAAAATCCAGAATACAGGTGTCTATGTACCACACTAGTTCTTTGGTTTATGAAATCAAAAATCTTGATGGGATATTTACAAGATTAGACATAAGGTCTAAAGAATTCCTATCAATAGATTCTACTTGGAGACGAGAATAAGTTTAAGAAATAGTAACTGTCGGGGAGAATTAACGTTTAAGATAAGTCTAAGGGAGACGGGTAACAATATGTAATCATGTAGAAAGGCACCTATGCTAAGGCATCACATTGCACATAATAAGGCATAGCGTTAGGCAGCATGCAAACAATAAGTATGTATTCATAAGAATACTATTCTATAAGGATCATGCATAAACTATAGCCTAGGTCACCATTTCTAATAACCTAAATCCCTATAGTTATGGGCTCTGATACCAATCTGTCACACCCCAACCTTGACGGCAGAAACGTCGAGGTGCGAGGGTTAAGATTGTTCACAGCCACATAACGCTATGTTAAAGTATAAAATGCCATTAATCAATTGTTTTCAATCACCACATACATCTAAAGTATAAAATGCCATTAATCAATTGTTTTCAATCACCACATACATCAATGTCTCAAAATAAATTAAACAAAAACAAGAATTCAATCGTTTTTATTAAACATAGGTCCATGATCTAGGTTTATGCATTCCTTCAATCATCGCTAAGCTTGCACATTACCTGAAACATGTTGAAAATAAAGTCAACTAACTAGTTGGTGAGTTCTCATGGTTTTAAATACAATAAGTATACAAAATGTGGCAATTCTAGTCAATGGTCACAAGATAGCAAGTATATAGAACATGCATAGTTACAATCAAGCCTCGACTGAATAATATGAATAAGCATGATTAGCTAAGTATATTTGGTTCCCTAGTGCACAAGCATACGGCTCCTAGGAGTCGGCAATACATCGACTTTAGCACCAAATAGGCTTGTCAGGCCCAAAGATCTAAGACTTCGCTAGGCTAGCAATAGTTAATGATTGCACACGTATGTCACATCTCATATATTACTAAACATATCCAAACAACCACGACTATGTAGGAATTGCACGTGTGTAATAAGTATCAAAACGTGTATGTGTAAGTTTGTATAAGCAACATGTTTCACCCCGAAAGATGTGAAATAATCGTAAAGCGGGGCATAAGAACTCACATGTTTAATAAGGAGACTTGTAGATATAATAAGAATAACCACGAATAAGATTTCCAACACAAACGTCACAACGCACCTAAACGAAATAAAGTAGCGCGTTATAATTTGTTTGATGATTAATTGTAGGTCTAATATGATTTAATAATTATTCGTATTTATTACATGTTAATAACGTGATCGGTTAAATGGAACGAATGGATTATACTTGGTATAATCAATTGTTAGCACGTAAAAGAAATAATAAATAAAACTTGATTAAATTGTACGTTGAACCGATTTTTAAGGATTATATATAATAATTATAATAAGTGATCTAGCTATTGTAAGGGACTATATACAAATATATATATTTATAGGTATAAGTAATCAAACAATTTAATTGTTTGAATATACATCTAAATATATATACTAAACAATTATAATGTTGTGTAAAATAATCAATATAAATGATTTAGCTATTAAAAGAACTATGTATAAATATATATATATATATATATATATATAGGTATAAATAACTAAACAATTTAATTGTTTGAATATATATATAAATATACATACTAAACAATTATAATATCATGATTTAGTTATTAAAAGAACTATATATAAATATATTATATAGGTATAAGTAATTAAACAATTTAATTATTTAAAAATATATATATACATATACAAGTATTATGTTTACTCATTTCTTTTGTATTTTTAAAACTAAAATTATGTATTTATAAATACAAAAGTATTTTATAAAAATTAATTTGGTCATAAATTTATTAAACAAAAGTAAGAAAATAAATCTGCATTTTATAAATATATTTTAGAAATTTTCAGAATTTAAAAAGGTTAAATGAATAAAAAGAAATGAAAAGAAAAGGAAAAAGATCACAAAAGAAAAAGAAAAGAAGGAAAAGGGGCTGCCCGGGGTCGATCCCGGGGCTCCCCTGAAATCGTGGAGCGCAGGAACCAGTGAACCAGGGCCAAGGCCTTGGTTTCACTTGGTTTGTTTTAATTTTAAACCCAGTCTCCCAGGTTTCCCCTTTTCTTATGAACCCTAGGTTCAACCGGATCAAAATTGACCCTCGATTCGGTGTTAATCACCTAAATCGTCATAGGGCTTTTGATCGTTGATCAAAAACGAGTAGAATACAGGTTTGGATTACCTGTTTTGATTGGGTTTTGAGTGATATCGAGTTCGGTTTAGGTTTCGGGTGTTCTTGGGTTGGGGTTTTCTGATCAAGAGAATTTCTTATGAAATTGTGGGTTTGGAGAGTTCAGGAACTTCGAAATGGATCGAAAGGCCACAATATATTGCTTTGATTTCACGTGTTCGAGCTTAACTCGTTTGATTTGAAACCGCGTTCGAAGTTTACCAATTTAGGAGATTCGATCTGTTAATTTTGCGAAATTAGTTGATTAATTGATTGATTCGACCGCGTATTAAGTTTGGAAGTGATTAATTTGGTTTAATTTGTGAAATTAGTCAAGATTTGAATTTGGATTTCGCCCGGTTAATCCTCGGCTCGAATTAGGGAGGTCAACGCGCGGGAACTCGAATTGGGTTAGGGTCCGAGTTCGAAACAGGGGGTCGAGAGGATTGGGGCGGTTAATTTGGGTCAAATCGATGTAAAATGGGGGTTTGAAACTTCGCCGGAGCTCGGCCGGAGCTCCGGCCGAAGCCACCGGAAAAACGGGGGGGGGGGGTGGTTTGGGAAATTACACAATTGGTCCCTGTTCTTTCCAAGTTTATTATGTTATGTATTAAACTTTTGTTTAAAGTTTTCAAAATGACAATTTAACCCCTGCACTTTAATACTAGGTTATTATTATTGTTATTATTATTATTATTTTATTATTATTATTATTATTATTATTATTATCATTATTATTATTTTATTATTATTATTATTTATTATTATTATTATTGTTATTATTATTATTATTATTATTATTATTATTATTATTATCTATTATTATTATTAAAAAAAAATTTAATAATGATGCTATAAAATGGCATAAATAAAATGAAAAATACAGGATGTTACAAGATAGGATTACCTGAACATAGTTAATCATTACGTGATGGTAATGATTGCAATGGGTCAGGTAGGGTGTAAAAGATAGTCATCTGAACATTTTTAATCATTACGTGATGGTAATGATTCCAATGGGTCAGATGGAGAGTAATAGTTAATGAAAATATGTTAAAACTGGTGCTAAAAGAAAGAATGTGTGGGGTGTGAGTGAATGTGATAATATTGGCAATAAATAAAAGAAATGTTTTTGAAATGGTAATGTGATGTAAATCTCAACAGGCCAGTTAGGGTAAGATGCCTGAGTATAAAACTGTACAGTTTGATAGGAGTGATGACGATCACTCAGCTTTGTGAACATCTTGTGGTGACGACCCTAGATGATTATTTGGCATTCTACTAGATGAGAGATAGTAACCGGTAGTTGCTGGATGTGGGCAACCGACGTTACCAAGTATGAAAAACTGGTAGTTGCTGGATGTGGGCAACCGATGTTTCTGAGTGTAGTAACTGGTAGTTGCTGGATGTGGGCAACCGACGTTACTGGGTATGGGAGACTGGTAGTTGCTGGATGTGGGCAACCGACGTCTCTGGGTAGGGTAACCGGTAGTTGCTGGATGTGCGCAACCGACGTTACCAAGTATGAGAAACTGGTAGTTGCTGGATGTGGGCAACCGATGTTTCTGAGTGTAGTAACTGGTAGTTGCTGGATGTGGGCAACCGACGTTGCTGGGTATGGGGAACTGGTAGTTGCTAGATGGGGGCAACCGACGTTCGATGGGACAGGTCCAGTGGGACAGAATAATGATAAAAGATGAATTTATAATATTGCCAATAAAAAGATAGCTGTAGTGTGTGTGAAAATGTTGTTAATGTTTTAATAAAAATTAGAACTCACCAGTTTATCTGATGTTTTGAGTGTGTTGTGTGTGCTAGGTAAGGAGGGATTCTCTGATAATAGAGGAAAGCAAGTATAAGCTGAACGAGGATGCTATCCCGGAGCAGTTGCTGGCATAGGATTTAGGGCTTGTTAATAATGTAAATAGGGCGATGTATAATTAAATACAATCATATGTAAAATGTTTTAAAAAGTTAGGTTAATATCTAATAGTGTTTAAAGTCTTCCGCTGTAAATAGAAAGCTCTGATTTGTGTTTAAAATATTAATCCAACTGCGTGACGTGCCTCCGGTGCCCTGCCGAGTTTAGGGCGTCACAGGTTGGTATCAGAGCAGTGGTTAAAGGGATCTAGTGTCATAATAACTAGACTTTAACTAGAAAATAGATATGCCAGCAGGGATAGCTAGATAGAATAGTTTATTAAAACAAGAGAAGGTGATGGAACTATCATGAGAAGGAATAACGAGAATAGTAAAAGTAAAGTAAACAATTAATAGTACTTGGCCAATATTATTAATAATTTACTTTACTTATAGTATTCTGGTTACATACTTACATGTGGGTACCAAATAATCCTGATCTCGTTTTAATAGGTTATGGCTGATAGGGAGAGTGAAAGAATGCAAGGCGGAACCTCGGAAAGAAATGTTGATGAGAGCACCGAGGTGCTTAGTATGACGAGGCAGCAATTCCGTGATGCAATTGCTGAGGAGGTTCGTAAAGCCTTGAATACAGCTAGACCTGATGAAAGTAGGAATGTTGATAAAGCTGAGGGGTCTAATGAGAGGAAGGGAGTTACGTATAGCCAGTTTAAAGAATGTAATCCTCCACGATTTTCTGGGGCTATGGATGTGGTAGCCACTTATAAATGGCTTCGTGAAATGGAAGCCATGATCAAGTTGAGTGAGTGTAGGGAGGATCAGAAGGTAAAGTTTGCAGCCCACTCGTTTGTAGGTGAGGCTCTGTATTGGTGGGATACGATTATCCAGACGTTAGGCGAGGAGGCTACTGACAAAATGTTGTGGCCTGAATTCAGAAAGTTAGTATCGGATAAATTTTGTCCGAAAGGCGAGATGGATCAAATAGAAATGAGTTTCCTGCAGCTTCAGGCAGGTAATATGTCTCAAAGGGAATACACGTCTAAGTTTGAGGAAATGGCGCGGTTGGTGCCTCATTTAGTGGTTCCTGAAGAGAAGAAGATTTTAAGGTATACACAGGGGTTACCTCAGGAGGTTAGGAAGTTGGTTAGATCATCTGCCCCGAGTAGTTACCAGTTGACGGTAAACTTAGCTGCAGATATGTATCAAGAAGTTTATGGTAGTAGTGTTGTTCCGGAAGGGAGTAAAAGGAGGCGTGAAGAACCTGTAGTGCAGAGAAGATTTGAGAACCCAAGCTTCCAAAAGAAAAGTAGGTTCGGAAGGGGTCAATTTCTGAGGAATGCCAGAAATGAGCTGCCACGTTGCGGAAAATGTGGTAGGCTACACCAGGGTGAATGTATGATTGGTAGCAGGGCTTGTTTTAGATGTGGAAAAATGGGACATTATGCTAATGAATGTAGTGAAGGTCCTCGTAAATGTTATGAGTGTGGAGAAACGGGGCATATTCGAAATGAATGTCCAAAGTTGGTAGTTAGAAAGCCTGAACCGGTTAGATCGATGAAAGGGTCAGGAGAAGGATCGAGTGTGGCCAAGGGGCGAGCATATTCTATGACAGCTAGTGAGGCTAAAGCATTGCCAGATGTAGTTTCAGGTACGTTTCTAGTGAATGGAATTCCAGCTAATGTGTTATTTGATTCTGGTGCAAGTGGAAGTTTTGTATCTATTGATTTTTGCCCTATGCTTGCATGTGAAGTTCGACCACTAAAGGTAGCTTTTGTAGTTGAAACTGCTAATGATAGATCAGTGATTATTAGTAGTATGATTGATGGTTGTTATATTGAATTAGAAGGATATAGGTTGCCTGTTAAACTATATCCAATGGTATTAGGAGGGTTTGATGTAGTTTTGGGTATGGATTGGTTGGCAAACCATGAAGCCCATATTGTATGTAATAAGAAGTTAATTCAATTAAGAGCACCGGATGGGAAAACGATTAATGTATATGGTGATAGGGAGGAGTCAAATGTGAAAATAATATCTATGATGAAAGCTGATAAGTTAATGAGCCGCGAGTGTGTATCCTATTTGGTATATGTAATTGATTCCCAAAAGTCTGTAAGAAAGATAGAAGACATTCCTGTGGTTAGAGATTTTGCAGATGTGTTTCCAGAGGAATTACCGGGTATTCCCCCAGATCGTGAAGTTGAGTTTAGAATTGATTTGGTTCCGGGTGCTAAGCCAGTTGCTAAGCCACCTTATAGGTTAGCTCCATCGGAATTGAAGGAGTTAATGAAACAGACTGAAGACTTGCTGGAAAGAGGTTTCGTTAGACCCAGTTCTTCCCCGTGGGGTGCTCCAGTATTGTTTGTGAAGAAGAAAGATGGGAGTATGTGTATGTGTATTGATTACAAAGAATTAAACAAGTTGACAATAAAGAATAAGTATCCACTCCCACGAATAGATGATTTGTTTGATCAGCTACAGGGAGCCAATTGGTTTTCTAAGATAGACCTTCGTTCGGGATATCATCAGTTAAAAGTCAAGGAAGAAGACATACCTAAGACAGCATTTCGTACACGTTATGGTCATTATGAATTTTTGGTCATGTCTTTTGGGTTGACGAATGCCCGTGCTGCTTTTATGGATTTGATGAATAGGGTGTGCAAGCCAATGTTAGATCGATCAGTAATTGTGTTTATTGATGATATACTGATCTATTCAAAGAATGAGGGAGATCACGCCTGCCATCTTCGTGAAGTACTGGAAAGACTGAGAAAAGAAAGGCTTTATGCAAAATTTCTAAGTGTGAATTTTGGTTGCGGGAGGTACAGTTTTTAGGGCATGTGATTAATGCAGAAGGTATTTTAGTAGATCCTACCAAGATTGAAACAGTAGTGAGGTGGAGTCCTCCAAAGACGCCATCTGAGGTCCGTAGTTTCTTGGGTCTGGCTGGTTATTATAGAAGGTTTATTCAGGATTTTGCCAAAATCGCATCCCCGTTAACGAAACTGACGAGGAAGAATGAAGAATATGTTTGGGGACCAGAACAAGAAAATGCGTTTCAAGAATTGAAGAAGAAATTAACCCAGTCACCCGTATTGTCGTTGCCAGATGGAAATGAGGATTTGGTGATTTATTCAGATGCTTCGTATCAAGGTTTAGGCTGTGTTTTAATGCAGAGGGGACGAGTCATAGCTTATGCTTCCAGACAATTGAAAGAACATGAAAAGAATTATCCAACACATGACTTAGAACTGGCAGCAGTGGTATTTTTGAAGATATGGAGGCATTATTTATATGGGGCGAAATGTATGATTTACACAGATCATAAGAGTTTGAAATATTTCTTTGATCAGAAGGAATTGAACATGCGCCAGCGGAGATGGTTAGAGTTGGTGAAAGATTATGATTGTGAAATACTTTACCATCCTGGTAAAGCAAATGTGGTTGCTGACGCATTAAGTAGAAAGAATGAACACCCTCCAATTCGAGTTAAGTCATACAAGTTAGTGATAACCCCAGATTTTATGCATCAGTTACGAGAAGCTCAATTAGAAGCATTGAAAGAAGAGAACTTGAAGCGAGAACGAATGAAGGGTCAAACAAAGGATCTGGAAGAAAACAGTTTTGGGGTTAAGACGAAATGTGGTCGTATGTGGGTTCCGATTAAGATGAGGAATTAGTGTTAGATGAAGCTCATAAGTCCAGATATTCTATACATCCTGGTGCTACCAAGATGTATAAGGATTTGAAACAAGAATATTGGTGGCCCGGTATGAAGTTTAATGTGATGCAATATGTGAATAGGTGTTTGACATGTCTTCAAGTTAAAGCCGAGCATCAAAAGCCATATGGTAAGCTTAAACCCTTAGAGATCCCGAAATGGAAGTGGGAAGAATTGAAAATGGATTTCATAACTAAGCTTCTGCGTACAGCTAAAGGTTATGATACCATTTGGGTCATAGTGGATAGATTGACACGTAGTGGGCATTTCTTACCAATCAAGGAAACGTATAACTCTGAGAAATTAGCAGAACTGTTTATACGAGAGATTATTGCTCGACACGGGGTACCATTGTCTATTGTGTCAGATAGAGATACACGTTTTACTTCGAGATTTTGGAGAAAGTTTCATGAAGATATGGGTACTCGTCTGTTCCACAGCACGTCTTTCCACCCAGAAACTAATGGGCTGACTGAAAGGACTATCCAAACAGTTGAAGACATGTTACGAGCTTGTGTTATAGATTTCGGTGGTAGCTGGGATAGTCATTTGCCGTTAGTTGAATTCTCCTACAATAACAGTTATCATTCTACGATTGGGAGAGCCCCGTATGAGATGTTATATGGCAGGAAGTGTAGGAGTCCTATATGTTGGGGAGAAGTTGGGCAGAAAGAGTTGGGTAGCTTGGAAATTGTACAGGCTACAAATGAGAAACTGGATCAGATCAAAGCTTGGTTTAAAGCAGCTCAGGATCGACAGAAGTCTTATGAAGATAAAAGGCGAAGGCATATAGAGCTTGAAGTAGGAGATAGAGTTATGTTGAAGGTATCTCCTTGGAAGGGAATTATCAGATTCAGAAAGAGGGGAAAGTTGAGTCCTCGTTTTATAGGACCGTTTAGCATTATAGAACTGATTGGGGAAGTGGCCTATAAACTAGAATTACCCGATCAATTGCAAGGAATTCACCCAACCTTTCACGTGTCACAGTTGCGCAAGTGTTTGGCCGATGAGAAAGCTTATGTACCTTTGGATGATATAGAGGTGGATAATAAGTTGAACTATGTTGAGAAACCTACTGCTATAGTAGACAGAAAGGTGAAAAGGCTGAGGAATAAAACTATTGAGTTAGTTAAAGTGCAGTGGTTGAATAGAAAGGGGTCTGATTTCACTTGGGAGTCAGAAGAGGAGATGAAGAGAGATTATCCCCAGTTGTTCGAATAGTTGGTTTCGAGGACGAAACCTATTTAAGGGGGGAGAGTTGTAACATCCGGTTTCTAAATCCGGATTTGTAAATTATATTATAGTTATGATTAATTAAATAAGCTGAGTTGATTGAGTGTTTAAGTGTTCAGTCGCATAAGTTATATACGAATGAACTTCAGTCGCACCCCTTACGTGCGATTGAGACTCAGTCGTACGAATCGTAGGCGTATGAGCTTCAGTCGCACGATTCAGTCGTACGAATGGTTCAGTCGTGCGACTGAAGGTGAGGCGGTTAAGTTTAGTTTATGGATAAGTAGGGCGGTGCAGGGGTTCAAGGGCAGATTTCCAACTCCATCTTCTTGTCCCCTTCACACCCAAACATTCTGTTCTCACGAAATTGCCTAGGCGAAACCCCGTTTTGGTAAGTTTTGAACATCACGGATTAATCCGGAGATGTTATAAGCTGTGGGTATGATTGAGTTTGATCCAACAACCTGTTTTAATCAGTAAATTAGTCTGGTTCATTCTGAATTTAAAATCCAAGAATTCAAATCCAAGTTTTTGTGAAGTTTTGATAAAATAATGGTCCGAAACCATTGTAAACGATGTGTATAGGATCTGTTTTGAATATGGTATAATTTGGATGGTTAAAACTCAAATTTTGAGTGAGTTTGGATCAAAAACGTCAAGAACACAGCTGCTGATTCGTTTCAGGCGAATGGGCTCAATCGCATGCCTCAGTCGTACGAATGAGAGTCTAGTCGTACGACTGAGTGCGAATGGAGGTTCAGTCGTGCGGTTGGAACTCAGTCGCCTGGTTAGAAGGCCGAATGAAGACGATTGAACACTGGATACGAATGAGAACTCAATCGTGCGAATGAACTGCTAGTCGTACGACTGAAGGTTTAGTCGCATGGTTCATTCGCATAGGTCTAGTCGCATGATTGCTCATTCGCATAAGTGTTCAATCGCATGAGGGCCTGTTTGAGAATAAGTTTATGAATCAGGGTTTATTGCTTTAGATATACCTTGATTAGAGGAAGGACTAGTTATCTTGGGTACGTGGATTGTGTAGACTGTGGTGAGGAAGTTGATAAGGTGAGTTCTAAGCCCTTTTCAATGTTTGGTTTTTAACATTCGGGCTAGCACACATACAATGATAAATGAATTGCATGTTTCTAGTACCAGAATTGTGATAGTGATGTTAATATGTTTCTAACAGTTGTAAAGCTGTTAGAGGGAAAGTGGGGGTAAGATAGGATTACCTGAACATAGTTAATCATTACGTGATGGTAATGATTGCAATGGGTCAGGTAGGGTGTAAAAGATAGTCATCTGAATATTGTTAATCATTACGTGATGGTAATGATTCCAATGGGTCAGATGGGGAGTAATAGTTAATGAAAATATGTTAAAACTGATGCTAAAAGAAAGAATGTGTGGGGTGTGAGTGAATGTGATAATATTGGCAATAAATAAAAGAAATGTTTTGAAATGGTAATGTGATGTAAATCTCAACAGGCCAGTTAGGGTAAGATGCCTGAGTATAAAACTGTACAGTTTGATAGGAGTGATGACGATCACTCAGCTTTGTGAACATCTTGTGGTGACGACCCTAGATGATTATTTGGCATCCTACTGGATGAGAGATAGTAACCGGTAGTTACTGGATGTGGGCAACCGACGTTACCAAGTATGAGAAACTGGTAGTTGCTGGATGTGGGCAACCGATGTTTCTGAGTGTAGTAACTGGTAGTTGCTGGATGTGGGCAACCGACGTTACTGGGTATGGGAGAATGGTAGTTGCTGGATGTGGGCAACCGACGTCTCTGGGTAGGGTAACCGGTAGTTGCTGGATGTGGGCAACCGACGTTACCAAGTATGAGAAACTGGTAGTTGCTGGATGTGGGCAACCGATGTTTCTGAGTGTAGTAACTGGTAGTTGCTGGATGTGGGCAACCGACGTTACTGGGTATGGGGAACTGGTAGTTGCTAGATGGGGGCAACCGACGTTCGATGGGACAAGTCCAGTGGGACAGAATAATGATAAAAGATGAATTTATAATATTGCCAATAAAAGATAGCTGTGGTGTGTGTGAAAATGTTGTTAATGTTTTAATAAAAATTAGAACTCACCAGTTTATCTGATGTTTTGAGTGTGTTGTGTGTGCTAGGTAAGGAGGGATCCTCTGTTAATAGAGGAAAGCAAGTATAAGCTGAACGAGGATGCTATCCCGGAGCAGTTGCTGGCATAGGATTTAGGGCTTGTTAATAATGTAAATAGGGTGATGTATAATTAAATACAATCATATGCATATGCATCTGCATCTGCATCTGCATATGCATCTGCATCTGCATATGCATATGCATCTGCATATGCATATGCATCTGCATATGCATATGCATCTGCATATGCATATGCATCTGCATATGCATATGCATCTGCATCTGCATATGCATCTGCATATGCATATGCATCTGCATCTGCATATGCATCTGCATCTGCATATGCATCTGCATCTGCATATGCATCTGCATCTGCATATGCATCTGCATCTGCATATGCATCTGCATCTGCATATGCATCTGCATCTGCATATGCATCTGCATCTGCATATGCATCTGCATCTGCATATGCATCTGCATCTGCATATGCATCTGCATCTGCATATGCATCTGCATCTGCATATGCATCTGCATCTGCATATGCATATGCATCTGCATATGCATCTGCATCTGCATATGCATATGCATCTGCATATGCATATGCATCTGCATATGCATATGCATCTGCATATGCATATGCATCTGCATCTGCATATGCATCTGCATCTGCATATACGTATACATATACATATACATATGCATATACATATACATATGCATATACATATACATATACATATACATATACATATACATATACATATACATATACATATACATATACATATACATATACATATACATATACATATACATATACATATACATATACATATACATATACATATACATATACATATGTATATCTGTATGTATATATATCTATACGTATATGTTGCTTTTGACCTATTTGTTTTCTTGTGCAGATATGTCTTCCGATTCTGATATTGAGGCTGACGTTGTTGACCACATTGCTGAGCATCCTTGGCTGCAGTTTGAGGCCGGTTCCATTGAGCACGCTAAGTGCTCAAAATTTATTCGTATGAAGATCGGTCATCAAAAGGCCATAGATTGGGAGGTTATGGCTGAGTTAGGAGAGCGCGATCGTCTTGCTGCTATTATCAGAGACGATACGCCGTGAAGACGTCTCTTTGAGATCGCGTTCTTCCGTCCCACCGTGAGCTGGTAGTGGAGTTTTTATCCACATTTACCTATATTCGCCCAGATGAGATGGTGGAGGATGATGAGCGCTCGGAGATTTCTTTTATGCTTTGTGGACATGCACATGAGATGTCCATTGAGCAGTTTGCAGTTGTCTCGGGGCTTTATTATGAGCCGGAGACTGTTACCCCTCTGTTCACTGAGGGTATTACTGAGATGGAGGAGGGTACATTGAGAGAGTGGTGGCCTCAGATTGCCGGAGGTCCGTTTCAGAGGACTAAAGGCAGGGTCACCGGCATTCGAGATCCTCTTATCCGTTATCTGCATCGGATGATCGCCACGTCCATCACGGGACGTGGCAAGAGTCGGGAGTGGTGTACCAGTCCCGACTTATTTTACTTATACTTTTTGATTACGGGGACCAGGTGTAACCTGGCGAGATGTTTGGCGGAGTATTTTGCGTCGTATTATCATCACCAGGAGCGAGGAGCGGTGTACGGCGGCGCGTACATCACGTTGATTGCCCGATCTTTAGGTTATCTTCCTCGGCATCTTGGTGACGTGTCTCCGCCGATCGAGCCGGTAAGATTAGATCGTCGTACGCTATTCGGCATGCGTATTATACGCCAGTTTCCGGTTGGCATACGATTCTCTCTTCGACCCGGGGAGATCTGGCAGCCGGCACCAGTTCAGCAGCTCGGCATTGCCGATCCACTGCAGCAGCACGGGCAGCCGCATGATCAGCCACCACCCAACGAGCAGCCACATGATCAGCCGCCTCCTCAGCCACATCAGCCGCCTCCTCAGCCTCAGTTCCCGCGACATATTTATAGAGATGTGAGGCTACCTGCACGTGTGGAGACATTGTTGCAGGATATGTCTAGGAGCTTACGGCAGCAGAGTCGACGGCTCGATCGCGTTGAGGATCTGATGGAGTGGCACGTTCAGGTAGAGATTGCGCGGCGTTCTGGTACTGATCCTCCGCCGTTGCCACCGCCTCGAGATTACCCTGACTCCCCGTAGTTTTGCATTGTAATTTTTATTTTGTTATGTAATTTAAACCTTTGTAAATATATTACCAGTTTATGTTTATCTTTTATGTTTATTATCAGTTTATGTTTATCTTTGTAAATATATACATACATACATACATACAGACATACAGACATACATACAGACACACACACATACATACATACATACATACATACATACATACATACATACATACAGACATACAGACATACATACATACATACATACATACATACAGACATACATACATACAGACATACATACATACATACATACATACATACAGACATACATACAAACATACATACAGACATACATACATACATACATACATACATACATACATACATACATACATACATACATACATACATACATACATACATACATACATACGTACATACGTACATACATACATACATACATACATACATACATACATACAGACATACAGACATACATACATACAGACATACATACAGACATACATACATACAGACATACAGACATACAGACATACATACATACATACATACATACATACATACATACATACATACATACATACATACATACATACATACATACATACATACATACATACATACAGACATACAGACATACATACATACATACATACATACATACATACATACATACATACATACATACATACATACATACATACAAACACACAGACATACATACATACATACATACATACAGACATACATACATACATACATACATACAGACATACATACAGACATACATACAGACATACATACAGACATACATACATACATACATACATACAGACATACATACAGACATACATACAGACATACATACAGACATACATACAGACATACATACATACATACAGACATACATACATACATACAGACATACATACATACAGACATACATACATACATACAGACATACATACAGACATACATACATACATACATACATACATACATACATACATACATACATACATACATACATACATACATACATACATACATACATACATACATACATACAGACATACAGACATACATACATACATACATACATACATACATACATACATACATACATACATACATACATACATACATACATACATACATACATACAGACATACAGACATACATACATACAGACATACATACATACATACATACATACAGACATACATACAGACATACATACAAACATATATACATACAGACATACATACATACATACATACATACAGACATACATACATACATACATACATACATACATACATACATACATACATACATACATACATACATACATACATACATACATACATACATACATACATACATACATACATACATACATACATACATACATACATACATACATACAGACATACATACATACAGACATACATACATACATACATACCGACATACATACAGACATACATACATACAGACATACATACATACATACATACATACATACATACATACATACATACATACATACATACATACATACATACATACATACATACAGAGTATAGCACCATACGCTGCGTATAGGCAACTATACGTGGCGTATAGACCCATACGCTACGTATAGTTGTCAGACGTCCTATAAAGCGTTTTTGTACCATGTACGAATATACGCAGCGTATAGGTGCCATACGTGGAAGACGTGGCAAGCCTATACGTGGCGTATAGTCCTATACGCGGCGTATAGGGGCCATACGACAGCCTATACGTGGCGTATGGACCCATACGCCACGTATAAGTAATTTTGATATGACGGGACCCAAGATTCGTTTTCACCTATATAACAACGATTTCGATAACACTTTCGATATGCTTTCGATCCCTGTAAATCCCAAACGTATTTCTCTCTCAAAATATCACACTTTTTATTCGTTCGTATGTCGTTTTGGGACGGTAACTATTTGTTTGGTGAATATTCAAATGAATATTCAAATGAATATTCTTTCGTGGTGGATAGTAATCAAGATGATGCGTACGTTCAATCTGCTTACGAGACAGGACTGCCAGATTTAAACCAATCGTATGTTCCCGATGATGAGGTTGAGTTTTGCCGAGAGTCAACTTATGACACGCAACAAAATAATATACTCTATCGTTTGAAAAACAAACGACAAAAGTATCGTTTGAAACACTGTAAAGCAAGTTTTACAAAAGATGACTGGAGAAAGTTTAAATATGCATGGGCACGTTTGTGTGAGTCTCCCACGGCGGAGATTTACGAGTATAACTATAACCTTCTTTACGAACGACTAGTTGAAGCGAATCGAGAAAGTAAGTTTTTATTATATTTTAATTATGTTTTATTATATTTTCAATATATAATTTAATTATGTTTTATTATATTTTCAGAGGTATTGTCATATATAAACAGAAACTGGTTAGAGAGTTACAAAGAAATGTTTGTATCAGCCTGGACTAACTCGAACCGCAATTTTGTCCAACGCACAACAAATAGGGTGGAGAGTCAACATGCAAATTTAAAAGATATCTTAAATCAACAAATAGCTCACTGGATAGACTTGTGGAGTTTATAGATCAATTGGTAAACGCACAAGAGGTAAATTTAAAAGAAAGCTTTGAGACAAGCAAAATTAAAACCATGAATCATCATAAACTTCCGCTATTTGATTACTTAAGAGGCAAGGTTTCACACATAGCTCTTGATTTATTAGTTGCCGAAAACACTAAATTGCATGTGATGCGCTCTGCAAATGCAACATGTGTTGTCATCTTTTCACTAGTTGGGCTTGCCTTGTGCTGTCGGCTGGAAAAATATGAACATTCTGGTAATAGCCGCTCCATCATTATCATTTTTCTATTAAAAGGACAAATTATATATTAATTTATACTTTATAATGCAGGCACTAAAATTCCATTAGATGTAATTGACGTATTTTGGACGAAGCTTGATAACATTAAGCCATCATATACGGTGGATGAAAAAGTTGATGTTGAAGAAGAAATGGAACGGGTGAAACAACAAATAATGACACAACCCGCAGCTGTAAAATTTAGTTTGGTGGAAAAAATAAAAAAATTGTGTATCCATGGAAAAATAACAAAAAAGCGCTTGTTGTTCAAACAGATATTCGCGGTCGTCCAACATTAAAGGTTCAACAACAAAAGTATGACACTCAACAAAGTACGTGTGACATGCCGAGACATAGCTCGTTTATTGCGTCTCACATTTCCGGAAGAACAAGTTCAGCTGTAAAGCCCCAGAAGCCTGCCATGCAACGTAGTCGTTCAACATCATCTAAAGTATCACGGGGTACTAATGAGTTTTCTTCGATTATCGGAGATCACCAATTAAACAATATAAACAGGTTAAAAATTGGATTCCGTCAATCTTTCATCAGTATATTTCACGTATACGAGATGTCCGACCCGATGGAAATTGTGGTTTTCGATCAATAGCTTTAGGCTTAGGGTTTGACGAAAATAAGTGGATGTATGTGCGGACACAGCTTTTTGAAGAGTTGGACAGACATGAATTGGAGTACAGAGAAGTTTTCGATACTTTGTACCCCGGACAGTATAACGAATTACATCACACCATCGATTGGCAAAGTGTGAAACCTGCACCAGAAGAACATTGGATGATAATGTCGTATACGAGATTAGTGGTTGCTCAAAAGTTTGGGGTTATTCTTCATTTACTAAGCAATAATGGTTGTCAAACATTTTTTCCATTATGGGCTGATCCGAAAACTGTTATGCCTCATCATGTCGTGTCGATTGTTCATGTCAACAATAATCATTTCGTCCACGTTAAGCTAGAAGGAGATTATCCGATGCCAACATTAAGTAATCTTTGGATTCTTAACCGAAGCGTACGTGCTGCAGAATGGGAGATTATGTATAGGATTCGTATCTCGGAATACAACGCAATAATAGAGAATAACCGAGAAACCCCAGCTTATATAAATTTATTTTAATTCATAATTTGTAATATGCGAAATATATTTTTTAATTCTAATTTTATTATTGTATTCGTATTATATTGTTTAAATAATTTAATTTAAATTATGTATATATTAAAATAAAAACTCAAAAAATTAAAAAAAATTATATATATATTAAAACTCAAAAAATTAAAAAAAATAAATATATAAGCTATACGTCGCGTATGGGGCCATACGCGGCGTATAGCTCCTCCACGTATGGGTCATAAGTCACGTATGGGTATAAAATGTCAAACCCTATACGCTGCGTATGGTCCTATACGCCGAGTATAGGGTATAAAACGTCAAATCAACAATGTACCCTATACGCCGCGTATGGAGCCATACGCAGCGTATAGGGTATAAAACGTTAAATCAAGAATGTACCCTATACGCCGCGTATGGACCCATACGCGACGTATAGGGTACAGGGGTGTTGATTTAAAATTGTGGGGTGTCTAAATAAAGGAACCCTATTTTTTTCATGTGCAATATCATTAATTGTTACATGTCTATCTTCAATTCTAACGTCTGTTATGTCACATGTCGATAACATGAAAAGCTTGTTATTTAATGATCATATTAAATATTAAATATATTATTTATATTATTTTTAAATTATAAAAAATATTTTTATTAGACAATGTTATTTCTTTAAAAATAAATAATATGATTTTTTAATACAAAGAACTTTTTTTTAAATGAAACTAAAAAAATAGAATTTTTAAAAATCATTTTTAACAGAAGTTCTTTAAAAATGAAAGTTTAATAAGATATAGTTATTTCATTATTGCTTAAAGTAGTTGATTATACATAACCCGGATAATATTTATTTAAAAATTATAATATAACTTTTAAATATTAATTATTAATTATTAATTAATATTTTAATTTATTGTGTAAAACATGAGTTTTTAAACTAGTTGGTATAATAAAACATAACAACATTGAAAGAAATTGTATGGAATTAAAATATCACAAAATGCATGCATGCAGTTAAAAATAACATTAGATCGATATTGCATGTTGGGTCGTGGATAGCATGGCTGGGTCGTCATGTCTGAGTTTTATCCCGATCCAAACGCACGCTTAACTAACCTTGATTAACACCGTATGTCTATATTGCTTGCGAATCTATTAATTATCCGGGCTAGTTTTGTAATGGCTTGTAAATAAATAGTATAGGTAATTGAAACTAAACATATGTTTCTTTATAAATAAACCGTTGTTCAATTTCTGAAATAAGTTTTAAACCTTTTTCTAACAGCCCAAACTACTACTATCTATCCGTACATATTTTAATTACATCATTACTTGGTATGAACTCAAGATCTCCGAATGTAAGAGTAATAAACTTTTAGCATGTGAACTAGCTAGCCTCACAATGAAAAGTTTTGAAGTTTTAACTTGACGCATACAATGAGGTATATCATCCATGATATGATTAGACTCTTTTGAAATACAATTCTTGCAAATAGTTTTGAAGTTTTATTTTTAAGGTTAAACTTCAACTTTCAGAGTGTAACCTTCTTATTTTTGACTTTAAGGTTAAACTTCAACTTTCAGACTGTAACCCTCCGTTACGCTGTAAATCCACTAATCACAAGTTATATTAATTTTCAAATCTTGTCATACTACATCACCCCATAAATTTTGAAGTAACACTAACGCAACACTATAAGTTCTTCCGATTAAAAGGGGTTGTGTGGTGTGACACGGCGAGTTCTTGCCAATTAAAAGGGGTTGTGTGGTGAGACACGGCGAGTTGTAGCCTATTGAAAACACATGCGCTGTAAAATTGGGAGCGGCAGTGGCCGTGCCGGGCAGCACGGATGTATGTCGTGGCTCACGACGTGGGTGCTCATTCCAGCCTCATCAGTTTGACTTTATTAAATGGTTGTACGACTCATATTAGAGCATTCACAGTGGGTTCTCCATTTTTTTTTGAGTGTGTCCCCTATATTATTAGGGATGGTTGTGAGTGAATAAGAGAGAAAATTTATGGGGTTATTGTATCATGATTCTTAATATTTGAGGAAACACAGTACGTACAACCCATATAAATTTTTTAATATTTTTATAAGTGGTTGTGAGTTGATTAGAGTGAAAAGATAATGATAAAGATATAAAAAAGTAATGTTCAATTGAAATGTAGTGTAAAAAAATAGTGTTTTTAGTGTAAATATAAAGATGGGTATAACAAAGCTAGTGTGAATGCTCTTAAGTTTTAGGGATTACGAATCATATTCTTTAAACTGATATTTGGGATTCTCGCTAGTGACTGGGGATTCTTATTCTCACTGCCCCTCGTTATTAAACTTTTATATATAGTGTGATTGTGAATATTCATTTTATAATAAACTAAATATGACATTAATTTTATATTTTGACCATCAAACAAACTGAAGTAAAAGAGAATTATTAGTATCTTGGTCATTTGGTTTAATCGACACTAAGGGGCTGTTTGATAGTATCTGAATGATTAAGTGCTGAACCAATAAGAAGTCTGAACCATTAAGTGCTGAACCATTAAGAGCTGGTATATCACTTAACTATTCAAAGGCAAATGTCTGACCAATTCAGATAAGAGATCTTAACCATTCAGCATTAGACCTCTTAACCATTCAGCATTTGTATAATGCTTAACCATTCAGAGACAAATGTATTAACCATTCAGACAGGTGCTCGTGAAACAAACAGTCTGAACGATTAAGTGCTGAACCATTTAGCATCTGAACCATTAAGAGGCTGATTAAGAGACTGCCAAATAACCCCTAAGTCATTTTTTAGCCTAAATGATTTATTTAAATATTTGTGGTAATTAATTAATTCTAATTACTGTTGAAATATTAATTAATTCTAATTACTGTTGAAATATTAATTAATTCTAATTCTTCAAATTCACTATCATAACAGCATCTCTAGTAACCTATGACCCAATGGGTCTATTGATTTGATATTCGTTCGTCACAAAAGTGCTGTGAGTTTAATTTTTTTAAGATACGATGAGACGGTTTTAGTAAAGCGAGCGTGCAATTGCATTTGACACCTTCGCTACCATAAGGCGGTTTTTTCATATTCGATTTTGAGCTATTTTCCCGCCATATCTGTGAGCATGCATGATCCAATTCGATCAAACAAAATATAAATTTAGCTTCTTACATGAAATTAATCTATACAAGCTATGAGGCTAAAACCGTTATTTAATTATAACAAGTCTGACATTGAATTTTAGCTTATATATATAGACCAAATCCAATAATATTACAATGCATACAGTACATGAAATCAACAGACATTACTATATGACAGATCTGCACGTGAAAGTAAAAGTTTCATGTAGTGATCGACTAAATCACATTATTAATTACCTCAGTCACGCCGCATTTGATCGATTTAGACTAACGTCTGTAGTTAGGAAAAGGAACATTGCCCGACTCTATATGCCTAAGGTCTTCAATCAACACCTCATAGTGTCTCTTCACTTCTTCTGCAGTCTTACCACCCACGGCCCTCGCGATCTTCTGCCACCGATCAGGAGTGTCTCTGTCGTACACCGCAAGGGCTCTCTCGAACAGCTTGTTCTGTTGGGGGGTCCACGTGGAGCTCGAGCTACTCGAGTACATTGAGCTTGATGCCATTGAGTTGAAAGAGGTCAAAGTGTTGCAGTCAAAGAAGAGGTTTGAAGTCAAGGGTGGTTTGAAGAGTGTGTTCAGTTGAAGCTCCATATAAATAGGAGGAAAAGTTGGTGGGGGTGTGTCCAGTTGAGTGAATATTTGCAAGAGGGCAGAAGAATATACACGTCATCTCCTTTTGTGAACCACATAACGAGCATAAGAGTATCTCTAAGTTAATTTGTTTATTAGATTTTAAATGTCACTAATTTCTATAGACAAACTTGTTAATGTTATTTTGTGCAAACTTATATTTATTCTTAAGATTGCATATGAGTGGAAAATGTAGGACCTATCAATAAAAACCTTTAAAGTATTAGATATAGTAGTCCATATTATAAAGTATAGCATTTGATAACTTTTATATCTTTGAGGGGACATTTTAGGATGTATACTGTTTTGAGTTTTTCCTTGGTATTCATGGGCATTTGATCTCTATGTGCAAGTCAAAGAGCGTTGACTATTTTGAGCATAGGTGTTAATTAGTAATGAGTGATCATCTTGCATATCTTATCCTTGTGTTGGATTTGGGGTGCATGCTAAGTAATTGTGACCAATGTTTTCAAAACCGGACCGGAAAGCAAACCGGACGGCATAGAGGTTCACTGGTCGGATCGGTCGGACCGGTCGGACCGGTCGGACCGGGTTACGAACCAGATGACGTCATAAATATTTAAAAAAATATAAAAAAATTCCAAATATTTATAAAACTACAAACACATACCGTTCAAATAAACATAGTCCAATTTAGCAAAATACAACAACCCAAGTTTAAACAACCATAAACCAAAACAAAATACAACATCCAAAGTTTAAACAACCATAAATCAAATAGCGGTTCGCCAATAATATTAACGAACCGGTGTTCCTTAATTCAAAACAACATCCAAAATACATACCATTCAAGTAAACATAGTCCAAATTAACGAACCGGTGTTCCTTAATCCATATCCAATAATATTTTTCTATTAAAATAAAAAAAAAATTTTACAAAAAACCGGTTCAACCCGGTTCGCCGGTTCCGGTAGGACCGGTCGACCGCACGAACCGGCCGGTTCAACCGAAAACGGCCCAAAACCACCGAACCGAACCGGCATCCTCACCGGTTCCCGGTCGAACCGGTCGGACCGGCCGGTCCGATCCGGTTTCGAAATCATTGATTGTGACCAATTTCCTCTAAACCAAGCTTTTTGGGCTTGGGCCAATGCTTAATTTACTTTCTAGTTCCATTTAATTTTTAGGGATAAACTAGTATTAAGCTCCCCGTGTTGTGGCGGGGGCGTAAAACCGAACTACACTAACATTAATGCCATGTCACCGTCAGCGACCATTAACACCGGAAAATCTCATATTAAAAAAAGAAATAAGTAAAAAATATAAAACCAAAAAAGTAGACGTAAAAACATTGAATCACGCACATGAAACGTAAAATATTATAAACTAAATTGATCTAAGACCCGCACGTTGTGTTGTAACCGTTAAAGGGAAAAAATAAGCGTAAACGTTGAACCATACGCGCACGTTGCGGTGTGCTAACTCGTAAATTCGTAAAATGAAAAATTATAAAATATGAAAAGTATAGGAAACAAAGTTGAACGTGAAAAATTATATAAATTAAATTGTAAAAGATGTAAAAGTATTAAATTTAAAAGTAAAAATAAAAAAATAAAAAAAACCAAAGGTACAACCCATTAAACATAAGGTACAACACTTGATGTATAAAATGTTAATAATTAGTATTATATATAATATATAATTTTATAGTAAAATTGATAAGCTTATGGTACAACAATCTAATACCAAATAAATTTTAAAAGCATAAGGTACAACCACTTAATGCATAACATAATTGAAAATTAATATTGTATATAATTGTTATGGGTTGATAAACGTAAGTGAACGAACATTGGTGAAGAAACCACACATATTATTGAGCTCTTAGGCTTGTAGCGGCAAACAGAAACGTTAGATCAATATGAATGGGTGCAACCATCATTAACACAAAACTATTTTAATTAGTCCTTAATTTCACATTAAAATGATCACCATGGCATACCCATTGATTTACATTGAGGTCAAGTGACTATGAGTTTTTATTTGTAATCTATGACCTTGTAGGTTCAGTGGCCTCGCATGTCTTCGAACATTAACCCCTACAAAATAATTTGCATAATAGAAGATATATTGTGGAATAGGTAACTGTGTTGCCTCTTCATTGTAAACTCTCAGTTCAACCCTCTACTTAGCTTCTTTATATTTTTTTACGCATTGGCCATAAGCAAACACAACAACAATTAAAATATTATCATCATTAGTTGGGTATGAGTTTCAAATCCTCAACCTCTGATGTAGGACGTATGATATATACAACCAGCTTGGCTAACAACTAACTGTCATTAAACCAGTAGTCAACAATTAGTTAAATGTGTACGAACAAGCTTTCTTCTGAAAAAACTTTCCTATCTCGGGAAGCAATTTTAGGGGAAATTGAAATCACCTTCTCAAAAGAAACATACACTCAAAGTTGTAATTGAAATCATCTTTCAAAGCAACATACCAACATAAAATTAAGAATTCTAAATCAACACTCAAAAATTTCAACGATAGTACCCGGTCAAAAATATCTTTCGATAGATACACATGAAGACTTAAAATTATAACTCCAGTAAAGAAAATTACTAGATCCGTCATTCTATGCTAGATCTAATGTTTTCAATTAGTGGTCTGATTCTTTCATCTTTTATTATTATTATTATTATTATTATTATTATTATTATTATTATTATTATTATTATTATTATTATTATTATTATTATTATTATTATTATTATTATTATTACTATTATTATTATTATTATTATTATTATATATTATTGTTATAATAATAATAATAATAATAATAATAACATAATAATAATAAAATAATAATATATAATAAAAATAAAAATACTAATAATAATAATGATAATAATAATATAATAATAATAATAATAATAATAATAATACTTTATATAATAATAATAATAATAATAATAATGAACAATAATAATAATAATAATAATTATTATTATTATAATAATAACAATGATAATAATAATAATAAATAATAATAATAATAATAATAATAATAATAATAATAATAATAACAATATAATAATGATAACAATGATAACGATAATAACAATAACAATAACAATAACAATAACAATAATAATGATAAAAATAACAACGATAATAATAACAATAATAATAAGGATAATAACAACAACAACAACAGTAGCAGCAGCAATAGCAGCACCAGCAGCACCACCACCAGCAGCAGCAACAACAGCAGCACCACCAGCAACACCAGCACCAGCACCAGTAGCACCAGCCCCAGCAGCACCAGCACCAGCAGCACCAGCACCAGCTGCACCACCAGCACCAGCACCAGCACCAACACCAACACTATCACCAGCACCAACACCATCAACAACAACAGCAACAGCAACAACAACATCAACAGAAACAACAACAACAAATAGCACCAGCACCAACAACAGCAGTAGCAGCACCACCAGCACCAACACCAGCAGCACCAGCATCAGCATCAACATCAGCAGCAGCAACATCAGCATAAGCATCAGCAGCAACAACATCAGCAGCAATAGCACCAGCAGTACTAGCATCACCAGCACCAGCACCACCACTACCACCACCACCACCAACAATAACAACAACCATAACAACAATAACCACAATAACAACAACAACCACAACAACAACAATAACAACCACAACAACAACAACAACCACAAACACAACCATAACAACAACAACAACAACAACCACAACAACAACAACCACTATAACAACCACAACACCACCACAACCACCACCACCACCAGAACCACCACCATAACAACAACCACAATAACAACAACAACAACAACAACAACCATAACCACAACAACAGCTATAGCAGCAGTAGCACCAGCAGCAGCACCACCAGCCGCAGCACCGACAGCACTAGCAGCACCAACTGCACCAACACCATCAGCACCAACACCAACAACACCAACACCAACAACACCAACACCAACACCACCACGAGCAACACGGGCAACACCAGTAATGTCACACCCTCAAATTCCAGGTCTGGAATTTATCACGGAGGAGTGAACAAACAGGATCGAACACAGTAGTCACACATGAGATGCAGTTATCTATATGATGAATTTTAGATAATCAGTCCATTAATATTCAGAGCAATAAGTATTATACGTAGCGGAAATAAAAGATAGATTGTTTCTTAACAATACGTCTAATCATATCTCAAATAACAAGCAATATGTATCTTGAGCTCTTATATGATCCTACGTGCATGTCCATAAGCTCCTAGTAGATACCTGAGAATACATGTAAAATCAAGTGTCAACACAGGGTTAGTGACTTCATAGGTGAGTAAAACATAAATGATAAACCATTAATTATCATCAAAGTAGGATTTACTGTAAAAGTGTGAGTATAAACTACCCACTGGTATCACTTTGTATATGAATAGCCTGTCGAAACCCTTTTATAAGGTGAACCCGCTATCCCACATACTAACTAAGTACAAGCCAACAAATCCTTCACATAGGAATTGCCCATGTATTATAGTTTATTATCTTTTTATGTGTATATTATATTAGTTATAATAATTTCAAATCAGAGGAAACAAATTCTCCTTTACATTTATCCTCATATGGGTTGTAAGTGGAACTATAATGGCAAACTTTACACATAGTGCACATCTACCTTCTCAACACAAAACAGTCATCTCGAATGACTTATAAGATCTTTGTGCATCTTGGTAAGGACCACATGTCCAAGCCTTTGTGGGGGTAAGTCACTCCCCGATAGTACTATCCAAAAGATCCCTGCTTGTTTATAGTCCAGTATACAGAGAAGGGTTTTCATTGTAACCATATGTAATCATAAATGTGATAAATTATTATTTAACATAATACACAAAAATAATTTGAAATTTCAATTATAACATGTATTCCTCCCTAAAATATTTAAATGATTAAAAAAAGGGGAATAGTTAAGTATGAACTCACCTCAGTTCTTGTGTGGTGTTGACAAGCTAGTAAATTCCTCTTAAGGAATTATAATTCACATAAGCAAATAGTTACAAATCCATAACCTAAATAAGTTAGATCTTGAACCTGGAGTTCAATTGATCTATGGTTTGGTTTTCTGGGATTTGTTATAAACATATAATTAAATCATTTAATTATTTTTATTAATTCTTTAATAACTAAAGATTTGCATTTCATAAAATTTGATTAATTTAATAATGATTTTAACATATCATTATGTTCTAATAAATTTTAGACATTATTTAAATATGTAAGTTTATATTTAATTTAGTAAGATTTTATAATTAAATTTATAAAATCTAATTTGTATTTATCTTATCAAATAAGTAATGTTTACAGTTTTAATTTATTTATTAGAACGGGTAAACTTTAAATATAAAGTGTAAATAGTTTCTATAACTATTTTAATAACAGGATTAGACC